>VZRS01011440.1:46700-79283 GCA_013398055.1 Ifrita kowaldi | reverse complement strand
AAAAAAAAAAAAGAAGACAAGGAGCTAAATGCAGAAGATGGGAAATCTGAACCGAAAGATGAAAAAGAACTGCACAAACGATGCCATTGCCAGTAAGGGGTAAAGGCTTTGTGGCTGACACACAGCAGTGAGTGCCAGCCTGGCAGATCTCAGCCACAAGGAGCTTTCAGCAGCCTAATTGCCTCCCTTAACTGTTGAGTGAATAACCCAGCATCCAGACAAACAGGAAATTCATTGGAGATTGAACAAGAAACGGCCAGTGGCTCATTCTGCAGGGAAATGTGCTTTTAAATGAAATAGACTATAAAGAGATTACAGCTTCCTAATCAAACCACACATTTTAAAGAAGAAAGGGAAGAAAAAAAAGGGGAAGTCAGGGAGACTGAGGATGGGAAGCTAAAATAAGATGAGGTATCGACAACAGATTAAATGGGGCAAAACCAGAAGAAATACGGACTTGGGTTAGTCTTTACATACTCTCCTGGGTCCTCACACGGGACTTTGCAGTCCTTCACCCAGTGTGAGCAAAGCTGGGAATCCACATGGCACTCCTCTAGAAAAATAATTCTGGGCTGCATAGAAGAGACAAGTGCATTTCTATAACCCCATGTTCAGCATGGGCAGGAAATGCTGTTTGCACCTGCAGAACATCCATCTCGCTTCTGATCACTGCTACCACAGCACTGTTCCCAGTTCTTGCCACCAGCTCTGCTGGGAGCTGAGATAAATGATTTTCTTGTCAGCACCAGTGCAAAGAAAAACACACCAGATCTCAGCCTCCCCTGCACCTCTTGTTTTAGAGGAGGATTTCTAGCCAAAAGATGCTAAAAAGACAAAAGAACAAGCGTCTCCTCACACAGTTCATTTGCTGGTGCACTGCAGAAAGAGTACACAATTCATTAGCATGCTAATAAAATTCCCATTTTATTGTAGGATACTGCCAAGTTAAAATCACAAAGTACTGCTATTACTGTGTTAGTGAACAATCTTATCTCTGTAAGTAACAGAACACATAGTTAACTGACAGTAATTGCAGCTTTGGCTACTCTGCAAGGTACAAGAGACTCAGAGGTATCCATTTCCCTCACTCTCCATCACCCCCTGGTGATATCAAATTTATTCATTGCGGCTCTATTGATAGTTCTTGATGTCTGAAATAGGTTTATTGCAGGTGCCAATATGATAAGAGAAGGATGCAGATATTAATCTTTAACTAAAGGGTTTCTTTACCAAGAAGGTCAGCCAACCAAAACGACCACTTTGAAAACCAACCAACCAACCAAAAATCCCACCACCACTAGGACAGGACAATGTGTCTTCCTGTCACCTATTAAAAATAATGTTTCAAATATTAAAGTCTTAAGGTTAAGTACTAAAAATGCAAGAGGTATACAAGCCCTTTTGCCTTCCCAGCTTGTCACCTCTGCAGGGAACTGCAGCCTTGAGACAGCTCACAGCCACCAAACAAGTTTGGCCCCTCCAAAAGGGAGGAGTGCTACTCCCCATGCACCCCTGTCAGCTGTCCCAAGTCACTCCTCAGTACTGAAGCACTCCTCTACCTTCCATTCCTCAGTTACAAGGCCTCCTGAGCTCTGCAGTAGAGGGGATATTTTTCCTGAAAGAGTTCTGGGGGCAGTGAGAGGTCACACTGCTGTCAGCGAGAGGTGATACTGCTTCAGGAATGTTATAGAAACCTCTCCAGCACAAAACAAACAGAACCAACTGCTCTGTCTGTGGACTTGTGGGAGAGGACACTGCAGAGCCACCCTCCACCGGGAGTGATCCTCCCAGCAGGAATTTCTAATCTTAGAGGCCAGACTGCTTAGGTCCTGCTGGATAACAGCAGAAGACATTTGCTGGTCTCTGCCTTTCTCCTCCTGGAATCTCCCTTCTCCCCCACCACAGACCAGACATGCTTAATGGCTGTGACGGCACACGAGGTCGTACTTTTGCTGTTGGCAGACAGCTGCCAGAAACCTACTCTTAATCCCTCAGCTTGGGCACGTTGGTAAGGAAAACAGAAGAGTCCAGAACCACAGGAGAATCTTGTAATTTGCTCTCTGAAATAACCCTGAAAGCCCACTGCAATCCACGTGTAAAGGAATGTGTTTTTTCCCTCACAAAGCCTCAAATGAGCATTTCAGTCCCATGCCATCGTGGGAATCAAAGCTGCCCCTTTGATAACTCATGGATCTACACACTGGCTGTGTGAAAGTCTGAACAGGCAGTCTAGTGAAGCAATTGTTTTTCCTTTAGCAGAACAGACAGGCAGTTGTTTTCAACTGTTTTGCACAACTCTTCCTCATGGCCTTTGTATCTTAGAGTAGATGAGAGGGGAAAAAAAAAAAGCTACAAGATATGGTAGCCCAAAAATGCAAATCACACCTTCCCACCAGATTCCAGGTGTGCTGCTAAATGGTACTTTGTGAATTTTCCCTCCTATGTGCTGGTAGTCTTGGGCTTTGTTTGAACTACAAATAGAGGCTACCAAGCAGCAAAAAACTCCACCAACCTCCCTCTCTCTCCTTGTCTTCAAATGTTTGTCTGGAGAGGGGGAAGGCATGAAGCAGGGGCAGCATTTACGAGATGCCGGTTTTACTGCAGAAATTAGGAATACCTTTAAGCATAAGCACCAGTTGCCTTGTTTATTGGAGCAGAGCTGACCCAACCACTCCTTGCTTTCTCGTGAGTGGGACTGTGAGTCACCAGGCGGCTGGAGAACGTCAGCTGAGTCTTGTGCCAAAGCTGCTCAAGTTTTTCTAAGAGGGGGGTAAGCCAGACATTTGACAGGCTGCTGGACTGCAACCAGTGCAAGCAATAGGCAGACAAAAATTCAGTTCCCAAAAGAGAAGCCCTCCCCACCAGCATAAAACAGCTCTGGGATGCCATTTTTGTGCAAGGCAAAAGGCGCCCTGGACCCCCAGGGCATGGTTTCACATGCTAACTCACCGCTGGCATGTCAATAACCACCTAGAATAACCTGTGCAAAATGGTTTTATGTAAATGACTGCTTGAAGGGAGCAGGGCTAGGGCGAGTGATGCACACAAATCCTCGTGTGCTTTTACTCTCCTGAATAAAAGGAGAGTACTTGGAATTTGGGTGAGGGGACAGTAGAGATTGTCCCCTTGGCATGGAGAGAAGAGAAGGCTTGGCCTCTAAGGGGCACCTGCTGCAAACCTTTCTAATTCTCCTACAGGCTGAAAAAGAGAGCAGATAAAAGATATCCTAAAAATCATACCTACCAAAAGGATAAGAATTTTGATCTAAAAATGAGCAAGATGACACCCCTCCTGCACGTGGGGCAGCAGTAAGGAAGGGAAGCACACAGACAAAAGAGGCAGGATGAGAAATACCATGAACTACAGAAGAAGGAAATGAGAGAGGAGGAAGAAGAGAAATAATAAAGCCAGACTGGTTGTTTTGGGAGTGGAAAAATTGATGAAATATAGGAAGTGTCATAATCAAAGTGCATATTATTGCTTCTTTCCCATAAAACCACAGGGGACAAGATCATACAGGTATTTTCCACCTCAGCTAACAAGCACGTATCTCCTGGCTAGTGAGTGCCAGGTGTATTTTTCCTGTGACTGGAGAAAACGCTTGCATTAAAATTAAAAATAAAAGGGAATGCTCACTCAATCTGCTGTGGAACCTGAGTCCCCACTTATAAACGGCAGGGGCTGGAGACAATGAGGAATTGCTAGATTACAGAGGCCTCTGCAATGCAATGAGCAACAGCTGAGGGGTAAAGTTGGAACACCACCAGCAGGCTTCAGGATGCCAAATGAAGTTTGCTTGCACAGTTGTTGCTAATAAAAACCACAAAGCCTTTCTCCCTGTCTCCGCACGGCCTCATTCATCCCGCTCCGTAAGGCGGGACAAGTAAACACAAGTAAAACCAACGGAAGAGCCTCAGGAAAAACAATCCTGTCTCCAACACCTTCCAGTATTCCCTGCAGCCAGGTGAACAGAGCTGCTGCAAAGCCAGGTCTGGCTTCACCTAGCATCCTTCACCATGGTGAAGTCCATGACTGACACAGGTGGGAGTTGTCACTCCAAGCATCCCGGCAGGAGAGGCAGTTCCAAAAGGTGCCATTTCAAACCAATGAAGTCACTACACCAAAATCAGACAGGAAAATATTTTCCTACTATCTCACGGATAAGCGGAACTCGCTAATGTTTATTGAAAGGTCTGTTGGGAGCTACAAAATGATTTCTTCATTTTTTTAAAGGCACAAACTCCTCACCAAGCGTGAAGGGCTGTCCTGCGACTCTCAGAGCAAATGGAAAGCAGTTAACGTGCACCGAGCTACAGAAGCTGCTCTGTCAGAGCTCGGTAATTACATGAACGAGCTGATCTATTAACAGTGAGTATTAGCACAGCCCCTCCAGGGGCCACAACTCAATCACTGGCATTACAAAGGCACGGCGCTATTCCAAGGGAATGGGAACGGCAGCGGCAGGAGGGAGACCAGACGCGCGGTTATCAGCAACGAGGAATTACCTACTTACGGAATAATAAATTGTGCTATTAAAAAAAAAAAAAAAGCCAACCCACATCACACTATGAGGAGCTTCATTTCACACGGGCCACATTCAGAAGCACATCAGTTAACTCTAATTTGCCTTAATATAGCAGATTAGCAACAGAAATTCTCGGCTTGCCTCTAAACCGAAGGGTTTCTCAGCTGCATTAGCAAAGTGAAAATCACAGCGCTGCACTTCCTAACGGCTTTGTTGTTGGGAAAATGATTCTGACTTTAGAAGGCAGCTTCTCCTGCAGAAAGGAAGATGTGTCAGGGTATTATTCAGACCAACAGCCCTTTGACAGTCAACCCTACCAGCCCTCCTCCTGCACACAGGCAGAATAACTACTGGAGCACAACGCACTTTGCAGAGCAAACTGATGCCAAGAGCCCCCCCCAAAATTGTGTTGCAGCCAGGAGAGTCATCTTTCAAAGAAACATGTGTTCCTGACTGCTTTCTTGTGTAAACAACACTGTAAAATAGGTATTTACTTTCACAGGTCAAGCGTACCAAAATTAATCACATAAAATATGTGCACGTTTTCTACAACTTCAGATTAATTCCATTTTATCATAGTCCTACCATTAAAGGCCACGATTCTGTAGAACAGAAAATATTTGGGGAAATACTTAACTCTGCTAAAGAATATCACAGTTTCCTTTTTTTGCAAGTAGACACTATAGATGTCACCAAATCCATGCACGGCTCTCATCCCTGTTTAAACCCTCCATGGCACAACACCCTGATCTTCACAGAGAGCAGCCCTACAGTCATTCCAGACATGTTACAGACTGTTGTGGGTTTTGAAGCGTGGTTAGAAAAAAGGGAAGGCTTCTCCATTACTCACATCTCCCCATTACAATGGGGACAAAGCACAGAGCAGAAGCTGCTCTTGGTTTGGGTTTTTTTCATCTATATTATATGCACCACACAGGAAAAGCCCTTTAAAGGAGGAGGATTATTTGCGTGTAGCAGAGCCCAAGAAGTCGAAGAGCAAACATGAGGAAGGCTGCACAGTCAGATGTGATGCTACATTCCTTAGAAATACTATCATTTTATTACATTCCTCTTCAAGGAATTAGGCAAAGCCGCAGTACTTCTGAAGATGAACAAAAGGAAAAAGGGATAAGGAAATGAAGGTGTGGCAAACCATAGTCAGAAACCAAAATTACTCACAAAGACACTCTTGTAAATAAACATGCTTTGTTGCCTGCTTTTTATTTTCCATCTTTGACATACTTCTCTGCTTATATTTGAGCTTATGTTTGTTGTTTCTTTGTAAAAAAAAAAAAAGAAAACTGCACACAGCTCGGATTGTGTCTGTGAAAGTGTAATTCTGTATGAGCAGGGAACAGCCACAGGCCAAGTCAGCAACTTCCAACACAGTTGGCATCAGGGATTGCACAGACTATGATCCTTTTGTTACCAGAGCTGAAGGACGTCAAATATTTCGCTCATTTGACTAGCACATGTTGCTCTACCATGCTTGGATTTTATGCAGTCTAAGCTTTCAGTCTGAAATAGAGAGGAAGTTCTCAAAATCTGTAATTTTGTATTTCCAAATGTGACTGAAGGATCAAACATTAGTCCACCACGGTAAACAAACTGAAGTGATTGCTCTGACAAGATGTTCAGGTTCTAAAATATCTACCATCAGCTTTGCAGTAAAGCAGGATACTTGAATTATAGGTTGTTTTTTTTTTATATCAGTCATTTTTATCAGATTTTTTCCAACAGAAAACATAGAGGAGATGGAAAAGCCACACAGGAATATGTTTGAAAGATCAGCTATAAGAGGCATAGCAGGAGATCTTAAAGGGAAAACTTTTGAGCAACGCTGCTTGTAAATGAAAACAGAAGTTGAAAGAAAAATGCTGCTCTACACTGTCAAGTGTTACTTCATGTGAACTTACATCAGTAAGAGACCTGCTGAAATGTCAAACTTGGGGCTGTGCTCAGACACCTCAACACCCCATGGCAGCAGGTGCTTGCAAGGGAAGGAGCTCCGGCTTCTTTCTGCCTTTGTGTTTCCAGGGGGAAAACCCACCCTAAAAATCACCTCCTTTCTGACACACTCAGTGTCAGTGAATGTTTGGAGTAAATAATACCAAAAACTACAAAGACCACTCCTGACGTTACTGAGAACAACAGTCTCCACTTGTAGTTACTCGGCACAAGAAGCCACAACCATAAATCGCACTTTTATTACGCGTGGTTTTCCCTTTATCTTCAGTTATGCTGCACCACCATCCAGGGTTCTTTGGGAGACTCACACCCCAAGATCCCAGGGACTCTCTTACAGTCTTTTCTTCTCATAACACAATTCTCAAGCTTTCTACTAGTCATCCTTGGGCCAAGTCCAGCTATCTCGTTCAGTATCCAGCATCTCTCCGAGAGGAACATACACACTATGCTTACACCAGAGACACTTCAGATCCCATCCATGGACACAAGTCACAGAACAGGATATAGGTGTGCACCAACATCCAGTCAGAAACCTTCTGGGACTGCTGCCAGTAAAGAAATAATCATAAGAACAGGTTTATTCAGCAAGAGAAATTATACCAGTTGTGCAGGAGGCCTTCTTGTCCTGTTTCCTTGTCACGCACTACATCTAGACCGGGTTTAAGGTACAAGGCTGATTCCTGCATGGCACTGTATTCATCAAATGCATAAGGAAAATCCCAGCTTGAAAACTCAAAATGAAATTCAGGAGAGCATGTAAGCATGAGCTTCAAGCATGTAAAACAATGAGGAGGTGGCAGAGAAAGGGATAAGAACATTTCTCTGAGGCTAAGTATCGAGGCAACCGCCGAGGGAGGTTCTCCTTCATGCAGTCCCTCGTCAGGGCAGAGGAACACTTCAAAGCTAAGCCACCACTCACTGAAATTCTTCAATTAAATTGGAGCAGATACTTGGAAATGAGCTTCAAATTAGAGATTGGCCCTGAAGGCTCCTTGTAAAACTTCTTTATTTAGATAATCAATAAAATAATGAAGACTGGAGAAAAAGTGGGAAGACCAGCCACAAATATCCTACTTGAAAATGTGAAATCCACAAAAAAAAAGACACCCACAGTAAAAATAACTACCAAACCCCTCACTTCAGCCTTCAGAAGTCATCCTTCTGCTGCCCTGAAACAATAGGGCTGTGTTCTCTTTGTGAGATGTTTTATTTCAGCCACCACACCCAGTTCTGGGAAGGGCAGGACGATAGCCGCTGATTTGTTTGCAACATGGTGCAAGGTGAAGTCAAAGTTACTGTTCCTGTATCCTGTTCAATTAATTTTTTTTAAATTTTTTTTTAAATTTCACACTAGTAAATACGGAAACAAAATTCACTCTAACACTAAAAGGAAAAGGGTGGACGGGATAAGAAGTTACCCTACACGAGCCACAGATGAAAACCCAAAGTAACGCAGCGAAGGAGCACAGCAGAGCTCCAGAACAGGCAGGGGCAGCTGCAGGCAAAAGCACCAAGGCAGAGTCCCTTGGGATCCGTGTGCTCCCCGAGCGAGCAGGGCACAGGCTGTGGCAGCCTGGGACACACCACAGCACAGCCTGAACTGGCACAAGCTCCAAAGAAAGGGAAAAATTCTTCCCTCCATACATTCGAGCCTCAGCCTCTGCAAAATCAACACCCTGCACAGAACTCTTCTTCAGGAGGGAACAACTCAACAACTCAAAAATCAGATTTGCTTCGCCTATAATACCCTGAAGCTTATTTTCACCGATGACCTAGATAGAGAAATTACACAAATCCAGACTCAATCAAAATAAACCAGCACATGCACTGGGGGGAGAGTATGTGCCCAATATTTTAAGTTGTATGTCACATGGTACATCAGGTCCTTTATCCAGACTGAGGACCTGAAGAGGACAGGCAGATAACTTTTTTCAAAGCCCGTTGTGTTACGATCACCAAGCTGGCCACTTGGCCAGAACAATAAAAGGATTTCAGCCAAGCGAGCATTACTTCCTCTAGACTGTCTTTTAAAAATTAAACTCTGGAAAGATAACAACAGTCATGCTCAGAGCTAATTATAGCAGAAGCATTACAGCAGCTAAAAATGCTAAAAAGAACTGGTGGGAAAGGAAGGAAGGTAGCTTAAAGGAAAAAAAAAAGCAGGGAATGGCAGAACTGTCATATGTGTGACACTCAGCCTCCGCGCAGTGCTCACAGGGAGAGGGAAGGTAGAAGCACACAAGGTCTGTGGACAATCCAAGTCCCAAACCCTGAGAAACAGGCAAAGACAGACAGAAGACCCAAAAATGATGCAAGAAACCAACAGATGTATGAGCAATGCGCAAATTAAGTGGAAATATTAAGGAAAGATTCTCAGCCTGTTTTTTATGCCAGCTGAGAGCACAGGGGGGAAACTATGCTGCTCCCATGCCCACACCCGGCTCTCAAAGCCCAGCCTGGGCAGAGCACAGGTACTCGGCTGTTTTATTTTAGGCTAGAGGAGAAGGCTGCACTCAGCAGTGATTTCAGTATGAGAACTGCCAGCCTGAAGAAATCCCAAAGCCATCGAGCCTCGTGAGGAGCAGCAGCGTGTGCTGCCAGGCTCCCCGAGCAGCCCGGGAAGAATCTTGTTTACATGTGTAACCCGTACTTGAATTTTCTTGTCATATTGTTTTCTTCCTAACCCTATAATCAAACGTTTAGAAGCTACTTTGACAGCACACATACTACTTTGTCCTTCTATTCCTAAACTCTGGCTAGTAATCAGGTGATCCAGCGAGGACACACTACTCATTTGTTTGGGAGTGGCAAATCGATGAATGCAGGAAATTCACAGCACCCTTTGCCCAGCACTAAGCCAGGTTAGTAGAACCTTTCCTTCCAGCAGGACTGGCCGTGCCTTGGGCTGTATCTCTGGGGAGCCACTTCCTCCTGGGATCGGCAAGTGTGAGAGCAGTAAAATATCAAGGAAAAAAACGAGAAGCCTCTAATTAATGAAGCTTTCCAACACAGCAGAGCACATGCACAAACTGCCTCGCAACGCTGACCTACAGTCATAAACCCACCAGAGGATCCAACACAGGCTGGAGGATGCAGAGGGATGCAGCAGCATGAAATGACTGTAGAAATGACTGATGCCTCCCTGCCCTCCCCTAAAAATCCTCAAGTCATTAAGGCTGGAAAAAAAAGGGCTATTTTTTCCTGCACACTCAAGTAGCTGTGAATTCCTAACTTCTCAAACCCACACACACTAACAACTGTCCTTATTTAAAAGATTCCTCACAGTTGCTACAAGCCAGGAATAAAATAGATACGAAAGTACTGCAAAAAGCACTGTAACAAGAAAAAACGTCAGCAGAAAAGATACTGGAAAGAGAAAAGTTTTGATGCTTACTGGTGCTAGTTACATGGCAGGATGATTTTCCCCAAATATCTGTAAAATCAGCTTGTACAATTGGAAAATAAAGTTTCACCGTCTGTGAAATCAGCATGAATACCAGGGATTGTGATCTGAAACTAAAGTTCAGCTCCATGCCAGGTGGGTTAAAAAAGCAGCAGGTTTGGTTCACCAAGGATGCCTAATCAAATGGGACAGTACTCAAAGAAATGTGTCCCCAGGCTGCAGCACGTTATCATCCTTTACTCTGCACAGGGGAAAAAAAATCCTTCAGCCTGGCCAGGAAAAGGAGCTGGGACAAGCATTTGATCACAAAAATAAAACTCAAGATTTAAACCGACAGCTGAAATTAGGGGAAAAAATCATTTATAATCATGTCCTTTGAACAGTGCTGGCTCTCCTCTGGGCCGGGTAGTCCACCTGTAAATCACTTTTCCCTGTACTTTGTCTCAAACAGCAGGTGCAGCCAGGTGGGATATTGCTGTGAGTCCATGATAAAATGCCATTTATCCCTGCAAACACTAATATTCATCAATTCTGCCCGCAGATAAAACAATAAATGTTTGCTTCCACAAATGGAGGCAATGTTATTTAAACCATGATACTATTCTAGTAAATCCCAGACAGATGGGCCAGGATTCAGGGACAACTGAAGTTGCTGTGTTTATGATAAGGGAATTAGAGTGACAGAAAGCCTCTTGCTGGAAAATGTGGGATCTGGTAGATTTGCATTTGCTTCATGAAGATGAATGTTCTACAAATAAACTGTTCAAGGTCAGTGAGCCAGAACAATTTGGAGGCAATGGGTCCATCCTAAAAGAGGGGGCCCAAATTTCTAGGTAACTGTTCTACAAAGCAACATCCACAGAGTCCAGCAGGTCACTGCAAACAAACCTCCTGGAAATTTTTGACATATCCTGCTTCTCTCTCACTGTCTAGAAACAGTAAGAGGTCGGGGAGAAGGAGGAAAGTAGGAGAGAAAATACTCCCATCTCTCAGATCACAAGCATAAGAAATAGAGGGAAAATGTATTCAAACTTAAATGTGAAGAATATTTTTCTTTAGAATGTTAACAGTGATGCAGTGTCTGTGATTTGCTGATACCAAGTAGACACAGAGTAACTAAAACTTTTCCATCTGATATAATCAAAATCCTGTTGAAATGAAGACAGGATTAAAATGTACTGTACCTCCAGCTCCAACCTGGCTACAGGTTACTTAAGTTGTTGGGGTTTTTTTGAGCCAGCAAAGAAAGAGTCAAAGGTGTTAACAGAAAAGTCAGGCTAGCACTCTGTGACCAGGGAAGCCAAATTTATCCCCTCCAGCAAATGCTGACAGAGCCATTACTCAGGCAAGGCTTCAGATAAGTCACCACTCAAGTCTTGAGTCCCAACATAGTGCAGGGGTCCCTGCTCTTGGTTCATCTACCACTGTTAATACACTGGGGGAAAGAGGAACAAAAGAATATAAAAGAAAAAAAGGCAAGCGTGCATGCACTATTGCTACAAAATACAGATGCACAGAGGCTACATGGAGATGATGTTAAAAACCTGGCATTTTTCTGATGAGCTGGTATTTTAATGATGCCATCTGAAAGAAGGATCAGACTAACAAGGCTGCAGGGCAAAAATGAAGACCTGAAGAAACCAATCACAAGTATATTAACTGAGGCAGCTGCCAGAACTTACTTAAAATGTTTAATCGGACGAGTAAAACTAGGGTGAAATTTAAGTGACCAGGTTTACTGAACAGAATCTGTACAACTTCAGGCATGGCAGATGCTGTGCATCTTCTTCCTATCACACTGTGCACCTTCAAACCCCAACACCGCTGATGGGATCGTGCTGAACTCCTAACAGGGAGTTTGATTTTCCCCCTTGAGATAAATCTTCGAGTACAACAGCAAAGCAATTCCTCCTCACTCTCTATTTCTCACTTAAGCATCACCCTGTGAGCTTCAGCCTGCTGATAATATTAATATCAGTGTTACTAAGGGCTTAGAGCCTGCAAGGGGAAAGAAAAGACAGCCCTTTTTTTGTTTGTGTTTGGAGTAAATGAGGAAGAAGCTGAGATATTACAAGCTGAAACCAAGGACAGAAAAAGCACGGAATGAATACGTGTCGCTTAGCTTAAAATAAGCAAAAAAATATTGCTTCCTGATGGTCAACCTTCAAATCCAAGGAGGGGAAAAAAAAAAAAAAAGAGATGTCTCATTCCAACAGGAAATGAAGGTCAAAACCACTGAAATCAACAGCTTAATATCTGAGATGGGGAAAAATAAACATATTGTTATTGATGTTCAGAGGGACAGGGTCAACAGGCAGCAGCAGCTTCCTACACCACTTGTTAGAAACATCCCAAGTTTAAAAGGCCATAATATTTGTATGTATTTATGCCTCCACTGATTTTACAAGACAAAATTACAACTAAACTAAAATGGATAAACAATGAGCAGCTCAGGCTTAGCAAAACAACCTTCTAAACCTGTTTTCATCGCATCTCCTGATTTAATGGTTGGCATGACATGTCAGGAGCAAACGAGCTTCATGTAATTATCATGGATCCTGCTTGATCTCTGTCTTACTCAAACACTTTTAAAAGAGCAAAACATTCCTTAAAATACAAGTGCAAGAAGCATTTCATCTTTACAGCAAAACCTGTTTCTTCTGGTCCTATCATTATTTTCACGAGAGGTGCTTTTACTCCTATCTTCCATCTTTACTACTTGTATCCATGTCAATGTTGGAACACCCTCAAAGTGGGCAGCAGGTCACAGGCTATAGCACTGCTATTTTCTTCCTCCTTTTTTCCAAAAGTTTCTTAGAAGCAATTTCTTCCCGCAGCAATGAACCTGTTCCTCTGCATCAGACTGGAATTCCAAAGCCCCTTTGTTTATTTCCTCATTTGCACACAACCCCCCCAAGCCCCCATGTTTAAAATAGTGCAGTTCTGAGAGTATGCAGTTTCTTAATAAGCTGTCACTGGAAAAGCCTCAAGACAGCAATAATGCTGACACTTACCAGCAACCAGGTAGTTTCAAAAAGGAAAAAGAATAAAATCAAATCATATCTAGACTTTGCTGTCTATCCTTAGTACTAACAGATACAATCACTTCAAAAGTGTCACACGTTTTATCTGTGCTTTATTTCTGTTACAGAGGTTTTGACAGGAGGTTTTGACAATCATTACATTATTCCTGTGCTGTTTTCCTAGGTCAGTAAATTCAGCTAGTGCATTTAATGCATCTTTAAAAACAGGTGTCCCACCCCCAAAGCCCAAACAGCAGGGGCAAGAGAAAGATGGGAGGTGAGGGGGAACCATGGGTGGAAAAGGGACAGGTTAGAAAAACCAGTTCTACACGCTAGAATTGCTGATTGTGCCACTATTTTGGTGGGAGGTTTTATTATGATTTCAAATGCTCTCCTAGCCTTCCCATACCCAGCTTTCAGATCTTTTAACTGGCATGCTGCAGCTCTTCGACTCGCTGACAACGAGCTTGGGAGAGTGCGAGACACAGATGAAATGCTCAAGGCACAAGGACAAATATTCAAAGCTACTGATGGGAAAGAAACGCGGGTAGCAGGAGCTTTGGAGCGATCATGGACAACATATGGAACATGAGATTGTTATGGAAACTGAGCCAGTACTGAAGACAAGTCTTGGATGCAAACGAGGGATGCCAGAGGATGCATGTTACGACCATGCCTAGATCAGTACAGTATTTTTTGACATTTCTGGTGCTGCTCCTGAGCTGCAAGCGAAGAAAAGCAATCTCAGAATGCTGAGCTGCAAGACTAAAACCTAAGTGGTGCAACAGCCTGAGACTCCACCAGCTTCAAGAAGCTGGCAGTAGTCTTGAGTTATAAAATCATAGAATGGTTTGGGCTGGAAGGGACCTTGAAGATCATCCATTTCCACCCCCTTGCCATGGGCAGGGACACCTCCCACTAAACCAGGTTCCTCCAAGCCCTGTCCAACCTAGCCTTGAACACTTCCAGGGAAGGAGCAGACACAGCTCCTCTGGGCAACCCTCACAGGGAAGGATTTTTTCCTTACATCTAAGCTACACCTACTCTCTTTCATTTTGAGCCCATTTCCCCTTGTCCCATCATTCCATGCTCTAGTAAATAGTCTTCATCTGTCTTGTGGGCTCCCTTCAGATACTGCAAAGCCGCTGCTAAGCCCTCCCTTCTCCAGGCTGAACAATCCCAGCTCTCCCAGCCTTTCCTCCCAGCAGAGCTGCTCCATCCCTCTGATCATCCTGGTGCCTCCTCTGGACTCGCTCCAACAGGTCCATGTCCTTCCCATGCTGGGACCCCAGAGCTGCAGGCAGCACTGCACAGATCCCTAATCCCAACAAATCTCGGCCATTTAACAGTGCCCTACTCCTACTTTCTAGATTCCCTCAACTTTTCAGCCACAGCATCAGCAGAGACCACGAGGCTTTACTTACTGCTGTCAGCAAATAACGCACACCCCAAACTGAACGCTGCAGCACTAGCCTCGCTGTCCGAGGTGTTGGATGTTTGCTGCAGCAAATTGTTTTCCAGGCAGTTGAAAGATTTAAATAGACCATGATGCGACTCCTTTGCATTGACTACCACATAAAATCAGAAATTCAAAGGCCTCGAAACTCCCCGAGTGTTTTCTGGGAACATCCCAAAAGCACTGGGAGAAACTGCTGAGGCAGCGTAACCTGGAACATGAAATTAAAGTGGAAATACCTCTAAGTGTTCTTGTAAACAGATCATGCACGGCTGATTGGGATAAAGGCTGCTGCAAAAGACCAGATAACTTACTGAAATATTCAGCTGTTGAGGATATGAGGGAAGGAAAGCATATTATTAAAATGTTTATTATGGTAATCATAGAAATTAATTTGAAAAAATCAGCTCCCACTACACAAGCTTCATAATGAGCTTAAAGCCTAAACACTGATGCTTTGTCAGATTAAGCAGACTTTCTTCCTTTGTGTTTTCTGATGTGATATAGCTACATGCTGCGTTTTTTCTTTAAAAGACATCTTCTTCAATATTCTATTACCAGAGAAATAGGGCTGAAAGACAGAAGTGTCAGCCTTTGAAAGGATTTAAAAATGAACTGAGGGGGGAGAATGTCCCGTTATCTGTTAATATGAGACCTTTTTAAAATTTGTTTTTTCAAGCAAGTTAATGTCATTTTACAGTTCAGAACTTGCTAGTGTTGGGTTACAGAGATAACAGGATTTACATGATCATGACAATTTTTAAAATACCCCATCACTGTTACTAAATTTTACTTGTCCTGCAGACAAGTCAAAGCAATTTTCTACATGTCAGAGATGATAAATCAGTTGTCGGGTGACACTAACAGGTGGATTTGTCAAATCTCCCATGAAGAACTTTGGTCTCTGCTTTCAAGCAGCCTGTGAGCTCCTGAGAGTGCAGTAACACAATTGATTAAGGGAAGGATTAGGCAGAGTTTGCATTTTTAGGGCTGCTGCCCCTTTCCCCAGCTCCCCTGGTATTTTTCTTTCTGCTTTACCATCCAAGTGGGTGCACAGCATCAAGCTGCTGCTGGGTTTTATTCTAGCACTTCACCCACAGGATTCCAGTTAAAAGTAGAACAGTTTAAAAAAAACCTCCAAACCACATGCTGCATCTGAAAATACATTTTTTGGCTTATAAATAACAATTTCTCTTTTATTCAAGACAAAGGCGCACCTTAGGAAAGATGAAAATCAAACCCCTTTTTTTCTACCCATTCTGTTTGCCACCGTGTAAGTTACTCAAAAGAAACAACTGGTATTTAAGTGAGAGCAAAGAAGCTCTGGCAGAGAGATGTGAATGGAAGTTCATACCTTGTGCTTACCGGCCACAAAAAACGTCTCCACTTACTGACAGTAAAGGTGGAGATGTTCTAGGGAAATACTTCCAGTACTGACATTAAACAAGTTTGACAAGACAGCTAAGGCAAATTGTTCCCTTTTTGGCCCTTTCTTCCCAAAATAAATGAGAATGATGTTAATATTCTGTCTGGGCTGCACTTCCAAAGGGGATAAAACTTTGCTTACAAGCCATGGCGGGTGCAGCAGAGAGACTGATTTGGAAAAATAACAAGCTACAGATCATATACAAGAAATGAGAAAATGCAGAAGAGGAAATGCTTTTTCCCACTACCCTTGGGAGTCACACCACTTGGGCACCGGGGCTCTGCAGAGAGACTTTCCTGATCCAAAGACCAGATAAATGCAAGTGGCAGCTGATGCTGGTGCTGCAGACAAGAAAAGATGGGAAGCCTCAAAGTGAAGCCCAGAGATGGCATTTCAAATGGAATCCTGCTCCAAGGCAGCCTGTTTGGTGAGGCACCACCAGCACCTCGTCTTTCACACCTTTCACACAGACTCTGGAGTAACAGGGTGGACCTTTGGGTTGAGTTTCACTTTTAAGACTTGCTCTGCCCCATCTCCAGGACACTGCAGGCATGGCTTCCCTGGGACTGCACATAACACTGCTGTGTTTAGCAGCACTTCCACTGCTCTAAAGTTCAAAGGACCAGGAGAAGCAGCAAGGAATTTCCATGCTGCCATATGAAATGTGAGCTACTTCCCAGCTAATAAAAGGCAAATCCCCACTCGTGAGCCTGTTCACTGGAACACCTGAAAAGAGTAAGGTTTCTCATTTTATTTTCTCTCTCTGTCAGCAAGGAATGCCAAAGAATTTGCAGGTTTCAGATGGAGGATTGGTTCTGCTGTGTCCTAGGATAACATTTGTACCATCCTCTAGATATCCACATTAAATCCTCAAGCTTAAGGGCTTTTTTATATCATTTTGACAGAAAGGTAGTTCATCCTTATTCCTGAGCTGTTGCAAAGCAGTTCTTCTTCCTGCACGTTATGCTGTGAGTGGGGAGAAAGACATTCCCAGCCACTGACAAAGCCTGAACAAATTGCCCGGCAGCAGCACTCAGCTCCCTGTATTCCCATTTATCCAGGGGCTGAGTCAGAGCTGTCTTCCCCCACTGTAAGCAGGCAGTGTGGAAATGATGACAATCTGTTTTAGAGGCTACAAGATGAACTAAGACCTTTGGTATTAGTGTAATGCAGACACAATTCTAATTCTCATAAAAGTCATTTATTGGAGCTGCTAAGTGCAGCTGTTCTTCCCTCACTGTACTGCGAGCAGCAAGAGTGAAGCTGAGGGGTGAGGCAAAGAAACCAAGGGGGAAAATGAAATAAATCATTTGGAAAACAGCTGGACAGTAAAATGGCCAGCCCTTAGGCTGCAGAGCTACTCTAGATTTACATTACCACTAAGATGAATCTAATTGCCATCAGGGTAAGCAAGCTACATTTTAAAAGACACATGTCTTTTAAAATTAATCTGCAGCTATTTCTAAAGATAAGCAGTAACTGGAATAATACTCTTGCCAGAGAATCCAGAGCAGAGTTGCTAAGTGTCTTTAGAGGCAAAAAGTTTTCTTCTTGGAAATGCTGTGATTCCCCAAGAAAAATTTCTGAGGATTCCTTCCTTGCATGAATAATTTATGCGCCTTGGTACTCATAATATTAGAGAGACACAATTATAAACAGGAGATAATGCTTCAATTTTAAAAGCTGTTTCTAATTCAGGCTTCATTTGTACTACTGTGGAGGAAAGAGAATCATACTATCCACTCTCCCTCTTTCTGCTGCCACAGGAAAATTGTGCAAAGCACAGAGCCAGCCAACATCTCTTTTAATCCTAAACCAACAGCATTCAGATTGCAATATGAGTTTCAAGAATAAAAAAGTGAAAAAAACCACAGAGGAATAATACCCACGGTGGCTCATCAGAATATTAAGGAGATTGCAGATTGTCAAAGCTCTGGAATCAGATGCTGATAATTCAGAGCTCCTGCCCAGCTCAGCTTCCAAGCAACAAATGCATCTGCACGTGTTGGGGAATAGATTTGCATTCATTGTTTCCTGTATGCTGATGAAGGGAAAGATTAAAAAAAAAAAAAAAAATGTATGAAACTCAGTAGCTACCCCTTATGGGTGCTGATGTTTCACTTGCTTTGCTGGATATTCCAACCAGAGAAAAAGAACATCCTAAAAAGCTGCAAACCACTAAGAGCTTTCACATGCAATGCCTCCGGACTAGCATGGCCTCTTTGTACCAAGCTTGCTTCCAACAAAAACAGCACCACCCCGCTTTCACCCAGCATCCTGCTGGCAGGAAACACAGAGAAATAGCTGGTGTACCCAGAAAACCACTGGGTCACTCAGCTTGGCACCTCACTGCAGCTGGCATCCCACGCTTGCTGAATTCTGCATTTTCTCCCCAGTCACACGCAGCTCCTTCAACCTCAGAGCCCTGGAAACACTCAGCCCACTGCCAGAGGTTGCCTTTTGAGGCAGATGACTCCACTGCAGCTACTTTCAGCTGTATTTTTAGCCCCCAGACTCTTCCAGCACTCCATTTACCAGCCTAACTCCACCTCATGTTTATCCCAGCACACAAGCCCACAGCTGGTTAGACACAAGGCAACGGGGGAGGCAGTGGGGACTGTGACTCACAACAGTGGGCTACAAGTCTCTCCTCCAACACCTTGCTACCTGAGCACCTCTTGTAGTTCAAGTTCTCCATTCTCCTTCTGGTAAAGGTTTTCCTAAGAGGGTTAAGGGCACTGTGCACCCAACCCCAGAGGAGTGAGGACAAGTCCAACTCCAGACCCTAAGGGGAGCTGAATGTCACCTTTGTTGAAATTCCTTCTACATCAACACACACAAAACCAATTTCCCTCACGGTTTGAATTGCTGTTCCAAGCAGAAACTGTGCAGTTAAAATTAATAGCATGCTCCTGTTATAACAGAGGCACACACACACACAAACCTGGCTACTCTTTGCTGGAAACCAAAAACCCACCAAGGTTCCAGAAAAAGGACTGGAGTAGATTTTTCTTCTGGGCAACCAGTGTTTATACCAACTTGACACCTGAGTGAAATGGAGCAGGGGAAAAAGCAGCCAGTTTTACGAGATGATGATTACAAATGCTACATCCACTTTGTGAAATTACACAAGTGAGTTATTTTTTTCCAGTGAGGCATTAATCCCCCTGTAAGACAGCTAAATGTTATGCATCTGCTGAAAACTGCACATCTGCATCACACTAACTGTTTTCAAGTGCCCCCACGAAGAAGCAAACACACACCTCCTGCCCCAGCTAAAAAAGCAAAGGCACCACGAATTGAAGAGAGATACAGCTCAGCCTCAAACTGGATCACCAGCAGTGGAAACTGCAGAGAAAGCCACAAGGAACAACACAAATGAAGAACACCCCGGAATGAGTAAAAGGAATAAGAACCGGGATGTTGCTTCCTCCAGCTGTGCAAGTGCTTAAGTAATAAGCACATGACATACTGCAAGGACAAGAGGCCACCTCAATGCCCTCAAGAGTCACAGGGTTGGCCAGTTCCATCGGGAGTAATGAGACTTCCAAGGAAATACAGGCATTTCCTTCCCTAATTCTCCAAAACACCCACCTCCAGGGTCTCAAAATGGTTAGCAACAGAACTTAGTAAGGAAAGCACCCAGGGGTCAGTCTGGGTGTAAGCAGAAGGCCACTCAGGCTGGTCCCAGTTTTCATCTACCAGTATTAAAAACTGGCTAGTGAGCCTCCAACATTTCTCATGGAAGGCACCTCCCTTTGGAAGAGAATGCAAAAAGCAACCTTAAAGCAGTAGAAGTAGGTCACAAAGAAGCCACATCAATAAAGTCTGGAAACAAAGCAGGGAGGGATACTGGGTCAGCTGTAGAATTGAGTGGTTATTACAAAGGGAAATCAAAAGTACAGCTAGAACATCTCAGCTGGTAAACTGATGAAACAGATTAAGTACACTCCAAGTGAGACACTACAGCTCTTCCTTTGTAAGCCTCCTGCAAAGCTCCTCTAAGTTTTAAACTTAATTGCATGCTTTTTAGACTGAACTCGTGATAACCCTTCTGAACTCCATCAACAACAATAGCAGTCCTGACAGCAAAGATTTATGTTGCTGGGTATCAACCTCCCAACACCCTCGCTGTCACCACAGCTTTCATTTGAGATTCATCCCAAAGGTTTTTTAGAGCCATCCAGGTAGAGACTGACCTGCAAACAGATGTGGTGGTGATGTTTTACAGCGGGATGGATATCTCAGCCAAGAGATCTCATGGCCTGGCCAGCAGATACCTGTGGTCACCCCGCAGGGATGGCTGTAAATGTGATGTTCAGCAGCCTGAACACACAGAAAACTAGGGCCCAGCAGTCCACTCTCCCCTTTTGTTTCTCCAGAATTAGTGAAACATCAAAGCTAATGTAACCTGTGATCAGAGCTAGCAGTTTCTCAGCACAGAAGCAGCAGGTTGATTTAATTCTTGGCACTTGTTTATAGGAACAACCTACTCATAGGGGAAACTACCTTAACCCCTACCAGAGCACTTGCTGTGTCCCAGGCTGTCTGGTTTCCAGCACATCCTGAGAAGAGATTTGGGCCACTGCAAGGAATACAGTTACTGTCTCTTGATACTAGCAGCTACTGCACTTCAAATTCTTCATACAGACAGGGATTATACTCTATTTTTTTTTTTAAAAAGTGTAAGTCAAAATATAGGACTAAGGAGAAAGCCTCCTTCTAGTTGCTTATGTATAATTCACAGTTGATTACTGGCTCACACATGTAATAATTACACATGACCAGTATTATATCACCATTAGGTATGAGCAGCAGGTTAAAGGTGCCAAGAGAGCCATTAAACCCAAATTACCAAAAATGTACAATTTGAGAGAACTGGCCAAATACCCCAATGAACTGAGGATCCAGATAAATTTGAGATGTGGTGATTCAGGTGAACGCTGCTCTTACAGCAAACATGTATTTACCATTGACAGCCACACTGCATTTTCAGACAGTTTTGCATTTTCACCCTCTTCTGGTTTTTAACACAGAAAAAGCAACAAAACAAAACAGCAGAAAGGAAGCTGTGCCAGAATTGGAAAGATTAATGCCCTTTCATACCACTTAGGTTTTTAACTATTATTACTGCATTCCTCTCAAATTTTTTTCCAGCAAAGTTTCAGACATATTTTCACTTTTACAACATGCAAATTCCCCATTTCCAGTACTGGTGTGGAATAAAAGAAAAAATATTTGTTTCCTTCTTATCATCCCTCCTTTTATCCTACACATTCATCATCTCTGCAAAATGTTTACTTCACATTCCCGACTTCCCTAATAGCAAGTCCAAAAAAAAAAAGGAAAAAAAAAGAAATTAGAGCGGAAAATGCTTAATTTCCGTCTGTGGAGCTTGTCTAGGCTGACAAAAAAAAAAATAAAAGAGGCTTTCTTCCTAATTTGATTTAATGGTTATAATGATTTAATGGCTATAAATTAAGAAATTAGCAACCACTGGAATCAGAATGAGGAGAGTAGAGTTAGAAATGGCCTCGGTTCGGTTCACACTGCTCTGACAGTACTTGCAGAATTTGACATGAACAACTACAGGAGCTTCTTTAAAGCAGAGGAGTCGCCAGCCAAGGATATGTGAAAGAAAACTGACATAAATATTTATGGGGAGACCATAAAACTTTTTCTGCTACTTCACTATGTGGGATATAAAACTCATTATCTCTAGGGAGTCGAGGCTATTTGAAAACTTTAGTGAGCAAGGCCTTAGCTAATGGAAGGAGTTAAGGAAGGACCCCATGAAACCCATTCAACAGGGTAATCAATCACCCCACACCTCACTGACATCCTCAGCAAGTGCTGCCAGAGAGCAAGAGAGAAAGGGACCCCATAAACCAGTGCCATTTAGAAGATAAATCTTCTCAAACCTGGTTTAGAAGGATGTTGGTTTCTTTCCTGATTTCTTATTTTCCAGGATACCTATCAACTACCCACCATCCTGAACAAAAAAAAAATAAGATGGAAAATAATTACAGTAACATACCTCAAAAAAGGAAATACTTAGTATTATTTGACGAGGAAGTCTAATGATTTCCTAGCAAGTGTGAGCACATTGTGTTTTTGGTGCGTGATGTACGTGTTCCAGTATATTTAAGCAAGTAGGAAACGCAGGGAAGGCAGCAGCTTGTCTGTGCAGCCTGAGGTACAACCTCATAATGTAAATAAACATCTTTTCAGGAAGCTTTTTGTCTCCTCTTCTTTCCTAGTGCTTGCACTGCACTGTACTCCGAAGATAAAATCCCTGACTAGCATGGAAAACCACTATGGATCAGACAAGAGTTGGCAAAGCCAGCCTAACTTGTGTTAGGCACTGGCACCGGGTCTCAAACGCCACGGGAAGGATGCTGGGGCTCCAAGCAGTTTAATCACTGTTTCATGGTTTTCCAGTTTTGATCTGTGATCTATTTTCCTCCCCCAGTCAGCAGCGAAGAGCTACCCACCTGAAATTAATGATTTAGGCACCACCCAGCTCTGCTCAAAAATGAAGAAAAGCTAATGAGCTAAGCTGGCTATCCAAACACCTTCACACCAGCGGTCCAGCCTGCTGCCACTGTAATGAGACAAGTTTATTCCATCTTGAAGGCCAACAAAACTTTACCTTTGGCTTTTTGGGGAGTTAAGAAAAAAAAAAAAAAATGAATAGAAGGTGCAAGCAGATGTCATCACCTGAATGAAAGTCCCCCCCCTCTGAGAGCATCCTGCCCTGCTGACCTACAGATCTGACAGCCAATAGGGTACTTGAGAGGATTATTAATAGTTACAGAGCATCCAAGTAAAGCAGCAGGCTTAGAGGCACCCCAAACACAAAGCAGTGCAACCCAAGGCATGCAAGCAAAGCACCGTAGGTGTCTCAGGAAATCTGGCTTCTGTTGCCAAGTTTCTTGTACGTCCTTGGACAAGTTATCTGACCTATTTGTGCCTCATTTCCTCACCTTCTCAGCTCAGAGCAGCCCTCTCAAATAAAACCCTTAATGCTTTGGATGCACTCACACAGCAAGGCAATGAATGGTGCAAGTAAGTGAAACTGATCCTTCCTCCTTTAGCCCTGTTGGAATTGTTAACAAAGCAGTCACCATTTGTCAGGACAAAACGGAACAGAAAAGTGAAGCGAAGCGATCGTTTAATTTCTAAATGAGATTCGAGGGCTGCATTCAGCCCTCCCAGCCACGGCTACTTCGCACACATTTTCCTGGAACCCTCACGGCACACACTGTGCTGAGTAGTGCAGCATCTGTCCCCTATCTTGTTGAGACCAGTATCAGTGCACTAAAGAGTCAGCTAAATGAGGGTGTGAATTACCTCCACTTATCTCAAGCCAATCCACTGACTCAAGTAATGAGATCCTGAAGAAAGCAAGCAGGCCTTTAACTCTGTCATTCAAGTATCAAACACGGAGTAGAAATCCACCCCAGAAGTGCCAAACCCACCTGCATTTCCTCCAAGCCCTTACTAGCAGAGGATGATGTGTATCCCAAGAGGAGAAATGTAGTTACGCTGTTATATTCCATGTTGTAACTTCAAGTTCTTCTGTGAGGGATCTCCCAAAAAGCTGTCATAAATTTCCAGGCTCTCCAATTTACTCAGCCCAACCCTAAACTGCTATTCCTGAGCTGGGGAACACCGGTGCTCTCTCAGGAGAGCACAAAGCTGCTGTTGGTGCAGTTTGGCACCTGGTGCCTGTCCCACAGACCCCGCTGCTTGAAGAGCATTTCCTCCCTTCCCTTCTCACTCCCACAGCACAGAACACCTTGCAGCTGATGAAAGGACAAAGCTAGAGGTGCTGCATGCAGGCAGTGCTAACTCAGCCGGCAAGATACGATGCTCCCCCAGGTGCTGGCCAACCCCAAAGAGCTCTGCTGGCTACCAGGCTTCCACAAAGCCATTGCCAGCAGGAGACTCGGGGCAGCACAGCTCCAGACCTGCATTCCATGAGCATTAAGCCTTGTCTGGAATATCACTAAATTGTCTTTGACTCCTTCATGCCAAGAAGGCCCTAAAAAAGGGCCCTGTCACAAAACATCTCCTCCTGCAGGCCTAGAAGGTGGTGGTGAGCGTCCAATATTTGTTACACATGGGTGCAATGGACACAAAATATTTGTTCCTAGGAGGTTTTGTCTCCTTGTTGGAAATTTCATGTCAAAACCCAAGTAATATTCCTCTTTTCCAATATCCTGACTCCCAGTACCCTGCTTCAATTCCCTGCCACCAGAGTTCAGAAGGCTTTCTCAGACTGAATGCTACAGTATGTGTGGACCACCTGAAGGAATTTTCCATGCTCTTTTCATGCCATCCAGGTTGAGAACGGGACCGAGGTGAAGAGGTTCTGCTGAATCTCCTGGACTGTTACTGAAAAAAAGCTTAAGACTGAGAGGGACTAAGTCTGAGATCACTTTTAGTCACAGATTCCTCAACACTTCTCTTCCTCTCACCACAGTACCGATTTCCATTCCCACACCTCCTTGGAAGCCAGGACTGAATGCACACAATCCCCTCCCAGCTCCTGATACTCCACCGTGTAATCCTCCATCCACTTTCAAACACATTTGCCATTTTTCATGTTTGCTGTATCCTTTATTCCCTGCTCCTGGCTACAAATTCCAACAGACAAGCAAAGCAGCCTCTGTCTATACAGCACCAAGCGCATCTACAGTGCGGTACTGTGTAAATACAACGAATTATCTTAAGACAGAAGAAAACGGGGTATTTTCAATTAAACCATTAATATCCAGCAATACAGACACAGCGCTAGAGGGAGAGAAAAGGTGCCGGCAAGTTTTAATCAAGGCAGAAACTCACAGAGAAGCATATGCATTCTTATGCAAATCTACACCAGACGCATCGCACATCTGCTGAAATGGGTGTCGTTTTCCCACAGTTTGCAGAATTAATGTGTTTAACTAAGTGCCTGTCAGTGCTTGCAGTGTAAGAGCTAATTTCTAATGGGGTATTCCCAGTTGGGGAAAAAAAAAAAATCCCTTTAGATAATAAAGGATCTAAATCTAGGACTTGGTTTTACATTTACTTAAGTGCAAAGACCCCTTCACCTCCAAGAGCTCATTACTTGCACTGCTCCAATTTGCTTTACAATTAAAAATAATCCCGACTTTTGGAGAAGAGCCTTTCTACAGTTTTGTGACCTTTTGAAACCCTATTAAAGAGAATTAACAAATGCTATTCCCTCCTGATCACTTTTATAAAGGCTTTCTGAGATAGGAGGATGTCAAAACACACAAAGGGCTTTGTGAGAATTTTGCAAACCAAAATGCAGCAATATTTCTTTTCACTTGGTTACTTTCCTTGCAGATATAATTTGTATTTCCACGACTACTATGTGTCTTCACAGAGGATTTCAAAAGAATTCAGATGACATCTTAACTTCTGACCCTGAGGCTAAAAAGGCATAAAAGTCAGAAAATACTGAACTCTCAGCCATTTTTTATAAAAATCTATTAATATCAGTTAAAAGGAATCCATGATCTCATAATAAGTCAACAGGTCACAGTTATGCTCTTCTTATCTTTCCTTTTTTTTTCCCCTATTGTTTAAAAATAGGAAACAGCACCATATGAAAATGTTCAGCAAGAGATAAATCGTGTGACTGAAATACAGGAGTCAGGAAACCAGTGTTTCAAAATAATGTCATCCTCATTTTCCCCTGCATACTCTAGTATTGTTGATGCCTCTAAGTATTTAAGTGACTTAATAAATTAGTAACCTAGGCAACATTTGCAACAACACAGCCAGCTGAAGGAGTCCAGCTAAAAACTCCCGAAAAAAAAAATTAAAACTTCATTTATGTATAAATTCCTGTCAGTGTTCCCTAAGAAGAGGAAAGGCAAACAATTTTAATGTCAAAGGACTGATTCTGCAGTAAGATTTTGGAGTAAAGCAACCAAGGAGAAAACAGGCTGTGTCCAGCCCCCAGTTCCACTCCAAGTCACCTCTGCCAATCCACAGGAAAATGAGCGCAGAGGATCTGTAATTCAGCCCCTGCATGATTGTAAGAATTCTCTGGAGCCAAAAAGGGGCTATTAGAGGAGCTGTCACAGAGCAGGCATGAGCAGATCACCTGTAAGAGCACTTCACCCATCTTTCCATATTCCCTGCTGCTGGCTGGCGAGGGAAAGCAGCATCTCTGCCCACAGCACACTCGACTGTTTTTCATCTGTCACTGAAAACCTTGGTTTTGATTAAACTCTGCCTTTTACAATGGGGCTCCAACTAGAAATCATTGTTTCTTATAATCTCAACAAAACTAACAAAAGCTTTATGCTGTCGGTATTCAACGTCTGTCCCTCATTCGGTACCCGAAGGCTACGATAAGGTCAAATATCACCACAGCAGGCATTGTCCAAATACTCAGGAAATGACATTTCCCGGCCCAACAAGGTTTATCTTCCAAGCCTGCTTCTGCACCAACTTTCTGGGCGAGTTAAAAATAAGCCTATTGATCAGAAGGGGAAGAAACGCTCGTGAACACTGACCTTCCCTCCTTTCCAGCACAAGACTGGCTGCACGGACGCCGAGCAGCTCTCCAGCTGCCTTTCAGCTTTCCAAGGGCCTCAGCCACATCTCTGCTTATCTCCCGTTAAGTCCTTCCTAAAAGCAAATGTTCTCCTGCAAGGAATTGCAGCTCCACACCCACTCGGAAAGGCAGCAGTACACAAACCCCAGCCCAGCTATCCGCACACGCCTCAAGGAGGAGAAGACCCTCAGTAGCAGCCACCTCACCTATCAGACTGCCTGGCTGCGAGGAGTTTTTTTGGTTTTTACATCAACGACACCGTTCCCACCTCCCCCTTGTTAGACGGCCTCTGGAGTAGTTTGCGACTGAGCCTGTGGAGATGAGCTTAGGTAGGGTTTGGGAGCGGAGAGGACGGACGGGATCCCCCCGCGCGTTTCGGGCATCCTCGGCAGGTCCAGCACCACCGCAATGAAGATGCCGCCACCTGGTGGGACCTCCTCGGGCTCGGGTGGAGGCCGAGGGGCAAGCGGGACCCCGGGCAGGGAGGGTCGCGGCTCACACTCCCCATCCCGGGGTGCACACCTCGGAAAAAGCCGGCCAGCAGCACGAGCAGGGCTGGAAGGAAAGGATCTGCTGACAACAAGGGGCTGCTCATTCCCAAAGCAAGATGGTTTGGAAATGGATAATCTTTGTGTTTTCAGCTATGACTGCAAACAGTGGAATAAAACAAGAATATAAAAAGAAAAGGTAGATGTAAAGCTACTTGCAAAGTCATAGCGAGGCAGGCTGTAAAGAACCAGAAATCCTTCAGAACGGAGTTGAAGTCAATAAAAAAGAGTTGAGCAGGGCAGACAACGAACTGCTGGAATGGGTAACTCACAGGAATTGGGCTTTTGAGCTGAATTTCACATGATCAGGAGATGCTTCTGCTCAGTGCCCAAGCCACAGCTATTTTTTAATCTCTGCGTGACACTACGTACATTACCGTGGCTTCAGTCCTGAGCACGAGCCTGGTATTTTCTGATGGCCAATACTTAAAAGCCTGGAACTCAGCTTTGAGGCAGCCAAGAGATGTTTCTGTCTGGCTGCACAGGGTCTAGGGCTTTTTCTGGAGTCGGAGCCAGTGCAGCTCTGTCTGCAGATTGATATCCATGGAAAGGCACGGAGCCCTTCTAACCTGCGCTTGAAGAGCCTTCTCCTTCTGCCAGGAGAAAGGGGGGCGAGGAGGGTCACTGCAGCAGCGAGGAATGCCTCCAGACTGTCTGCAGGATCAGAGGACAAGGTGATGAAAGAGTCCACATCCTATCTGCACTCGAGTTTGTACAACTACCATCGTCTTTTAGCACTGCTGCTAGAAGAAAAAGACGTTTCTCGGTCCAGAGCAATAATGTCTGTTTGCAGGATGAGCATTCAAGAACACACTCTTCGCTGTGCTATTTTTTATATATTTCAGCAACTCTTCTTTTGCAGTTTTAGCACAGGAGCGTTTGCAGTGAGCTTAGAGCAGGCACATTATCAGTGAATCTGACAACCCCGTCACAGCAGTTTGCAACCTGTTTAGACACAGACTGTACATCAGGAAAAAAACGATTCTGCCCCCATCACATGCAACATTTAACACCAATGCTGAGATGCTGGCTTTAGAATCCATTCCTGCAAAATCCATGGATGTTCAGTCAGCCACACCAGGCAATGTAATTGCTCTGTTTTCACAGTTAGCACTGAAAATGCTGTCTATTCAGTTATTGCCCTGCCTCCTCCTCACGAAACCTGTTTCAAAGAGCAGAGAAAAAGACCTTGAAACATGGGTGGATGCTTTCGAAAGTCAGTTATCAGCTTCACAGAGGAAAAAAAAAAAAATCATATCATTAATCCAGACAAGACACCTCCCCTCTCCTACCCCTTGCACACATGCCAGGAGTCTGAATGGAAGTCACCCAGAACACATGTCGATACATATTTTACAGAAACATTAGTTGTGTGTCAAAACCAGTTCTTGGAAACATCATCTAACAGCACTCACATGATTTGTGTTTCACGAGCAATTAAACCTATCACTCTGACAAGCAAATCTGCTGCTCCTGTCCACTATTCAAACATCAGGTTAGAGGAAACTAATTATATTTCAAACTTCATCCTTGGGTGAGGAAACTGTATTTCCATGATAATGTCCTGGCTAATTCACTTAAGCAGAAGCTGCTGAACCTCCAGAACACAGAATGAAACAGCCACCCTTGGAACTAGTGCAGCTAAGGCAGGAAATGCAAAAATAGCCAGACTGTGATTTAGATCTCGTAGTGAAGTCAGACAAGACCTCAGTGTCACACTGAAATCACATCCCAGACATTGTAAAGTCCTACTGTATTCACATCACTGTCACACTGCTGGCAAGCCGCACAGGCCAGCAATGATGGGACTTTGCTGCTAAATTCTTTTCTCTCTGCTAACAGACGAAGTTTTACAGGCTCTGCAACCAGACCAGCTCCCCTCATGGCAGTAATTACCTCTTTGGACAGAGAGAAAGTGGATGGCACACCACCGCCAAGCAGAGATGCACAGGAATAAACTGCTGTCTGTCTTTAAGTGGCTGCCGAGCTCTTTTTCTTTAAAATACATGCTTCCACTACTAGGGGCACTTTTCAGACAGTCAGTCACCTTTCATTTGGAACAACTCCCCCACACAGCGGTTCACGTTCGCAGACACACGTGGAAAAGAAACGCAGTGACATCAAAAGCTGTATTTCTTGCCATGCCAGAAAACGCTTCTCCACTTTTCATGTGCTCGATATTCCTTCCCTCCCCCAGCCATTCATGGTGAAATAATTAGTGTTAGTGTTCTCATTGTTTATCAGACAATACAGACAATAAGGCTAAGCTTTCTGCTCCTGTTTTCTTTCGCTATGCTGCTGTGGTTCCTCAAACAACTGTGCAAGGCTTTACTTTTAATCCTATGAATAACACTTGTCACTCATAGGTTTGTAACCCATATTTAGCTGTGCACAAACATGGCACAGTTTCAGCTTGATTCATTGTCCGCAAACTTCTCCAGATGTGCTCATGCAAGAAAGAAAAAGGCTAATAAGCAGGAGGAAACAAACAAATACTAGCTAATCCGATTGCAATTTCTCAGGGAAGGAGAGAAGACACTACCACATCAGATTCCTTATGAGGGAGAGGGATAACGAGTTGTTTTTAAACACAGACTAGGAATAATTAGTTATTGTCCTTGGGCTACGAGATGTATTTTTGCATGCTTGAAGTGTATGCTGATTTTTATAGCCCATGAGCTAGCTGGGTCCTGTCACAGGGAATTTTTTCCCATTTATCTACACGTTAGTGTCAAACTACAAGCACATCACAACATATGACTTTATCAACGAGCAATGTTCCTCACTGTGGCTAATTTTGAAACCGCATTCCTGCTTCCACTCATGGGAGATACAACCTTGGGTAACAATCAGATAGGCTGGTGCCAGACATCCTCTTCTTAAGTACGTTCTCATTTTACCTTTAGAAAGCATTCTCAACAAACAATCTGAAGGAGCTCTTCTTGTCAACAGCAGAGAGATGTTTTTGCATAAGGCTGCATTTTATAGTCTCAGCTTTAAGGATGGGATTAACAAAAGCAAGCTAAGCAAGAAGCAGTAAGCTAAACACAGTGGAAACTACTAAAAATCCCAAACTTCTATTGCAATTAATTGTGCTAAGTATAACTTTGCTCATTGATGCACCAGACAGAAAGCAGACAGACAACCTCATCCCACTGCACCAGCTTTTCAAGATTCCAAAATAAACACAAAGGTCTTTGAACAGACCATGCTCTCCAGAAAACCTGCAGCCTGATCTTCCTCATTTGATATGTGTGGAGGCTCAGGCTGGTGGTACTCACAATAATTACCTGCCATCAGCCAAGAAATGCAGCAGAGTTCTTGCAGATAACTTATTCATGTCATCGTTGTGTTTCAGGAATAACGCCACCAAGTAACAGATCAATGACACGGGTAACAGAGAGCATTTGCTTCTAGTTTTACAGCTCAGGGAAAACCTGGATAATCTCCTTGGGATTCAGGACAGGGGAGGGAGACGAAAGGGACAATCACCAGTGTAAGAGATGTTAAAAAGTACCAATACAAAAGTGTTTTTACAGGTTTTGCATAATCACAGAAACATGGAATGGTTTGGGATGGCAGGAACCTTAAGACGGTTTTGCTCCAACCTCTCTGCCATGGGCAGGGACACCTTCCACTAGCCCAGGTTGTTCCAAGCCCTTGAACACTCCCAGGGATGGGGCAACAATGACAATATCAGACAAAGGTAACATGTGCACACACCACAACTGGTGCCTTTTCAAGGCTGGACCATCAAATTTGTTACAGGAGGGAATACAAAATAATGCCTGCAGCGCTCTTCACTCTGAAACGTGGGAGTAATTATCGTCAGATTACCGAGACAAACAAGAGGGAGAGACAAGAAAAAGATAAAACAGAATTCCCACTATTTAGGTGCTGATCGAGAGATTAAATCCGACTGCACTTCAGCTGGGAGCCTAAACAAACCAGAGGCCCGGCCACATAAATCAAGCCAATTTTAAAAGGTTACATACCAGGGAGAGTTTGACAAAGAAAGGGAAACAACCCCGCGTCCTGTACAGCTGAAGATTTTAACATCCTTTCCATAAATTATAAAGGTGCCAATTTAACACAGACTAGTAAGTCTGGGGCGACGGGACCCACCGTATCAGCACCTCCCAGGCCTTTAGTAGCTCATTAATACTAATTAGATCCGGGAGCGCTCAGCCCTGCCGGCACCCGCATCCCGGGCACACATCCCGGGACCGCGGGCACACAAAAGCTCCGGACGCGGATCCCGACACCGGAGCATCCCGCACCTCGGCAGAGGGAAGGCGTGGCGCGGGGGGAGCCCGGGGCTCCGCGAACGGGGCGGGGAGGAGGGAGGCGAGGAGCCGCGGGGAATTTGGAGCTTCGGCCGCAGGGAGAAAAAGAAAGGGAGAAAGAAGTTGGGGCCGGGAAGTTTTCCGCCGCTCCCCGCCCCGGCGCCCCTCACCGTAGACGCGGACCCAGCCCTGCTGCTGGCAGACCGACTCCCGCAGGACGCGCTCCAGCGCGCCGCCCGCTTCCAGCTCCTCCGAGCNCCTCCGCGTCAGCGCGGGAGGAGCCGCAGCGCCCCGCCCCTGGCCTGAGGGGAGGCGGGCGATGGCGGGAGGCTCTGCCCCCTGCCCTCGGAGCCGCCGGCAGCCCTGTCCCCGGATCCGCCTCCCCCCGGCACCGCCTCGCTGCGCGGGGCTGCGTGAGGCGGCCCCGAGGGGCTTCGAGATGGTTCCTCCCCTCAGCCCCGCCGGGAGAGCGGTGGGAAGGGCAGCCGCGGCTCGGGAGGGGCATCCCGGAGGAATACAAATCGGGGGATAATCCCCAGCCGCACGGCGCTCACAGCGGCTTTTTCTCCCAAAAACGCCGCAGGAACGCCAGGGCGATGGGTTGAGTCTCAAGCAGCGGCTGCCGTGGGGTTGCCCAGGCTCGGACCTGTGCTCGCACGCCTGACCGAGACTGATAAATCTTTCATGCACTCACACAGGCTGCTTCTCTCAGGTACATGAGGAGATGTGCTGCAGGGAAATGAGGACAACTGGCTTGATGAAATGCATTTCATTTAGGGGATTTGCGGGCTGGTTTGTCCTGAATGCCTGTTTACTGACCTCCCCGAGTACACCATGTTTTAATTTTCTATTTCCCTTTTGTGTTTTGCTGAATTTCCCAGTGCTTAAGGTACGTGTTCTTTAAAAGTCTAGAACAGAATAGCTGTGAGTAAAGCACGCATCCTGCAGCGTCTTTTAAATCATGGCATCGTGACTCGAATTTTCAAAAGGGAAGGTGGGCAAAGGGGTTCAGCTTACTTTGGGTTCCATCCCTGTAACCTCTTGGGCTGAGTCTGTGCCTGTCCATGGTCAATAAGACCTGGACGGGTTCACCCAAGCGCTCAGATCCAGTGATTATCTCCATTAGCACAGGCTGTGTCCAAGGCCTCGCCTCTGCACACAACTTCTCCATCAGTATAAAAGCACTAACAATTTTTTCTTCATTGAAAGCGCAGTCGATTTAGTGCAGACCTGTAGCAGTTGTGCTGCCATAAAGCTGCTTTAAAGTAGATACAGCTCCCACATCTTCCAACCACACTCGTGTCATCTTGTTTTGTTTTGCAGCAGAGCAGAATGAGAGGGTTCACACAAGCAAGTTGCGGCTGAAGAA
>VZRS01011440.1:619-46012 GCA_013398055.1 Ifrita kowaldi | reverse complement strand
GAGGAGGAGGAGGAGAAGGAGGCACCGCCGCCCGCGCTGCGCCCCGGCCCCGCTTCGCCTCAGTGCGGCTCCATCCTNTGGCTTGATGAAATGCATTTCATTTAGGGGATTTGCGGGCTGGTTTGTCCTGAATGCCTGTTTACTGACCTCCCCGAGTACACCATGTTTTAATTTTCTATTTCCCTTTTGTGTTTTGCTGAATTTCCCAGTGCTTAAGGTACGTGTTCTTTAAAAGTCTAGAATAGAATAGCTGTGAGTAAAGCACGCATCCTGCAGCGTCTTTTAAATCATGGCATCGTGACTCGAATTTTCAAAAGGGAAGGTGGGCAAAGGGGTTCAGCTTACTTTGGGTTCCATCCCTGTAACCTCTTGGGCTGAGTCTGTGCCTGTCCATGGTCAATAAGACCTGGACGGGTTCACCCAAGCGCTCAGATCCAGTGATTATCTCCATTAGCACAGGCTGTGTCCAAGGCCTCGCCTCTGCACACAACTTCTCCATCAGTATAAAAGCACTAACAATTTTTTCTTCATTGAAAGCGCAGTCGATTTAGTGCAGACCTGTAGCAGTTGTGCTGCCATAAAGCTGCTTTAAAGTAGATACAGCTCCCACATCTTCCAACCACACTCGTGTCATCTTGTTTTGTTTTGCAGCAGAGCAGAATGAGAGGGTTCACACAAGCAAGTTGCGGCTGAAGAACAGCAACTTCACTTACTTGGAAAGGAAGGATTGTAACTCTGAGCTCTGCGGCTCAGCAGGTCCCGATCCATTGCCCGAACCCAAAGGTTTGTCTTAGGAGTTCCCAAAAGCTCCTCTTGGGAGGTGAGGACTTGCAAAGTGGCTGTGAACAGTGTCCTCCTGACCCAAGTGAGCTGGAGTACCCTCCCACCATATAGTTGTGTCTGCGATGGAAGCTGCGTTAACTATTTCAGTGGAGGAAAAAAGTCCTGCCAGCCCCATGATTAATTGATGAAACCTCATTTCTCTGAGCTTCTGTCTCATGCTTGACTGAGAGCTTGACCTGAATCTCGCCCTACAATTGGGTCAGCCTCTACCCAGTTGGGAGAGAACAGGATGAGTTCTTCCATGGTGGGCATATGCACCCTGCTGTGATTTCCAAGCTGAGCTGGAAAACAAAGAAACCTCCTTCTTCCAAATGTTGGGTTGTTTCGTGGTTGGCAGACCTGGTGTAGTCCGGTTTCCTGCAGATTCATACCTGATATCTGGCAGAGGGTGGACACCCTCAGTGAAGGATCAGCTTGTAGGATCTCGCTGCCTTACCTTGCTACCATTTTTCATTATTCCTGCAGGTGTTCCCCAGGATGAGCTCTTGGACCTGTATCCCTCTGTTTGTTTTGTTTAAAGCAGACCAGTGAGTTCGGCACTTCCTGAGGTTGTAGGAGGTAAGAGACAGGATCAGGGGGAAGAAAGTTCCAGTGAGTTCAATGGTGTCAGCCTCAATTCTTTGGGCAAAAAGGATTTTAAAACTACCCCTATAACCAGGAAGAGTTAAACCTGGATGAAATCTAGTGAGGATTTGACCCTCCACCACTGAGACAGGGGTGTTTCTGCACAGGAGCAGCACAGCTGGGACACCCAGTAATATTTCCTTGTTCCTTCCCACCCTAAAACATGTTCTGCAGCGTGGTTTCCAAAGTTCTGGGAGTTGAGGGTGTGCAGGATACTCCTTCCAGAGCAGACATCTGCATAAATTGCCATAATAATGCTGTGAAGCAGTAGGAAAAGCAGTTTTCCCCTCCTCCATGCTCTCTACCCCTGCTCATTCCCACTGCTCCTGACAATATAAAATGTACGTGTTCTCCCAGTTTATCCTTTAGTGGCCACAATCCAATAAACGCCTCAAGGTTTTCCCCTCCTGCTCTCCCCACAGCCTCCCGGAGACATCCCCATCCCTCACACGAGCCCGGGCTCTTTCCCTGCTGCAGGAAACTCGCACGAGTGGACATGGGGGGAAAGGGGGATGAAGCTGCTTTGGGAGGCAGGAGAGGAGCTGGCGTGTTGCGAGGGAAGGATGTGGCTGCTAAGCTTCTGCCAAAAGCGGAGTTTTAAAAAGCTGGGACAACACTGACGCAGGAGCGGCGCAAGACACCAGCAACTGGTTCCCATCAAGTGAGGACTGGCTGTATCTGCAAGTATGATGAAGCCATCCTAACAGCAAGGTCTGGAAGGACTGGCTAGTGTGGTTTCTGGAATTCACATGGCAGCAGAAGACAAAACCCATTCTGCAGCCTTTATTCGTGGAGTTCAGGGCAACATAAACAATAATAAAGAGCAGGGATGACTAAAATAGGAAGGCTGGTTTTGCGGGCATGACAGGAGCAAAAATAGACATATTTTATAAATAAAGATGTCCTGGAAATCAGAGACTCCCAAGTTTCATGCTCACCAGTTCAGCTGTTCTGGCTGGGGGTCTTCTCCGCCAGTAGTGCTCAGGGGATTTGTGAAGGCATAAATGAGCAGTAATATAAGCACATGCATGAAATTCCCTTCATGTAAACCAGCCCCATTAGCTGATCTACTTGTGGATGTCATTTTAACCCACAGGCTCTAGTTAAATTAGGGCTGGGGGTTTGCTCAGAATAGGTGAAATCCAAGCATTTGAAGAGAGCTGCACGTGTATTTTCATTAAGCCCAAAACTGTATGTGTTGTAGAAGAAATCAAACCACACCAGTGCGACTTGAGAAAAGAAAGCTCTTGAGCTGACCTTCTTCCAGGAGAATGAATTCACGTCTTCAGGAGTGAGCAAGTCTCACTTCAGTGATCTTATCTCAAAAAGAAAAAGGCAATAATAAAATGAGAAGAGACGTGGAGGAGGGTGGTAAGGACAGTGGAAGTGATGGCATAGATACTGTATGAGGAGGAAAGACTAGAAAAACAGGGAGACTCCAGTTTGGAAGAACAAAACCTTGGGGCAAATAAAGACAGAGAAGTCTGAAGAGGTCAAGAGAGGTCTGGTATGGGCCTGGAATTCCTTTTCCCTTTTCTTCACAGCACAAGAGCATGGAGAGAAATATTCAGGAGCCAGGTCTGAAGCAGACAAAAGGAAGTACTTTTTCACACAACACATAATTACATTGTGGAACTTATTGCCGCAGGATGTCACGGAGGCCAAAAGTATAAACGAATGAGAAAAAAAACAAAAGGGATTACACAAATTTATGCAACCTCCGGCTTAGGAAGTCCCTCAACTGCTGATTACCAGGAGCTGGGAGGATATGCCGGAGGAAGGATCACTTTATACTCTCCCTCTTCCGATATCCCCTCCTAAGCATCTGCAGCTGGCCACGGCCAGACCCTAGTTGTTGCCCAAGGTGGATGTTTATTCTGAGCCAGTCTGACAATGTTTGTGTCCTCCTGGGAACTCCCTTATGGATGGAGCCTTAGGGACCAGAGGCACCTCCTGGAGAGGTACGGGACTGGCCCCTGATTTTGTTACCTCCAGCCCGATGTGGTCACAGCAAGGTCCGTCGTGGCCACTCCTTGCTGATTTAGGCTGCTGTAATTGAGGCCAGATTGAGCCCTGGAACCTTCACAGAGACTCTTCCGCTTTCCCTGCCCATGGGATTAAGCACTGAAATCTCTGTGCTAAAACCCTCTTTGAACGGGGATGGCAGATAATGCGCAAACTGATTAAAAAAAAACCCCCAGCACTGGGGAAAGTTAAATATTAAAGAGCCAAAGCCCAGTTTTAACTGCTGCTGCCGTCCCTCCTTCATCTTGTGCCAACTTGCCTCCAGGACACATGTGCTGACACTGAATTTCTACCTCACAAAAGCGGCCGCAGCACGGGCTTTAAAACTCAGCCCATTAATACTGGGATAGGAAGCAGAAAAATAGAACAAAGGCAGCGAGGGACTCCTCTGGTTCCCACTCTGACCACGCCCGATCCATCCCTGCAGCATCACAGGGCATGCTGTGATGGCACTGTGATGCCCCAGTGAGGCACTTTGCCCCTTTGACTTCCCAACATTAGTCGGTCTAAAATATTTTGCTGCCCGCTTTGCCCTGCTGTAACTAAACTATAATTTTCACTAGCAGAGAGGAGGGATTTGGGAGAAACATCTGGTCTCGTTTCATCAGGATAACAGCTCCGTCTCTATTTATACACGCGCCGGGATCGTTGTGGCTCTCAGCTGTTCTTCTCCCAACAGCTCCTTTCAAGCTGCCGTGTCCTGCTCCGCTGGGGCAGGCATTGGGTCGAGGCCAGCCTGCTGCCACGTGAAACAGGAACCAGGCCCAAAAATGTGGGCTTGTGAGAGCTTGTCCTCTCCATACTTGGGGCTCGCTGTCTGCTGGGCTGGTGACAATGTGCCTTGATGGATGGTTGCTCCTGTCCTTCTATCCTGCTGGAGAGAAAACAGGGAAAACCCGTCTGACTGGACAGTTTGTTGGAACTGGATGATCTTTAAGATCCCTTCCAACCCGAACCATCCTATGACTGGGAAAATGATTTTCTCAGTAATCCCAGAGACTTTGCTGGTCAGGGATCAGGCCTGCAATGAGTCAACCTCATAGGTTTGAATACACAAACTGGCTTTTCTCTGAGGTGTTAGCAAATAAACTGTGACCCTGCAGAGACACGGGAGGCTCGGGGACTCTGCTCGGGAAGGCAGCACGTCCTACTTAATTCACCGCAGTGGGGAAAAATCCGCTCTGCTGCCTCCACTCCAGTGCTCACAAGACATCACATCTCATCCAGCATGTTCAGAAAAACCCTCGAGTCAAATGGCCAAGTACCTGGAAAATTACCACATCGCACGTTCGGTAGCGCAAGTCCCCGTCTGAAAGGAGCCCTCATGCCCTGAACAATGATGGGCTGTGGGTGGGCATTAATCACCTCAAGCAAGTCTGTCCCACTGCCCTGCTTTTCCCTCCAAAGGGCTGCTCCTCTGCTCCCATCCCGATCCACTCAGAGCCCCACGTGCCCCCGACACGCAGCTATTTCAGCATCACTCCCCCTCCTCTTCTCAGCAGCTCTGGGCTGTTCATTAATTATTTTCTTACACTCAGCTGCTGAAGGAGGAACGGCTCAGAGACACCGGGCTCTGTAACCCTGAATGAGACCAGCGTTTTCAGATGCTCCTATTGATTGTACTAAGGCTGCAAACTCCCTGGAGCAGCGTTGAATTTCACCCTGCATTTATACCCTCTGATGCGATCCTGCCCCTCTGATGTACTCCTTCGGAACATTGTTCTCAGCAGTGACCTGAGGTTGAGTAGATCAATATTTGTTTACTCAGCTCAGGTCTAATTTTCATATGCGCCGGGTAATCCGAGTCTGCCCGAAAACAGCAGATAGGGCCACTCCTGCCTGTTGCATGAATCAGACAGAAATGTGGACCCTGCCTGAAACACCAGCCTTTCAGAGCAACTCGAGGCAGGAAATATGACTCAGTCTTGGGAGAACATCATCCAAATATAAACCCTGGTGATGCTGTGGACAGTGAGGGGTGAGGGGTGACCGGCTGAACCCTTGTGAGCTCTTCACTTCCATGACTTTTCTGGCTGAGAAACATCTTTTTTCCTCATTTGAGTCAGTCCTTTAGCGGCACATCAAGTATTTTTGCAGAATGTGTCAGAAGTGCACCAAACTGGCCAATTTCTGTGTAATTGCTGAGAAACGTTCTCTCAGCCTAAGCAAAGCTATTCAGAGGAGACTAAGGGAGCAGCCTGAGATAACAGCACCTTATTCTTCCAATGGGGTGTTCTCAGGGTGAAATGTGCCTTAATCCCAACCCCTTTATAAAAAGCAAATGTGAAGGCATATGCAGCACTAAATTAATTTTTTTTTCCCTCCTCATGGGATTTGGGGAGGAGGGAAGTAAAGAAAGGCTGGTGCTGGAATAGAAAGGTCTGATTTTGGATCTTTTCTTTGGGAACAAAGCTCAAGGAACGGCTGGATGTGGCCATTCCAGGGTACCTGAAGTCTGATCAAAGGCTCTCACAAGTCAGCACAGGACCCTTGTTAAAGAAGGTGGAGCTGCTCAAACCCTCTTCCACGACAACACGTCCCCTCACCTTGCAGGTCAGGAACATCCAGACATAAAAAACCCTTCAGCCTGTGAAAAGCAATCAGCTGGCTTTAAAGCCCAAATGACTTTTTTTTTTTTAATTTCTGCTTTAAACAGTGGCTGCCTGTCTGCTGCTGCCTTGACTTTAAAACAAAAAAACCAGCCTCCAGCAACCTTCAGAACAGATCTGTAAAACTCTCCAACTGACTCTAACAAGCAAAGGCAAGATTGTGACAAACCTGCCAGCTTTCTCTTCATGGGCTGGATCATCTTCAGGGAGCCCAGGACTGGCCTTTAAAAATGTAGCCTTTGAACAGGTCCTTTTTTTGTGATAAAGCCGGTCCCCAGCACACTGGGGAGGTGACGACAACAGATGCTGTGATGAGTCAGTGCAGAAAAGGTCGTGGGATGGACGTAGGGTCAGTGAAAGGCTGCAGTTACTGGGCTGTAACTCAGCCAAAGAGGTTTGGGTTTTGTCTTTGAGCAAGAAATGAAGCCAATAATGAAGGAATTATTTATTTGTCCCTATTTCTCTTGTCAGGCTCCCAGTTAGGTGACTTGGCTTGAACTTTGAGCAAAGAGCAATCACTGGATTTATCCACGTCTCCAGAATCATGGAATTCTTTCTCCGGGCTGCCCGTACTACAGATGTTACCAACTTCCCTCTGCTGTATTTTTGTTCTCCCTTGCCCAAACAGATGGGTTCCCTTCCTTCACCACTGTGAGCAGAGGCAGATGCAAACAAGCAGGCACCTGTGCTCTGCTGTGTGGTTACCTAGGGAGGCTGCTGTTTGCAAACAAAGGCTGTACCAGGACACAAAGAACCTCGTTTGGTGTAGCCTGGAGATGGCTCTTCACTACAAACACAGCCGTGGGGCTCTCCACGCTGCACTTCCATATTTACCACGGGGTCATTCACCAAGCAGGAGCGAGCAAGAGCGCTGTGAGATGCTGACACTTCAGAAGAACGGAGGAGCAAACTCCTCCTCTCCCCTCCCAGTCCAGCAACCTATTGTTCCTTGAGATGTTTGAATAAATAAAGGAAAAACGCTGCTCTGGAGCTTGTGGCAGCTCACACGCACACAAATACAGCATCCAGCCTTCTCCCCTGTCCTGTGAGCAGACCCTGACAGCTCATACATGTTCCCTTGCACCACAAACAGGAGCTGCTCGTGGTTTTACAGGGCCTGGATGCCAGCTTGGGGAATTTCCTCCTGCACCACACAAAAGCAGTTGACCAGAGCTGCCAGCTGTCAAAGTCAAGTCCAGCTCTGCCTCCCACCAGGAGGGCACCTGCAAAGATGCTGGGTTGGAGATGCATCCCTGCTGCTCACCTGTGAAGCTCCTGGGAGCAGAGCCTGTCCCGCAGGATTGATGGTCGTGGTGGGTCCTGGTCCAGGAGCAGGCATCACGGAGACATGGATGAGATACTCAGCCCCTGTGAAAAACACAGAGGTGATTAAAGCTTCCTGCCAGTGCTTGTAGTTGTTCAGGCTGCGTTTCAAGTGAGATGTGGGAATCCCAGAGCTGGGCTGCACGAAAGAAAACTGAGTCTCAGAGCAGGAAGGGTGGAAAACGGCTGTGTGGTGCTTGTCACAGCAGCCCTTCAGCCCCAAGAGGGCAATCAAGATGTAGGATTTCGAGGAGGAGATTCAGGACAGTGGTACAGAGGCAGGCTGAAATCACAGAAACGTCTTGGGCACTTGAGAAGAAGCACCTGAACAGCCACACCCCCACTGAACACAAGGATTGCAGCACATGACAACAGCCACAGCCAGAGCAGCGATGTGGCTTTGTGTTCCTGAGCAGTGTTCTCTCCTGAGGAGAAGCTCTGGGCTCCCTTGGTTACCACGTGAGCCTCAGGTCTCACTCCTCAGGCCTTTGTTTTTCCTGCCAGGGTCTCTGCAAGGATTTTGATGCTCTCTCCCTCCGGGTGAGAGGGTCCTAACCTACCTGGGGATTTACTGTAAGAGATGAGCAGCAACATCCCTCCAGGAGGTACCTGCTGCTCGTGCTGTGCCTACATAGCGTTTGGGGCATCAGATATTCTACCCCAGTCAGTTAAGAATGTCCCAGGAAAAAACACTGCCATGCTTTTGCAGGAATAAAGCAGGCATTTGGAGCACAGCTGACAGCAGTGCTGTCCATACGGGAGGGGAGAGAGTCCTGAAGGTGTTGAGCAGACTGGAGCAACACTGGGCTGCTGCAGCACAGGGAGAAGACCAGCAGCATAGGATGGTACCCTTTTTACAGTCCCTATTCTTCCCTTAATTACAAGCTTAAGTGATGGCTAATAAAGATGATCCAAAACAAATAAATTGAGCTGCTGCTGTAATTAAGTGGCTTTTGCTGCATGCAGTGAGCCAGACCCATCTGTGTGGTAGCTCAGCAGAAGCCAGGAGGGTTCCGCAAGGGATTCATTTCAATTGCATCTGAACTGCTTCAAGGTGGAGCTGACCATCCTGTTTCCTACACTGCCAGCCAAGAAACACCAGCCTGTCCCCCAGACAGTCATCCTGAGCAGGGGCACGGCCATTCACAGACACTTAAATTGGTTACGTCTGCCTTCGTGGCAGATACATTGAGGTGAGACATTCCTTGCTTGTGGGAGGGAAGCTGGAAGCTGGTGGGAAGCTGCGTTTGTTTCTCTGGGCAGAAAATACCACAGCAATGACGCTTGATGGCTGTGCCCCTGGTTTTTAATCAGGGCTGTACAGCAGAGACAAGAAGCAATTACTGCTGGCCGTTTGCTTATTTGATGAAATGAGCTGACAGGCTCCCTGTGGCAAAGTGCAGCAGAAGGCTTCTCGAGTTGTCCACTTGAGCTCACAGGTAAGGGCTGACGCCTGGCAAGGGCAGATGTGAAGGACAGCGTAGCAGAGAGAGCCCACGCCGTGACTGCCCTGCAGATGTGCAGCCTGAATTCCAGGAGCCTGAGCTCCCAAACCACAGCTAATGCTCCCACAAGCCTCCACTGTCCAGCTGTGCAGTGCCCAGTCCTCTCTGCAGGTACAGTCCGAAATGTTCAGGGCTTCCTGTGCACATGCGAGTGCACATTTTTGCCTGAGAAATACTGAGCATCCGGGAGCTGCATCGGGTATTTTTCCTCCCACCTCTGTATTTTCCCTGGGAGTGCAGTCTCAGCACTTCTATGACCACGGATGATATTTGAAAATCCACTTGTCCCAGAGAAGAGTCAGTTAATGGCCCTTTTGCAGGATTCCAATCCAAGTTGTGCGTATCTAGTACCAACCTGGTATATCTAAAAATGGTACCAGCACTCAGCTTGAGCCTGCTCCCTTCTCCTTCACGTCACCACAAGGCACCAGGGCTAGTGGTCATGGCCCTGGTAAGAAAGGCACTCTCTCCCTAAGCAATGAAACACCATCTATTGGAGCTGATCCTGGAAGGAAAAAGGGGACACACAGAAAATCTCACACCCATTCAGTGGCAGTGCATCCCTCACTGTGCCACATCAGCTGGAGCCCTATCAGGGCACAGATCCTGTCTCTCATTCCCACTGCTGTTAGCTTTGGAGCTCTTGCGGGATTTCATGAGAGGAAGTCGCCTCTCTTCCTGATCCGGAATGCCAGACAAACGGGTGCTCACATGCAGACACGCTGCAGATAAGGACGCACAGGTGGTGTGATCGCCCCTGCCAACCGGGAGCTGCCTCCAGCACCATCAGCCAGCCACGTCCGCCAGGGAACACGCCTGGCATGGCACGGGCTGGGCAGCCACGCTGTGCCTGTGGCACAGCCACACCCAGCCCTGGCCCCGGGTCTCTGTCAGGCAGCTGCTGTGCGGAGCAGGAACTGCTGGGTGTGCTCTGGCCTTCCTCTAAGAAATAGCCACACTGATTTCTCCACCCCCAAATTGTTTTTTGTCTCATCATCCCTCCCCCACATACATTCCCATCTGCCTTCCGGACAGAGAGTTATTATGAGATGTTTCAGCCCCAGAAGCACATTATTTTCTCTGAAAATAGTTTCCTCCAAAAATCATGCGCAAACGGCAGCGCAGCTTTGGAGTGCGAGATCTCCCGAGGGGAAGGGACAAATTTGTGGTTAAACTCTGGGATGGAGAGTCAGCAGATCCAGGGTTCTCATCCCCTGGCTCTGCAAGCTCTGACTAAACCCATGGCCCCTGAATGTTTGGTTTCCCCGTCGGGAAAACCGGTGTGGTGACACACTGCGGTGGCAGCACACAGCCCTTTTCTGCTGCCTCCAGCCCCCTCTTCAAACCCTCTGCCCTGTCCATTTGCCCTGAAACCCTCTTTAACATGAGAACCTGCTTATTTCTTACAGTATTTGGGCAACAGCTTACAACAGCATAAGCCCTGCTTTCCAGTCAGCCCCTCTAAATGCTGCATTAGCAAGAAAAAGTTACCTCTGTTCACTGACACCTCTCCAGGCTCTTACCAAGGAGAAGAGCGAGTCTTTGGCTCCCTTTAATGAGTGTGGACACTGAATTGACACAGGTGACTTGGCCAAGATCTTCAGGAGGAGAAGCAGCAGCAGAGCTGGAAGATGTTTTAAGTCCCATCCAGTGAACTCACCTAAGAACAGGACAGAAACAAAAGTTACGTGCATGTTGCAAAAGGTGTAGAAGACTGAAGGAAAGAGGAAGGTCAAATCCAGGGTGCAAGGCGGTGTGATGTTCAGATCTCCCTCCTCTCCCACATGTCACTTACAGTGTCTGCCAGCCCATCCCAGCCTACAGCCCCACCACGGTGGAGTGTTCAGGATCTGCTTGCCATTGTCCTTGAAAAAGCAGAGCTCTAAAAAAGTGAGGTTTTAATTTTTCCCAAATATTTGCGCTGGGGAAAGGGGATGCCAAGCTTAAAATCCAAAAGGCCTCATGTACCTGCATCCAGGAGCTAAAAATCCACACGAGTCTCAAAGACTAGAAGAAAAAACATCCCAAATGGAAGCATAGCACAGAACTGTCCCAGCACCGCTGCTCTTCAGTGCTTGCTGCCCATTTCCCACCGCCTCCCACGGGACAACATCCCCCGTATTGGGAAGGCCACGTGGAAAATCTGCCGGGCCTCGAGTACCTGCACTGAGGAGCTAAAATCCACAGAAGCCTCCTGTAAAGATCCACCCAGGCTGGAAGAACAAACACCTTTCCGTACCTGGGCGATGCTTACATGGTTCTTCTCTCACCGAGCTCTTCATGCTGAGCCGTCTCCTTCGGTTCTCCAGTCCGTGGGCGGTGTCTGCCGTGCCTTGCTCACAGCCCTGAAGGCCGGAGGGGTTAAAATGTCGCCTTTCCTCAGCGCAACCCCAGCGGCGTTCCCGAAGAGGGGAAATCCCTGCCGAGTGAAGCAGCGCGGTCGCTGGGCTGCTGCTGCCATCTTCTGCCCATCCTGGAGCTTGGCTGCTCACAGCTCCCCCGGCCTCGGCTGTACCCGGGGAAAGGCGGTCGGGAAAATGCAGGGATACCGGAGTTTGGGAGCGGATGGTCCCTCATCGGTCGGTGTGGGGGCAGACCCAGGGGTGTGCCGTGCAGGTTGCCCCCTTCAAGCCTTGGCACTGTGGTTGTGGATGCGGATGAGGGGATGTGGGGATGAGGGGATGAGGGGATGGCGAGCCCTGCCGAGGGAGGAGGCGCAGGCTCTGCCTGAGGAGCCACACGCGGGAGAGAGGAAGGGGATAAACACACTCAGTTAATGCAATTGCTAAGTGGACTGTTTCTAGGCACAGTGTGAGGCGTTCACGGTTCTTCCAGAGAACACAGGGAAACCGAATGTTTAATTCAGAGGGAACAGCAGGACTGCGTGGTTTCTCTCCTGACACCCATCTAATAAGGGGTTTTTTTTGGCAGGGAAGCAGAGGAAGTGGTGTGACTGGCACTAAAGCCGTGGCGGCAGAGCGTGTCGTTGATCAGAAGGTGAGGATACAGAGCCATTGTTTTCTGCAAAGACTTTTGTCTCTTTGTTCAGGGCTTTAGTTCTGCCTGAAGTGCTGCCTCGCAACCCTCAGGTTACTTTTTCCCCCTTACCTTGTCATTTTTGGCGGAGTGGGATGCTTGGGGGAAGCTTTTCCAAACAGTGGGCTGTTAAAAGATGTAAAAAAACCTACTAAGACAAACTTTTTCAGATACCAAGCCCCACCATGGGTTCAGCTCCACAGATCTTTGGCCCCATCCCTCCTTGGGGTTCCTTGTCACAGGTCTTTAGGCAGGTGCTGTAGCAGATCCCTGCAGGTGTTGTATGAGGACGTGGGGCAATTGCCAGCCCCCTGTGGCACAATCTCGCTGGTTCTCGGCCACAGGACGTGGACTCAACCAGGGTAAACAGCAGCAGCAGCTGCTCAGGGGCAGCACATGAAGCATAACTCTATACCTGGGTATTTCGGCTGTCAGAAATTTGTCAAAAAAGCTGGCGTCTTGTCTCTTCGGCACGCATCTGTATAAGCCGAGGTGATGGTTTCAGGTTTGCACCTTGATTTTCCCTCCCTCTAAGCAGTGGAAAGCATGCAGGTCCCACAGGGGTGAGGATTGTACAGCGTCCAGGTGGGATGCAGCCAGTGAGAGCTTCAGTCAGCAGCCCTGACCTGTTGAATTTCAATGGTCTGAAGGTGTCGGGGGCTGCAGGAAAGGCAACTCCTACAAACTAAACCCACGCAGATACAGTGCAAACTTCAGAACTGTCCAACACCGAGTTTCTACACAGAATCTGACATTCCTGGCGAACCTGTTTGATGCTGAGACACCCCAGGCCACGTGCAGTGGGGAGCTAATTCCCCACTCCCCTTGGTGGGAAGCATCCTGAGCAGGCCCTGCCGCGAAGCTGTCTCACCACGGAGGAGCTCCGTGTCTCCCCTGATGGGCTGCAGGGCAGCAGCTCTGGTTGTGAGCAGCAGTGTCTGTGCCACGCAGCCTTCACCAGGGAGCTGCAGTGGGGTGTCCAACTCCTGCAATTTTCGGCAGCAGCCGCCAGCTGAAATGCCAAGTTCTCCGCTCCTCTGGAACACGGAAACATCCTCTGACAAAGCCATTGAAATGAAGCAATGTCCTGAGGTTCATACAGAGACACGGCAGCAGAGGAGGGGCCAGGCTGCAGGAATCATTTCTGTACCTTGATCCATGCCACCCTCCTCCTCCTGCTCCACAGCAGAGGCAATTACATGGGCTGTCTGAATGGTACAGGAGTGACATTTTCAGTACAGCCTGGAGTTAATGTACTCCTGCTTGTAAAGTCAGCAGCAAACACAGGGCCTTGCTTAGCAGAATGTTTCACTTGACTACATCAGAGCTTTGTGCTGGGGCAGAGGGACAGGGATGGGGCTCCTTTCTGTAGAGGTCCTCCTTGGATGGCAGCACCCAGCAGATCCCTGGTGGCAGGGGGGTTCCCATGGCCTGGAAACACTGTACCTTTCAGAAATCAATGGCACGTTTTTCCCACTGTGCCATATGCACATTTAAATGTATACAGAGAAAGATCACACCCCAGCTTCCCACTAGCTTGAAAAAAGCCTCACTCATCCAGTCCGAGGTGCTCTGTGCTTCTCTGAGCAGAGCAGCTGTTGCAGGGGTGCTGGGTGTGTGTTCAGCCTCAGGTGACAGTGGCAGCTGGGAACGACACCGAATGTGGGCTGGCACCAAAGGGCAGCACAACCCATAGCACAACCCATTGCACAGCCCATAGCATGAACTGCTGTGGAGCAGAGGGGAGGTGAAATGCTCACAAGCAGCAGAGCAGTGACATGGCCATCGAGGCCATCAGTGGGGACAGAAGCACAGGAAGGGTTGGGTTGGGAGGCACCTTCAAGCTCATCTCATTCCAACCCCCTGCCATGGACAGGGACACCTTCCACTATCCCAGGTTGTTCCAAGCCCCATCCAACCTAGCCTTGAACACTGCCAGGGGTGGGGCATCCGCAGTTTCCCTGGGCAAGCTGTGCCAGGGCCTCACCTCCCTCACAGGGAAGAATTTTTTCCCATTATCCCCTCTAGGCATCTTCAAGGAAGCTCTGGAAAGTTGCACTGAAGTAAAAGCCCTCCTCAGCATGTAGGTTATGCCCCAACACTACATGCAAGACCTCCAGCAGGTCCATCTTCTTTCCTCACTCTCCTTGGAGGTTCATGTGGGAAGGCAGGATTGTGAGAGTGGATTTTGCAAGAAGAAAAATCCTCCTCTTCCCCTTAATCTGCTGCTTCAGAAGCACCTTTTGTGCCATGGGAGAATTCCAAGTCCCTGCCAGGAGGATGTTTTTCCCAGTTTTTCCTTTATCTTCTCCATTCCCCAGCAATACCCATCCCCATGTTGGAGCACTCTCCAAGCTCAAAGGGGTAAGCATGGGGAAGACTCCTCAGAATTATTCTAGCAAATCTTCTTTTTTTTAATAGAAACAGAGTTTTGTGAGCAGTTAGGCCCCTGGCACAGGAACTCCAGAGTCCTGGTTCTCTAAGAAACAGAAATATTAAATCAAGAAATCCCATTTTCCCCTCATCCTTTTAAATCTTCTCTCATTGGGTTGAAGCCAGGGAGTCGTTAACTCCTGGATGGGTACAGCAAGGCCGGAATTGTGATGTGCTTAGTGGCAATGTCATAAAAACCCACTCATTCCCATACCAAAGGGCTTGTGTTCTTAAAGAATAATGTGTTGGGATAATGCTTTAGAAGTGGATTAGTGGATCCTGATGCTCCTTCATTTGCATTTCTCCCCTGGGGCACGTTTGAAGGCGTTCAAGTCATTTTTTTTACTTATTCAATGGTATTTTAATCCTTAAGTAATGGCTCAGCTCCACAGAAATATTTACATAGCCACCATCCAGCACACTCAAGGATGTAGAGCAGAGGAATACCCAGGAGCTGGTCTGGTCCTGGGTGGATCCCAGGAGTGGAAAGCCCAGACTCTGATGCAGACTTCTTCCTGTACATCATTCTGCCTCTTCCTTCCCTGCAAAGCCCCATGGCCATCACCATAAATACCTGTGACTGAATTTGTAGCTGAATGAAGCCTTCAACCACCCGCTCCAGCACGAGGCCACAGGGAAGGTCATCATCTCCAGGTGTAAGCTGGCCTCTCATGCTGCTTATCCAACCCCATCAGCAGGCTGGGGGCCACTTCTGCCCCCCTGGCAGCAGCCTAATTCTGTGTGTGGGCTGCAGTCACTGGTTATGGGAGCAGAGCACCATGGCTCACGGCTTGAGCTGTACAAAGAGCGACTGAGGCCAATCAGGGTCCCACTGGTGCCCATTTGGGAGCCACTGCCATGGCAGGGGTGAAGCACAGGGTGCCCAGAGAAGCTGTGGCTGCCCCTGGATCTCTGGGAGGGTCCAAGGCCAGGCTGGACAGGGCTTGGAGCACCCTGGGCTAGTGGAAGGTGTCCCTGCCCATGGCAGGGGGTGGAACGAGATGAGCATGAAGGTCCCTTCCAACCCAAACCCCTCTGTGATTCTGGATCAGAGCAGTGCCCCAGCAGCAGCTGGACAGAAAGGTCTGAGCTGAAATGGGGACCAAAAGGAGAACGATGGCAGGGTACAGGTTTGTGTGTTTTGAACAGGGAGTGAAGTCCATCCACCATCAGCAGTGAGCAGCAAGGAAGGGACACTGCTCTCCTGCCCTCTCTGCACATAGGCTGCCACATTCCCGGGCGGTTTTGCCTGGGGAGAATGAGTGTGCTTGTGACCCTGCCTCAGTCCAGCTTGGTCCCAGGAGGGGCCATTACAGACACTGTTACCTTTGTAAGAGCCGCTGCCAACAAAGGGACCCTGAGACGCCACTAACGAGCTGGCTGTTGATCTCTGAAGCTTAACGAGAGAAACTTGAGCTACAGCGGACTGCGGAGCCACAACAGTCACACCATTTCATCTGTCAGTGCTTCAATTTGTCTGTGCTGAGCCCTGCTGTTCCAGCATCACATCGGCTCTGGCTCCACGAGCCGCTTCAGCGCTGTCTGTGCTGCAAAACCCCTCCCAGCTTCCTTTTGCAGCAGCAACTCCAGTCCTGCTTGCCAGTGCCTGCGAGCCTGGAGGAAGTTCTTTAACTCTCATCCATCCTTTAAAAGCTTTGCAAATTCATCTCATCACGCACAGCTTCTCATTGCAGAAGAAAAGAAGTGGGTGTTTAGCTTATTTCACTGGTAATAGCAGAAAATGGCTTATTGCAGCAAAGAATTTGTCCAAATAAGCTGTGAGCCGTAGCCTTCCTGCAGATAACATCCAGCTCATTTTAGTGCCCTGGAAGCACTCTACAGGTGTCTGCTATTGAGGCATCATTGTACTTCAGATAAATGTGCTGCTTAAAGATAGCTGTCAGCACAGGCTGCTGAATAATGCCTTCATTTTATACACTCAGGCTGTTCCCCAAGTTATTGGCAACACCTAAAGTTGGTAGTCTGACAGCAGAAAAATAGTCAGTGTGATTAGGGAAGAGCAGGGCCCCGACCCTGTGGCAGCCACTGAGCTCCCAGGAGTGTTTGAGGGCTTTAATAGGTTACGCCCAGGTTACTGCATCAATTGGTTGTCGGTCATCACCCTTCCATCAATTTGCTCTGGTGGAGTCGTGTCTTTGGTGCGCTCAGGTCGCACCACTGGAGGTTCCACATTGCAGTTACACACTGTACATACAGAAATCCTAAAGAAGCAGGTTTTAAGCCAACCTAACAGCATATATTCTTATACAGTATTATGGTTACAAGTACTTATCACTGAATTGCTGCTTCCCTCTGCCATGTTTTCTTTTGTTCTTCCTTTACTCACATAAAATAATCTCTAAGCCTTGAGAGACTACTATATGTCATAGCCTTACCTCTCCAAGGACAGAGAAGCCTTTCTAAGGCTCCCGTTCCTCTTTCACACGTGTTTATTTGAATTAAAACAATAAACACGTTTATTGGCTCATAACTCTCAATTAGTTTTCAGGTTTTAGCCCCTACTTCTTAATCTGATACATAACTTCAATCATAATTTCAGTTTAGCTCTTTCTTCAACAGCCAGCCCTACAGCACAGCAGCCTTTTGCTGCTCCACCTCACCGTAAGCCCTTGGTGTGCCTCTGCTGCGTCCCCACCCTTGGGCTGGGGCTCTGTGTAAGCTCAGCCTGGGGGCCTCTTTTCTTGCTAAGCCACGAGTGGAATCACTGATCTCTAGATCAGCTCAGCGCTGTCAGCCTGGCCTTAGACCCTGCTGCTCTGGGCCTGGCCAAGCATGTTTGATCTGGGTGCTTTCCCTGGACCCGATTCCAGCCTGAGGACTGACTTACCACCTGGACTTAAGCCCTCTTCCATCCCTACAGAGGTGCCTGATGCCCAGATTCTCAGGGGGTGTCAGCTCTCTCTCCTCTAGCTCCAAGAGGAGGTAAAACCTCGGCTACTTATTTTATATTCTAATGCTAGCAATTTATCATAATTTGTTGCTTTTGCTGAATATTTTCTGCATCCTGGCATCCAGGTGGCTCCTGGGTGGCCTCTTTCCCGGAGCAGCACTGGTTGTCCCAGCGTTTCTTCCCTGTGCAGCAGGGGCTGTGGTAGAGCTGGGTGCTTTCCCTCGCAGTGGCTCCGTGGGCTCTGATGCTCCCCTTCACCCCCATCTGGATGGCAGGAGGCACCTTTGGGATCTGTTCCCCACCTGAGCTCCTGCAGCTGAGCCCTGGCACCCTGCGTGGAAGCTCCTGGGTGCTGTGGGAAGGCTGTGCCTCCCGCCCAGGCTTCCTTGAGCCGGGCTTGGGGGTGCAGCCAGCTGCTCGGGGGCAGTGGTGGGTGTCTGCTCCTGCTTGCTGAGCAGTTTGCTATTGCCCCCTCCTGAGCAGCTGCTCCTCAGCCTCCCGCTGGGGTCGCCGAACGATTTGGGAAAGGAGTGCATTGTTGGCCGGGGTGTTTCACACTCCTGCCAGGCAGAGTTAAGTCAGGGGGGGAAAATTGTGACTACCCACAGGGTGTTGCCTTTTTCAGCAACGGTGAAGGATTTCTTTAGTTCCTCAAAATGTCTGGAGTTTGAGTACTTACAATCAGCAGAAATTGGAGTGGAATATCAACGGAGCACAGCTTTCAGAAACTCATTTTCTTTTTCCTTTCAAACTGACAATAGGATTTTAAGAAAAACTTTGAATAATGGATATACTTTTGAATAATGGATGTTTCACAGCCAAAGTCCCTTGACTTTTCTTTCTGTGCCTGAATGAGAAGCCTTTTAATTGCACAACACGTGGCGAGGAGGTACAAAACGCTTTGTGTCTTGTGCTGCTGATTAACTGATGCATACACTCCCATTAAACATTCAGAGAGGGCTAAGTGTATCCCAGCCCGGAGCTGTGTGCTGTGCACGTTGGGTTTTTATCAGCCAAGACTCTGCCATGAGATGTTTTGTGATTTTCCTTGTCCCTGTCATGGCTGCTCATAATTTTCCTCTTTTGTGTGTGTGTGTGTGCTTTGGATCTTTTCTGCTTCTGGGGAGGCATTCTTCCACCTGGAGAGCTTGTACCTTGTGCTCTGGGCTCATGCAGTGGGCTGCGAGGTCACCTTGTGAAGCGACGGAGACTCCTGAGCTCAGACTGTGGAATAAGCTCTGTTCTCCCAAACAGCAGTGGTTTTCTCTGCCAGGGTTTTGCTGAGAAAGAGGTGCCTGGTGCCTGTGCCAGGCTGGATGCTCTGGCATGCTGGGATGGAGAAGCTGCAGTGCACGGAGCAATTGGAGCCCCCTGGAAATCACCGGCGTGGGGTGCAGGCAGGGGAATTAGCAGGAACAGCAGTGGTCTGGGTCTTCCTTGCTCTCATTCCATCGTGTTGCTGTCTGTCCTTGGAGCTGGCTCTTGTCCAAGTTAATTCAGCTTTCATGAAAGTTTAGCTCTGCTGCAGAAGGGAAGAGACAAGTCGCTGTGTCCCTGAAAAATGTAAAGGGTGGTCTGGGGTCGAGGGTTTTTTTTTTGTCCTCAGTTTCCCCAGTTCTTGGTGCAGTGCCCAGCACTTTGAGTGAGCCCAGATGGGCTCAGCAGAGTGAAACCCTGCTGTGTCAGTTCTTCTCTAACTTCTGTCTGCACAAAAAAAAAAACCCACAAAAAAACCAAACAACCCAGCAAACCCCAAAATTTAAAACAAGAAGCTATGACCCCATCAGCTCCCCCGTTTTCTTTCCAAGCCCAAATTCGGGCTGAGGACCAAGCCTCAGTGAATAAATGCTGCTGGAGCCTGGCTCTGTCCTGCTCCCAGCCCTCTCTCTGTGTTGTGGCTGTGAGGCAGCTCAGTTTAGAGGGTGAAATCCCCTGTGTTTGGGCTATTTTAACTCTTGGCATTACCCCACAGAAGACCTACGGAGGCAGCCTGGGGTGGCACAGAGGGTCCTGGGGGCTCCCTGCTCCAGGAGTTTCTCTTTTGCTGAGAGGTTTCTGTGATCCTTGCCTCTGCAAGCCATGTTCAGCTGGATTCCTGGCTTTAAGCAGAGCTCGTTCTCTCTCAATTTTGCAGCTTCTCGCCTTGGAGTACAACCGCAATTTAGCTTTATTTCACGAAATTTGACATGACTGGAGAGCGTGATTTACTGGCCTTGGAGGATACGGTATGTGTAACTGTGGAGGGCGTAAGTGGCTTTTCATGGCAGAGGAGCCATAAATTGAGATGGGGGGAAAAAAAAATGAGGGAAACGTCGCTGTCCAACTTTACAAGGTGGCAGTAGGAGCAGGACACAGCCGAGCGATCTGTGACTGTCACGGCTCTTTATTGCCCCTGATTGCTTGGAATAAAGCTCCTCCGTGGCTCTCACGGGCAGGGCAGCGGCGCTCGAGTGTCTGGCGAGACACAAGGTGGCAATGTTTTCAAAAGGACGCCCTGGAACTCCTCGGGGCTGAAGATTTCCAGCACTGGCACTTGGTGGACGCCTCGGGAAAGGGTCTGTCAGCCCGGCTCGCTGCCTCCATGGCCACCAGCAAAGCAGCCTGAGGGTGAGTGGGGGGCTGGTGTAGCCCTGGCCTCGCGTCCCGACCCGGGGCTCGGCACCCCTGCCCTGCTCCCTCATGGCACAGACACCTGGAGGTGTCTTCTGGGTTTCTGGTGTTTCTTCGGGGGCTTGTTTTGACATCTGCATCCCCCTCTTTGCCTTCCGTGCCCTCCACACCTTCCAACAGACCCAGATCCAGAGGGACACTTTAGAGCAAGGAGTTTTTAGGCAAGGAATAACAACCTTCTCCTGGTTTTGGGTTTTTTTTGTTTTTGTTTTTGTTTTTTTTTTTTACTTAATGCCACAAGTTAAGCTGCAGGATTTGTCTCACTCACAAATTAATTTTCCGTGGTTGAGCAGGGGGTGCTGTGGGGCAGGTGGAAGAATCACCTCTGCTTGGTGGTTTATTTTTTTTGCGTTTGCCTGACAAATATTTCCGGGTCCCTTGGTTTTACGTGTTAATTTTCAGCCTAAAGGTTGTAAGGCATTGCGGTGTGGCACGGGCAGGGGCGGTGTGACAGTCTCCAGGCTGCTGGTGCTCGTTTTATCCGCAAATGGCTGCATTTTCAATGTGTAATGATCTCTGTGAGGCAGTTAGGAGCGAGATAAACATCAATTTTATGGCTGGGAAAACATAAGGGGTGTTGCACAGGAAAAGGAGAGGACCTGAATACTGAAAGCTCTCCTCACTGCTGCTGGGTTTAGCTCTTGTCTCTCCGTGGGCCCCTGTGCATCCCAAGCCCTTTCCCCCGGTGGCTCCAGGCAGGGAAGGTGCTGCAGAGCCGGCCGTGATGGGATGCAGGAGCTGCACAGCCTCTCCTTTAGGGGTGGGGGATGCAGCTGGCCAGGGCTTAGTATTCACAGCCGAGGGTTGGCTGAAGTGGGAATGAAGTAAGGCCAAGATCAGGAAGTTTTTTGGGATTTGCTTGGTAACAGGAGCTCGTGCAGAAGGCCGAGGTCACGGTTCTGCTGCACGCAGACTGGGGATGTGTTTTGATTTTCACAAATAACAGCTTTTTGCAGCTCTGTTTCTTCACCAGACACAATGCAGGGTATAAAATGCTTTTTCTAATGTGCTGAATGCCTCTGGAATGCAATTAATATTCTTGCCCAAGTCTCCAAAAATTAATAGGCGTGTCTGGAAGCTGCTGAACACAGCTGTGTGTGTGCTGGGCGGGGGTGGCAGGGAGGGACAGCTCACTCCACCCGAGCTGGAAACGACCTCACGTGGGGAAGGAAGGTGCAGAACCATCGGTGGGAGCTGGAGCTCACAAAGTGGCTGCAGGAAGACGTGGAGGGATGCTGTGGTGGCCGGGTCACACCCACGGGGTGGTGCTGGTAGGTGGGAGCAGACCCTATCTCAGCTGCTTCAGGAGCTACCCCCTCCTCCCACCAGGATGCCCGTGGCCTGGGGAGCTCCAAATGCCACCCCCAGCTGGAGCAGGGGCTCTCACAGCTCCTTCCCTTTGAGCCTGGGAGGGGTGATCGAGCTAATTATTAATCAGCTGCCATTGAGCCTGATTGGGGATGAGGGCTCTCCCCATGTGGTGCAGGTGCTCAGCCTGCCTGGGAACCTGAGGCCTGGGTGGTTTTCGTTTTCCTGCTCTGTGTGACACGAAATGGGCTGTCAAGTGTCTCAGAAGCTGGCAGCACGTCCAGGGCTGGCGTTTTTGCTGTGTAGAATATTTAAGATGAGTTTTCACGTTTTATGTAGCTCATTTGCCACTTGCATTTCTGCCCTGCGTGATGCTCAAGACAGCTCCACCAAAAAAAAGTGTTTACATACATATTTTTCACATTTATAGGGGGCTGAAGCTCAGAGATTAACGAAGCTTCCTATCAATTCTGCTTTAAAAAAAAAATAAACGTCCTCTCAGAACCGAGTAGAAACAACATGAATCACCTCAAAATAGCTTCAGGTGCTGCAGCCAGCTGAATTTCCACTCCTAGGTTGCAAAGGTTTCAGATGAGGTTGGGTTTGGTGTGGGGGACTGACCTGAGAGCCTGGGGCTGTCTGTGATCAGGGCCCCAAGGAGCTGCACAAACACACCCTGGGCACGAAGAAAAATGTTTTCCACCTAATCTTGTTACTGTAACAACAGCAGTGAAATCTTTTAAAGCAGAGAAATGCGATGTTTCAGCGCGATAGCGGCATGCCTTCAGCTCTGTGACAAATGCTATCTGCAGCACGTGCTGCCTGCCTTGCCATAGTCCTGGGAGCTTGATGGCAGTCCTGGGGCACAGTGCTTGTGTTTCCAGGAGAGCTGTGACTCCTTTAAAATAGTAATTTCTTGGCTAGATGGGATGACGTTAAAAGGTTATCCTTTTCTTCCCCTCTTTCTAGCCCATCTGAGCCTTTTATCTCTGTTTTTTTTCCTCCTGTCATTTTCATTCCCCAGCCCCTTTCCTTGGCTCATTCTTTTTCCAACACACTTCCCTGCTCTTGCCTTAAAGTTGGTGCTCCCCTGTCCATTTTAAACCACTTCTGCTCAAAGCTTTATGAGAGTAGAGTTTCTTACCTCTCCCTTCCTAGCAAGAACAGGAACAGTTTCCACACATCTCACACACCAGCATCACAAGTTGCAGCTGTTTCTATGCAAGACAAGCTCCCAAATCTTCCTTGTAATCCAAACCTCCCAGGTTAGGCTGGCAACAGCAGCCTGAGGATCACAGAGTTGGAGTGGTTTGGATTGGAAAGGACTTTTAAAGGTCATCTAGTCCAACTCCCCTTGCAGTGAGCAGGGGCATCTTCAACCAGATCAGGCTGCTCAGAGCCCCGTCCAGCCTGACATTCAACACTTCCAGGGATCCAGGGGCAGCCACAGCTTCTCTGGGCAGCCTGTGCCAGGGCCTCCCCACTCTCACTGTGAAAAACGTCTTCCTTATATCCAATTTAAATTCACCCCCCTTTTCAACATCTTTGTGTGATGCTGACTGAGCCCCGCAGGCTCCCAATGTAGATTTGTGTTGTTGCCAGAAAACATGTTGGAAACATCCAGCAGTCACCTCTTGGCTAGAAACCTAAAATTATTAGCCAGAGACCAAGTGGAATGATGTTGTTTGTATTTATGGAATATCCTATCGATTAGTGTATTTTTAAGGCATGATTCTCATGGTTTCCAGGGATCCTGTCTTGCTTCCCCCGAGACCTGATCTGTCCATAACAGACCTTTTACTTCAAAACCTCCCCAAGTTTTGAAGTGCAGCTGTGAAATGAAGAGGAGATGCTTAATTTCATTCTGCTGCAGCAGCTCGGCAGCACAAAGGCAGCGCTGCCCTGGTTCGTGTTTCTCCCAGTCAGATTTCTGTATGGCTGAGTGCTGGGGGTATTTTTTTTACTTGAAATCTTGAATTCTGCAGAGACCGAGCGCTTGTTTCTTAGGATCACCAGGGAAAATTTCTTACTCTCCCAGCAGGGTGGAAATTTCAAGGTCTGAAGCTATAATGGGTTTGGTCTTTCAACATCATTAAAGGAGGGGGTTTCTGACAGTGCCACCATGATGCAAAGCAAACTCTCCTGCCTGTGAATCCCAAATCAGTCCATGCTGTGGTGTTACAGGGGAGGTAATTTGGAGGCTCTGGGAAAGGAGGAGAAGGTGACACATCACTAAACTGCTGGGTGGCAGATGATGGACCTTATATCTAGCTTTTCATGTGGTTTTCTATGATATCATTTGCCTTAATTTGCTCATTTTCTCAGTATTTAAGGTGCCTAGGGGAGTTCAGGGTAGGGTCTCCAGGCAGGAGTCCCTGGTCACTTAGAGAACAAGGCCATTATAGTGCTGTAATGACTGGGATGAGGCAGTGCTGGGGTGGAGCACTGCCCAAATTCTGCCCTGGGCAGTACACGGTGCGATGGACGTTACCTGCTTGACCTGTGGCTGGGTCTGAGTTAAACCAAGCAGGTTTTATTTATTATTATTTAGGGAGTGTGAGGATGTGTAGAGGAAGACACTTCATAGAACCCTGGAAGGGACCTTAAAGATCATTTTGTTCCACCCCTGCCACAGGCAGGGACACCTTCCATTATCCCAAGTTGCTCCAAGCCTTGTCCATCCTGGCCCTGAGCACTGGCCAGGGATCCAGGGGCAGCCACAGCGCCTCTGGGCACCCTGTGCCAGGGCCTCCCCACCCTCACAGGGAAGAATTCCCTCCTAACATCTAATCGGAATCTCTGCTCTTACAGCTTAAAGCTGTTCACCTTTGTCCCGCCACTATCAGCCCCTACTTACTTCACGGCATTAAAAAACTCCCCAGGAGAAATAGCTGGCTTTTGCTGAGCTCGGAGGGCTGCGTGCTCCTTGTCTCGGGTGGGAGGAGACCCAAGTGATGGGAAAGGTGACCCTCAGGATGCCAGGAGCAGCGTGAATCCCCCGGGAGCCGAGCGAGTGGCCGGCGCGGGGCGGCGGAGCGGAGGCTGCCCTTTGCCCACTGGCCCATGTGGAAGTGGACTTTGGAAGTGGCAACAGGGAGCAGAGGAAGGGCCCCGGCAGCCTCTGAGCAGGTGTGTGTGGCTGCTGCGGGGGGAGGAAGGATGGTGGTAGGAACCCCTGGCCAAAAACTGGGTGGGAGGGGCCCGTGGTGGGACTGAAATAATGGGTGCCTGGATGTTTGTGCCTGGGAGCTATTTAGGGCAAGGGTTTGCCTGGATGGCACCTCTGTTCAGACCTGAGTGTCTTCCAGTCCTGAAATCACCCCAAAGTGCCTTAGACCTCGAGTAGGAGGAGTAAGGAGGGGTTCAGACAGGATCTGGCCGTCTCCCTGTGTTGGGGAGGCCTGCAGTGCTGGGGGCACTTTGGGTACTGATGCTGCAAGAGGAAAGGTGGGGGGCTCGAGGGTGACATCCCCCTGGCAGCTGGGGCCTCACCCATGTGCTGCCCTGGGCTCCCCTCAGGATTTCCTCTTCTGCATGGGACTGTTGTAACTAAATCTAAATATATAACTAAATATATAGCTAGATATAACTAAATATATAACTAAATATATCAATAAATTCCACTCAGAATTCTTGCTGGAGCTGAAAGTCAGGAGGAAACCCCTGTTTCCACCCCATCCCATAGCTCACAAGAACAAACCTCTGTTTCCCCCTGCTTGCTCATTTCTTGGAGCAAAACTCCCTGTCCTGCTCATGGCTTTGCCCCTTCCCTTCCTGCACATCAAATGGGGTTTCGGTGCTGTCTCACAGAGGTGAGGGGGATTTCTCACCCTCTCACAGCTTGGGGGGGCTCTGAGTGCTGGGGCTTTACAGCTGGGAGTGCAGGAGGATCCCACCTGGCTATAGGGGGCTTTCTAAGGAAGAGAGGGACAAATTCTGTAGCAATAGGACAAGGGGCGATGGTTTTAAATGGAAAGAGGAGAGATTTAGGTTAGGTGTTGAGAGGAAATTGTTTCCCGTGAGGGGGGTGAGGCCCTGGCACAGGTTGCCCAGAGAAACTCCTTATCCCTGGAAGTGCTCAGCATCAGGTTAGACGGGGCTTTGAGCACCCTGGTCTGGTGGAAGGTGTCCCTGCCCATGGCAGGGGGGTGGAACCAGATGATTTTTAAAGTCCCTTCCAACCCAAACCATTCTGAGATTCTTGTTCTGGGAAGAGCTGGGTGTCTGTTGCTTTCAAAGGCAGACCATTTCATCCTAGTATTTTAAGGGGAGCTTCAAGTTAAGGAAGATGTAGAGATGACTTCTCCTTGCCTCTGGGCATTTTGGAAAGGATCCTGGGTTTCCAGGATGCTCCCAAAAAGCAGAGAGTAGCTGACAACGAGCTTCAAAGGGGGCTTTGAGGGGGTTGAAAAGCTGCTGATCCAACACACTGTGCCTTACCATTTGCAGGCCACTAAAGCCATTTGGGGCTTAAGCTGCCCAAAACCAGAGAGGATTTTGCTGGCAAGCTTTGGATGGAGCCCTGGGCCCCCGTCCAGCCGCCCCAGCCCCGGGAGAGGCCGGCAGCCCGGGGGCCGTGGGCAGAGGGGCCCCACATGCCCCCGGCACCGCTCCGGCGGCAGCTCCTGCGCGCAGGGCAGGCTCCTCGCCCCGGCTCCTGGCACGGGAGCCACCTCCCCGGCCACCCCCGGGACGAGGGCCACCAGCCCCGCGGTGACACCCGCCGACCAGCGTCCCGCACCGAGCGCTGTGACAGCAGCTACCCCAGCCAGCCCGGCTCCAGGTGAGAGCTGCTCCTGCTGAGCCCTCCTCTTGGAAACCTGCTCAAAATAAGGATTGCCCATTTCCTGCCCTCGTGGCCGCACAGGGACACGGCGTGTCAGCAGGTGATGTCCAGCTATGCAAGCAGCCCGTGACTTCTGTGTTTAAGGCCGTGTAGCATTTGCAGCTCTGATTTCTTCTTAGAACTGTGGCTTCTGTGGTTGCTGTTTGACAAGCTCCGCCTCAGTCCCGAGGTGCCTTTTTCTTACAGATTTGATTAAATGCAGTTCTTTTTTCCGAAGTGCAAGGTGAACAATAAAAATACAAGCGGTAATATAGGAGCAAGAGGCAGCCTGCAAGCTCAGCTGCTGGAACAGTGGAGAGTGGACGGATAAAATGTGGGCTGGAGGATGCTCTTGGTGCTGAGAAAGAGCTTCGAGCGCTCCAGCAGATCTGGGTTGATTTGCCTGAGTTATTGCCGTCAGTGAATGATGGAGTCAGCACGTGGGGTTTTGTGCTGAGGTCGTACGATGCAGACGGGATATTAGGAAGTAAATTTTCTCTCTGAGGGCGGTGAAGCTCTGGCACAGGTTGCCCAGAGGAGCTGCCCCTGGATCCCTGGAAGTGTTCAAGGCCAGGTTAGGCAGGGCTTGGAGCAGCCTGGGATAGTGGGAGGTGTCCCTGCCCGTGGCAGGGGTTGAAATGAGATAAGCATTAAAGGTCCCTTCCAACCCAAACCATTCTTGGATTCTATAAAACCGGGCATCACCTGAAGCTGCAGTGCACATCTTCCTCACAGGTGGGGATGGGGAAGCATCCAAACCTCCTCCTGCTCCTTCCAGGTGTGATGCTGGACCAGTTTCTGGCCCTGCCACAGAGCAGGGCACCTGGCTTTATTTCCATCGCCTTTTCTGCCTCCAAAGGTCCCGAGCAGGAGGGACCCTAGATGTGACCCCGGGCCCTGCAGTGGTGCCCCTCCTTGCCCAGATCAGTGTGTTGTGTTGTTTTCCAGGCAAGGCTATGAAGACCCGCCCTGGCAGTACCCAGCAGCTGGCTACGGGGATGGCTACCCCTACCAAAGCCACCAGTGGCAGCCGGTGGCCTGGCAGGACGACAGAGGTACAAGCTCATCCTGTGCCTCTGGGGTCAGAGGCAGCTCGCAGCAGAAGGGGTGCTTTCTCCAGGATGGGTTCTTCTCCCACACATCCAGGGCTTTCTCCTGCCCACACCCCTGGGTGGTGGTGCTCTGTGCAGCACTGGCCCCCTGCTTGCATTTAGGAAGTGTGAGCAGGAGCCAGGTGCACCCAAGGGATGTTCGATCTTCATTTCCACGGCTAGAAACCTGTGTCATTCCTGGTTCCAGCCCGAGTTTGATGGTGCTGTGTGATCAGGGTGGCCAGGGCCTCCTCTTTGCTCTTTCTGGGCTGAACAGAAGGGGAGGGAGGAAAGAGAAAAGGACGTCAGTGCTGTGTTGGCAAATGTGTCCAGGGCGTTATCACATCTCCGATGTGCTGGGATAATTTGGAAGCAAACTGGGTGGGCATGGCCAATTGCCTGACTCACAGCTTTTCTTTCACACCTTCGTTGTTGCTCTGGAGGGTAGTGCTGAATCTTGATTCTCTCTAGACCTGAGGCAGCGAGAGTCTTACGGCAAGAGTTACCGGGACCAGCACTACTACAGGGGCTACCACCCCAACCTGGCCACGGGCCCCCCGGGGCAGGACAGGTAAAGCTGGGAAGTCTGGGCAACCTCGTGAAGCCACCTGCTGCTGAATTAGCAGGCTGGTGGGTGGTTCAAAAACCTCAGACCTTCAGCATGTCTCCCTTTGCTCCCACCTGCAGGACACAGACCTACAGCTCCTATGAGGAGAGCTACTTCCAACCTGCCAGCAGGGAAGGGACAGGGGAAGGAACCCTCAGCAGTGATTTGGGGGAGGCTGGTGGCCAGTCCATAGAGGTAACCTCGAGATGGGCAGGGGTGGAGGACAGGAATCTCTCAGAGATTTGGGAACAATCCACTTGGGAGCCCTCCAGGCTCCTCTCCACGTAACAAGTGACAGAACAAGAGGGAACAGCCTTAAGTTGTGCCAGGGAAGGTTTAGATTGGACACTAGGAGAAGTTTCTTCAACAAAAGGGTTGTCAAACCCTGGCACAGGCTGCCCAGAGGGGTAGTAGAGGCACCATCCCTGGGGGGATTTTAAAGACATGTAGATGTGGCAGCTGGGGACATGGTTTAGTGGTGAACATGGCAGTGCTGGGTTAATGGTTGGACTGGATCCTAGAGGGCTTTTCCAACCTTAATGATCCCATGATTCCATGATTCTGCCCTTCCTAGGGAGCTGACAGCTGTGTGTCACTGTCAGCTCTGTCCTCCAAGTCATGCTCCATCACTCTTGTGTCCTGATTGCTGGGTTTTGCCAAGAGAAAATTAAAAGATCAAATCAAAGCTGCTGTGGTGATTTTGCTCCTGGGTGATGCTTTTTTGGGTTTCCAAGCCCCATCTCCTTGGCTGTGTTGAGGAGCTCATGTCAGGGCTAGGAAAGCTGTCGGACTACAGCTGTGGCTGATGTAAATGATTTTCCTAAGCTGTTGGGTGAACCCAAGCTGGTGCCGGGCGTGAGCTGCTCGGGTGGGAATTGGCTGTGCTGTTCCTGCTGGGCATTTTCCTGGAGCAGCAGAGGCTGCCCCACTGCCTGGCAGCAGGAAAGCAGCAGTGCCCCTGGTGTTTGAGCCAGGTTTATGCGCTCTCCCTTCCCCGCAGCCCTCGGGCCAGCCCAGCCTGCTCCTGCAGTACCACGAGTCAGGACTCAGCTCCAGCAGCCATGAGCTCAGCCAGTACATCCGTGACGGTGCCGACCACTACGACCCTCTGCTTCCAGGGTCCTGGAACGTGGGACAAACAGGTGAGGTGTGGTGGGGGGCTCTGACAAGGGGGAAGCAAGGGAATAAATGGCTGGTGGTAGGATATTGGCTGTCTCTCAGCTTGGTCCTCTCCTGGAGGAGGCTGTGCAGGCACAAGGCATGACTGGGGGGCTGCGGGGTGGGTGAATGGTCTGGGGGCTCTGCCTGGGCAGGTGTAGGAGCTGCTGGGCACATCTGCGGCTTTGGGGGACAATTCTTGCACGGAGGGGTCAGTGGAGGGCTGCTTAAGTTGGGGGACAAGGGTGGGACCTGCTCAAGTCCTCCATAGTGGATGTGGTGTGGGATCAGCGTGAGGGGCTCACAGTGGCCTGTGTGTCATTGCAGGGGGGCCCTCGATGTCCACCCCGACCCCAGCAGTGCCCCTCAAGTTCCCAGAGCTGCACACTGCACTGTGCTTTGGAGCCGGGGGCCACCTGGTGCTGGCGTGTGCCCAGCGCCCTGCCGAGGGACAGCCACCCCGAGTCGAGCTGCACAGCCTGGAGGTAGGACACAGCTGGCCCTCCAGGCCCCCTTGGTGCCCTCCCTGGAGTGGCTTCTCCTGCCCTGAGAGATGCAAACGTGGTTCACAACCCAAGCAGCCTCCTCAGCAGCCTTCCTGTTCCTTGCTCCCGTCTCCTCTCCATCCCATGTGGACTCTTGAGTCTCCCTGGTGCCAGCCTGTGCCTGGGCGTTGCTTTCAGCCTTCAGCTCCATAACCCTTGTGTGACCTGCTCACAGTGATCCCTTCCCATGGGGATGGATGTGGTCTGTACCTCTCCAAGGGACAACTCCACTCATCTTCCTGAGCTGCTCCAGCACAGAGGCCACATCCATCCCCCGAGTCCACCACAGCACACCAGTGTCCTATTTCACCTCTAGAAGGAGGCAGCTGCCATCTCAGCAGACATTTCCTTGCTGGGCCTTAGCACTGGAGTCCATGTGATAGTTCAGGGGCTGTGCTCTGCCCCTTAAGACAGCCCAGGGTTCACTGGCACTGTTGAACCCTTGGCCAAGGCACTGGCTTTCAAACAGCCCAGCTGGGGCTGCTCTGATTGCTGGAGTCCGGCAGCTGAATTCACTTTTGTTTTTTAGGCAATCCTTCATGGCACAGAAGAGCTGGAGGAGCTGCAAGCCTTCCCGGGGCCCCTGGCCAGGTATGGCAGCACAGCAGGCCCAGGAGCTGCGTCCTCCTGGCTGTCTCCTTTTCGAGGAGATGTCAGCTCAGGGCAGACTCGAAGGGTCCCCGTGGTTTTGAGATATCTGCAAAGGCCATGTCTAAGTTCAGGTTGGGAGCCCAGCCCCTTTGATGCAGTGTGGTAGGACATGGTTTTTTTGAATATTCATAGGATTTGGGTTTAGTGTGGTTTGTGCATCTGACCTTATTTTGTACTCATTTTGTCCCAGAAAAATGATTTTTTTGGGGTTTCTTTGGATGTCTAAAGCCCGGGGTGAGCCTGTGGTTTAGCTTCTCCTAAGGTTTTTGTCTGAGCCTGAGATGGCTGAGCCACAGCAGGGTCAGAGCCAGTATGTACCTTCACCCAGTGTGAGCCTGGGGATGAGTCAGGGTGTGTTGCACCAGGATTGTCCCTATTTCGTCCTGGTGTGACCAGGATGTCCTCAACGCAGGGAGAGAAAAGGAAAAAGCATTTACTGAGCAAAAGAGCTGTGTGTACACAGAGGCTGGGTGGGAGCTGGGTGGGGAGCTCCCCCTGTGCTCTGCTCTTGTGAGACCCACTTGGAGTGCTGCAAACTGTTCTGGTGCCACCAGCATGAGAAAGACATGGAACTGTTGTAGCAAGTCCAGAGGAGGATAAAGGGACTGGAGCAACTGCCCTGTGGAGACAGGCTGAGGAAGCTGGGGCTGGAGAAGAGGAGGCTGTGTGGAGACGTCACAGCACCTCCCAGTATCTGAAAGGGTTACAAGGAAGCCAGAGAGGGTCTCATTGCCAGGACTGTAGTGACAGGACGAAGGGGAATGAGTGCAGATGGAAAGAGGGGAAATTTAGGTTGGATATATATGGACGAAATTCTTCCCCGTGAGGGTAGTAAGGCCTCAGGTTGCCCAGAGAAGCGGTGGATGCCCCACCCCTGGAAGTGTTTGAGGCCAAATGGGACAGGGCTTGGTCTAGAGGAAGGTGGCATTGGACTAAATGAGCTTTAAGCTCCCTTTCAACCCCCAGACCATTCTATGATTCCGGGTTACCACTCGTGCAAAAGGGTGCATCGGGAATGTCCATACAAAATGTTGGAATGATTGAGCCAGGGCCAACACCTCCATCTGCAGTTTCGTCTCTCTCCTGTCTCATCCACTCTTTCTTTCTAACTGTATGGTTATTTTATTGTATGGCTGTGGTTCTGCCTGGCTTGCATGTAGCTTCAGGGTTTCTGTTTTGGTCCCAAAGGGTTTCTGTGGTCACAAGAGCGACCCTCCACTCTGCCTCCACAACAGATTGTGCCTGCTTCTGCAGCCTTGGACATCCACAGATGTAATGGCAGCACAGCAAACCCAAGCAGTTTCTTTGCAGATGGATGGAGGAGAATATTATCAGGAGGGCAAAGAGTGGGTTTGAAATGTACTTTGCATCCCTGAAACACAGAAATCTTCCAAGGATCACTATAAATTTGAGTGTGTTTCAACTCAAGAGTAGCCATTGGTACTGGAGATTGTCTTTCCTCCAGCTCTTGCTTGGAATCTTTGGCATCCCCATCAGTGAACCTGGGGGCTGAGCCTGAATGATGTCCTGGATTGCTTTGCCTTGGGTTTGTTTGATGCCTCTTTCTGCTGCTGTAGGGAAGATCTGCACAAGGTGGATGTGATGACGTTTTGCCAGCAGAAAATAACCACAGGCTGTGATCTCTCAACACAGAGGGGCAGAGATTCCTCTCTCCTCTGGAAACTCCTGGTCCTCCTCTGCCGGCAGAATGGGGTAGGTATCCCATGGAGGGGGATGACCCTTTTGATCCCGGAAAGAGACAAGTAATACGTCCCTTAGGTGCCTCTGGATCCAGTTGCTCTTTTTGGGTAGGAGGGGTGTACCTTAAGAGAATCCCATTCCCATGCCACTATCCATCAGCTTGATGCTGCCTGGATGTTTGGAGCAAATCCTTCTCCGTGATTGCTTTTCGTCCTTGGGAACTACCGTCAGCCCAATGAAGGGGACTGGTGCCACCTCCATCGAGGAGCCAGCACTTACACCTAAAAGGGGGCCACTCCCTCAATCCACTGGGATCCACCCAACCCAGTCTGTAGCTGCTCGTTGGAAGCAGGTGGATGAGGTCGCCAGAGGGAGCGTTGGGAAGGTCTCGCTAATTGTGCTGAGCCCCTTTCCTTCCAAACCCGCGCGCTGGTGGCCACAGCCGGTCCTGTGCTGGGAGGAGGATACAGGTGTGGGAAGGGTGCGGACTGGCCGTGCTGTCAGACTCTGCTCGTGGGGCGGCCTCCACGCGCCTCATTCCCTCCCTCCCCCAGTCCATGGTGGGCTCGGACGCGGCGGAGCTGCTGATGCAGGACTGCAGGCGCCAGGACAAGTACAAGAGGCAGGAGCCGGCCATGGGCCTGACGGACGACGAGTGGGCGTCACGCCAGCCGGGCACGCTGGACCTCATCACCGGGGAGGTCCCTCCCGTCGTGGAGACACAGGCACAGATAGTGGAGAAGTTCACCAAGCTCCTCTACTATGGCAGGAAGAAAGTAAGTGGTGAGTGGGATCCGGGACATGGGGCTGAAGGTTTTTTTTCCTTGGGCCTGGGGGCCTCTTCAGGCAGGTTTTGAAGGGAAGGGTGGTTGAGAAGTGACTTGTGGTTGTGGGATCAACCCTCCAAGCTGTGTTTGTGCAACAGGGCTTATGGCAGTGATTTCCCACCACTGGGAGCTGGGATGGGGCACCCAAGTGAAGATGAGATGCAGGGGCTTTTACCAGCACTTCTACCACGTTTAGTTTCATAGAGTCCTGGAATGGTTTGGGACCTTACAGGCCATCTTCTTCCAAACCCATCTGCAGCTATGTGATCTCACGGGATATCTCAGGCACAAGGAGAAGAGAGGAGGGTTGGATACAGAGCAGCTTGGGTGCCCAGACTGGGATCCCACGGCATGGAGAGCGAACAGGCAGCACAGACCTGGAAATCTAGGAGACACCACATTGCTCTGAAGGTCCAAGTTCTTGTAAATTTTCAAGGTAGAAAGGCAAAGGGACCTGGAAGAGATTTGAACATGGAAAAGATTTTTGGAGGATGCTACTTAAAGCCAGAGCAGTTATTGGGGCTGTTCTCCGAGCTGGGGGAACAGAGGAGCAGAGGTGGGGGGGAAGCAGAGTTGGTGCAAACCCTATTTCTTCTCCTCCTCAACTGCAGGAGGCTCTGGTCTGGGCCATGAGAAACCAGCTGTGGGGCCATGCCCTGTTCCTCTCTAGCAAGATGGACCCTCGGACATACAGCTGGGTCCTCACCGGGTAAGTTGGAGAAGCTAAAGCAAGGTATGATGTTCCATGGCTGGCTTTCCAAGCCTGCTATCCCTTCAGTGCCCCCTGACCTGGAAAAGAGCATTGATTCCAGCTGGAGCCCTTCCAGAGGGGTCAAAGGGGACCGAGGGCATCCATCCAGATAGGCCCGAGTCATTCAGGCTCCCCAACGGACAGGAGAAACCAAGTGGGGGGCTGGAAAGCAGGAGGAAAGCCATTCCCTGGAGAGGGAGGGTTAATTTATTCTGAGTCTTCGGGTTTGCCCATGCTGCCCTAGCAAAGACAGCCACGGGGCAGGGGCAGCTGAGCCGTCTTCCCTGTGATCCAGCCCCATCCCAGCTGTTCATCCCACTCGTATGAGCATTTCCTGGTGGAATTTAATGTACTTAGTCTGGATTGGGCTGATCCCTTCAGAGAGAGTTAAGCAGAAATTTTCTGTCTTGTGGAAGCCAAATCCTTTTAAGGAGGTTTTATGCAGTGTTGTCCTGGAGACCTGCCTGCTCTGAAGGTAATACAGATCCTCATCCCCAGGGGCTGATGATCCTCTCTGCCTCCGGTTTACAAGGGCATGGAGTGATAGGACAGGGAGGAATGGCTTGATCTGAAGGAGGGTAGATGTTAGAAAGAAATTCGTCCCTCTGAGGGTGGGGAGGCCCTGGCACAGGTTGCCCAGAGAAGCTGTGGCTGCCCCTGGATCCCTGGAAGTGTCCAAGGCCAGGTTGGACAGGGCATGGAGCACCCTGGGATAGTGGGAGTTGCCCCTGCCTGTGGAAGGAGCCTTGCACTAGAAGGTGGCTTCCAGCTCAATCCATTCTTGGATTCTCTGGGAAACCCCTCAAGGCATCAGTTTCCTGGGGCATTTGGGATGTGCTCTGGGAGGTGAATGAAGGTTTGGGGTCCTGCTCTGCAGCCCTTCTCTGCTGTCTCCTCACAGGTTCACCAGCACGCTGGCCACCAACGACCCGCTGCAGACCCTCTTCCAGCTCATGTCGGGAAGGATCCCTCAGGCAGCACTGGTCCGTGAGCAAGAGGCTGGCCCTGGCACGTGTTCCCCTGTGCCGTCACCTGCCTGTCACACCCACCTTTTGGTGACCATCTCTGCTCACCTTTGCTCTCCTCCTCTCCCTCCAGTGCTGCGGGGATGCCACGTGGGGGGACTGGAGGCCCCACCTGGCTGTGATGTTGTCCAACAAGGTTGGAGACATGGAGCTGAACCAGCGAGCCATTGTCACCATGGGAGACACTTTGGGTGAGCTGAGAGCAGCGGGAGCAGCACTGCAGTGTCACCGTGCACGTCCTTGCTGGGGGTGGCTGTGCCTGTACCCCCGGAGCTGCAGTGCCTGCAGGGTGGCAGCGGCCAGCTGCCCATGGATCCTCAGATGAATTGGGCTCAGGCACATCTGTTAGCTGCTCTTGTGGAGACACCTGGAGCAGCTGGGCCCAGGGAAGGTGTGGGTGACAGCAGGGACTGAGCCTTGCTCCCAGTGGTGGGATTTTATGCCGATAGTGGCACCCCGCAAGAGTTGGAGCTGGGCCTGCTCGGGCTCCCCTAGTTCCACCACTGAACTGGAACCTCCTGGAACAAAAAGCAGCAACTGGGGAAAACGGACAAAAAAAAACTGGGACAAGGGAGGGATCAGGGTCTGCGTGGGCAGAAAAGTGAGGCAGTTGGGTTTGGGCTTTTGCGTGAGCTTGAGGGCCTCCAAAGCAAAGCTGCCCACGTGGTGATGTCTCAGGACTAAGTGTTTGTCTTTTTCCTCCCATGCAGGCAGCAAAGGAGCAGTTGAAGCAGCTCATTTCTGCTACCTGATGGCAGACATTCCTTTTGGTTACTTTGGAGCAAAGGCAGATCGCATGGCCCTGCTGGGCAGCAGCCACCGGTGAGCGAGCACTGGAGGCTGGGGTTCTTGCCACAGTCACCTGTCCCACGTTTTCCCCATCCCTGGGATCTCACTTTTGTGCAAAAGCAATCCCTGGGTGGGGCTGTTTGGGGAGGGAGCTCTGGTCACTGACCCTGCCCCTGTCCTCTGCAGCCAGGCGTTTTCCCAGTTTGCCAGGACAGAGGCCATCCAGAGGATGGAAATCTTCGAGTACTGCCAGCAGCTACGACAGCCCGAATCCTTCCTGCTCCCCTTCCAGGTACTGGATATGCTCAACTACATCTTGTGCAGCAGCTCAGACTTGCCCAAAAACGTGCACCCGTCTCCCTGAAGCCTGGAATTCAAGCTGTTCCTGAGGCTTGTCCCCTTACTGGGCTTTGGGAGTGATGGGGAGGTTGCCTTGGCCAAGGGACTCATGCAGGGCAGATTTTGGGTTGCACAGCGTGTCTGACCAGTGCTTGCTCAGGTCTCATTGCCTTCCTGCTCTCTGGGTAACAGGTGAGCTTTTCCTGTTGCAAAGCAGCACCCAGCTGTTGCTGCCTTGGGCACCATGGATTTGGATGGATATATCCCTGGAAGTGTCCAAGGCCAGGCTGGATGGGGCTTGGAACATCCTGGTCTAGTGGGAGGTGTCCCCGCCCATGGCAGGGGGCTGGAACTAGATAAGCTCTAGTGTCCCTTCCAACCCAAACCGTCCTGGGATTCTGTGAAGCTGCCGTGCTCCTCCCTGCCTGGTCCAAGGAGGGTGGGGCTGGATGCCTCCATGGGGATGGGTGGAAGTGGCCCCGAGCTGCAGGTGACCTCCGGGTGATGAAGCACACTCTCCAGGGTGCTCTGGGTCACGCTGGGGTGATGTGCCACGGCACAGGGCACCCACAGACTTGCCCATCTCCCTGCTCCCAGCTGCTCTGTTCCCTCTCCCAAGGTGTACAAGCTGCTCTACGCCTCCCGCCTGGCCGACCACGGGCTGCCAGCCCAGGCCCTGCAGTACTGCGAGCACATCTGCGCCGTGCTCCTGCGCCACGACTCGGCCACGCACCCCGTCCTGGCCCAGCAGGTGGTGAGGGTGAGTCTGGGCTTCCTGCATCCCATCAGGACCTGCTGGGCTGGGAAGCATCCTCAGGGTTTCCCGTGGGTGGGAGTGGTTGGCAGCTCTGAGCAGCCCCCCGGGGTTTGCTGCCAAGCACAGCAAAGCCGACACCTCCGCAGGGTTTCTGATCCCCCTGGATTTAGGGTAGGAAACAAAGGTGTTGTGCTGCCTGCCAATAGGAGCAGAGCTGTTTGGAAACAAAGGATGTTTTTAAGTCTGGGGGGGGTTTCTGAACTTCTAAATGTCACAGACTTAAGAAGTGAAGTCTAAGTGCACATTTCCCCTCCAGCACATCATCTACAATTCTCTTTGCCTCCTCAGGGGTGTGTTTTGGGGTGACAGTGGGAGGGAGCATGGCCCAGCTTGCAGCACCAAGTGCAGCCCCTCTACTGCCTGAGGAGGGGCCTGGGGCAGAGAGGGGGGAAGCAAAGTGTCCCCGGTCCCCCAGGAAGGCTGGGCTCTCACGAGGACAGGGCAGTGCTCAGGCTGCTTGTCACCTTCCTCCAGCCTTTAGGACCAGGCTGGATGGGGCTTTGAGCAGCCTGGCCTAGTGGAAGGTGTGCCTGCAAACGGCAGAGGGGTTGGAACAAGATGAGCTTTAGGGTCCCTTCCAACCCCAGACTGTTCTTTGATACTCTGAGAGGGGCTAAAGCCATGGTGCTGTGAGATGAGGGGCAGCAAGAGGCCTGCGCGAAGTGGGTGCTGCTGAGTTCCCCCAAAATTTGGCTGGCGCCGCTTCGTCACCCCGTCACTGAAGCCTATTTACTGTCTAACAGCCTCTCAGATCTGCTGTTCTGCTGGGGATAATGCTTCTCCTGGGAGAAAACACTTTCATCTGGAAAACTAGTGCATTCGTAGATGCTCTTGTCTTTGATGTTCTAGACTGTGTTACAAATTATGATACACATTAGCGTTTGATTAAGACTTCCCCTCTTTTGAAGCTGGGGACGATACACAACCAGGTGCTGGTTCATTAATACTGGATCAAAGTGCACATTAGCTTTTGGATTAAACATTCCCCCCGTTTAGGAGCAATCATGCTGATAATTTCCTTTTTCCTGTGATTGATTTAGGACGAGCATAGGTGTGTTTGTAGAGAGGTGGGACAGTGGGTCTGTAGGTGGTGCAGGCTCCTGGCTGGCCGCTGGGTTACATTTCTCTCGTGGCCAGCCCCAGTCCCAGGCTGGGGCCCAGCTGTGCAGGTCCTGTCTTGCTGTGTGTTTTGTGCTGGTTTGGAGTTTGTTTTTGAGAGTTTCAGGAACAGAAAGAAATGGCTGCTGGGGACTGGTGCAGGAAGGATAGCTGGGTCTTGTGTGGCTGAGCTGCAAAGTCACCTCTGGGTGGCTTTCTGCAGCCTCATAGCAGAGCTAAGTGAAGATAAGTGAGCATGAAGTAGCCAGGGGAAACTGGAGAAATCCCCAAGAATCCTAGAATGGTTTGGGTTGGAAGGGACCTCAGAGATCATCTCGTTCCAACTCCCCTGCCGTGGGAGACACCTTGCACTAGATCAGGGTGCTGGTGGGCTGATACTGGCGAGAGAAAATTCAGTGAAGATGTGGATGAAGAGCGGTGCTCTGAGTGCCATCTCCCCTCACCCAGCTGCCCTAAATCTGGATCCTTGTCTAAACAACTCCTTCAGGCAGGGAATTAGCTCTGCAGGGAGCTCTGCATCTCGCCTCGAACTCCTGGGTCACCCCAGAAGAGACTCGTGCTCCACTGATGGGAGCTGGAGCCCCAGGACACCGAGGCGGCTGCAGCCAGGGCAGCACAGACCCCTCTCCTGCAGGAGAAATCAAACACACAGCAGCAATACTGCAGAGAGGGACCTGGGGGAGATAGTGGAGCATGGAAAAAATACTGAGCAGCAGCATAACAGGATGCTGTTACAAAAGGAAAAAAATAACCCACCCGTGTTACAGTGTTATTCTGGGTTGTGAGAGCACAGCTGGCATATCTGAGACAAGGAGATGATAATCCCCCCGTGCTGGGGTCTCTGGGGTCTTGGCTGGGGCCTGTTTGTGCTGCTGCATGTGGAGACAGGGCTAAATTGGAGTGAGTGTGGGAGTGGAGAGCTGGGGTGATAAGAGATTGAGGGGAAAATGACCTGAGAAGAAGGCCTCAGGGTGGCTTCTTCTAGGCAAGATACGGTGGGGGAGAAAGGGGTATGAGGGATGTGATAACAGCCCTCCAGCACACAGGAGGCTGCTCGTGGGGGATGCTGCCTGGCTGTTCTCACAGCTTCCACGGGAGCAGGGATAGAGAGACTTAATTTGCAGCAGGGAAGATTTCACTTAGATATTGAGAAAAAACTTTTTAGCTCTAAGGACGTCAAGCATCAGGACAAGCCTGGGAGGCTGTGAAATCTTCTCAGAGATTTGTAAATGCAGATCAGCCAAACACCAGCTCCCATCTGTCCTCATGGGGTAGGTGAGGAGCTGATGAACTGCCCCGGGAACTGGGCTCTTTCCAGGGCTCCTGGTGGGGTGTCCTGTGAACCTGCCAGTGCCCCAGGATGGCTGTTAGGTGGGATTAAAGGCACTCCTTTTCCTCAGGGGGGGAAGACAGGATAGTCACCTGTCTCCTTGGTGTGAGGAGCATCTTTGACACAGGTATTTTGGCATCTCTGTGGAGGTGCTGAGCCAGCCCTGCCGAGCCAGCGGGGCACGGGGTGGGCCGGCACCTCCGTGGCAGTGTGGGAGAGGGAACAAATCTTGCACAAGCGGCTGCTGCTGCTGCTGTCTCACCCCCCTGTTACAAAGTGATGCCGTTTCCCCGAGCCCAGCCGGGTGTCACGGATCCCTGTGGGGCTGACACGTGTGATGATCCCCGCTGTCCCTGCAGCTGGCCGAGCGGCTGAAGCTCTCCGACCCTCTGCTCCTGGAGATGCCGGAGCAGGACCAGGCGCTGGAGCCCGACTGGCTGGACCAGCTCCGAGCCTGCTGCCGGGAGTGGGAGGTAAGGAGGGGCGAGGATGCAGTGGGACAGCTGCTCTGTACGGTGCTTTGTCTGCAGGAGCATCCTCCTGCTCTTCCCTGAATCCGAGGGGATGGAGATTCAAAAGCTGTTGTTCTTCTTTGGCCTGTGAGCTCTGAGATGTGGTCTCTGCCCAGGGACCTGCTGATTCTAGTGGCAGCAAGTGCCTGAGGGCTGCAGAGCTTCACACAGGGCAAAACACTGCTTGCTTTGGCCCCAGGAGGGCAGGCAGGGGCTGGTGGGTGAGCGATGGTCTCCCTTTGCAGGGAGGACATTGCAGAGGTCACTGGTGGGTGTGCTCTTGGGTCTTTTAACTATGGTCTGGTGCTTGGATTAATGCCCTTCATTCAGATTTCACATCTGCTTTTGGTTTTGTGACCTTTTCCATCTCGTTTCCCCTCCTGCCTGCCTTCAGGGGTGCTGCAGCTCCTCCCGCTTGCTGGGAGTGGGTCTCTCCTTCAGCCTGGGGTGGGCTGTGAGCCCCAGATCCACGAGCACTGTGCTTTCCTTTGCATTGGCTTCGTGGTTCCCTTAGTCTTTGTCCCGTGCCATCCTTTCTTCTCTCCATTTTACCCTGTTGTCCCTCTGCAGGTGGAAGATGCTCTTCCTCCAGAGGTGCCACACGCTCAGCTCGAGCTGCCCTGTGCTGTTCTACCCACGACAGGTAAATAAAGCAAAGCAGCAGGTTGTGGTCACCACAGCAGGCTTCTCCCCGGGTGGAATTGTGCTGCCGGGGGCTGGGAAGCAGCTTCCCACTCCCTGGAGTTTTTACCAGCAGCAGCTCCTCGCATCCCCCCAGAGCTGGAAGGCTGTTCCTGCCGGGATGCATCCCTCAGGCACGGGCTGCAAAGCGAGGGCTCGGTGCTCGTGTCCTCGTACAAAGGCTGAGTAATTGGGCCTAATTACCACAGCTCCGGGGCTCCCTGAGGGGGCCGTGGGAGGAGGAGAGGAGCTGGGGGTGGGTGCTGGATGAGCCTCCCAGCCGAGCCTCAGGGGAGACGGCCCCGTTCCCAGGCAGTCCTCCGAGGGTGCAAACTGGAGCTGAACTAAAGGGATTTCACACTCACAGAGCAAAGGATTCGGGAAGGAGCCTGTCCTGCCGTGTGCCAGGCTGCAGGATGCCTGTTGCTGAAGACCCAGCATTTCTCCTTCCCTGCTGCCTCTTTGATCCCTTTGCTTCGCCCTTTGGTGACCCTGAGAGTCCCCCCTCCAGTGCCAACCCACCCAGAGGGCCCAGAGACACCAAGATGAGGGACACAACCAGCCCCTGGTGTCCAGGGAGGAGCAGGGGAGCTTTTCTTTCCCAGCTGGGCAGGCATCCATTGGGATGTCCCGTTGAGGAGAAGTCAGGGGCTGGTGACACACCGGTGTTCCTTCACATCCACCTCCACCAGCAGGATGCTCCCACACAGTCCCCTGCTCCTTGGATCTGGCTTTCTGCTGGGAGTGCTGGCACTGAAGTGTGGAGAACAGAGGCTGGTGCAGACAGGATGAAACACAACTAATTCCTTCAAGCCGTTTCTTCCTATCAGCTTTCCCTGCTGCTGCCAAATTCCTTTTCAAAGAGCTCTCCCAGGCAGTAAAAAGGATCATCAATCCTGATTGCCTTCTGCTGCTATCAGGGCTGAGACTGTGATCGTCCTGCCCTGGGAGGAAGTTGCAGGTGTGATGATCCCATTGCCTTGGCTTCTCCGAGCAGCCAGGTCTGCTCCGTGTGGTGTCCACAGCTCGCCCTCCCTATGCTTGGCCCTTTTCTTCATTCTGAAGGCCATCCAGAGTCACCACCTGAGGGACCTGCATGCAGAGAAAGCTGGCTTGGTGCTGAATCCATCCATCTTGGAAAGATAAAGCCCAAATCGGGTGCCAAGCTGGGATCCACGTGGTCTTCCCTCTCCATCCTTACAGCCTGGGCTCTCCTCCCTGACTTGTTCCAGCTGAGCTTGCCAGGCAGCATGAATTTGAGCATCCATCCTCCTCCCTGTGGATCCTGAGCATCTCCAGGCCATGTGGGAGCAGCTCGCGGGTGTGAAGCCAACGCTGAGTGGGCTGCAGGTGATGTTGGCAGCAAAGCAAAGGGTTGGATAGCACTGCGTCAGGAGGTGCCATAGTCCTTCCCGATGGGCTCTGGGTCCTGCCTGCCACGTCTCACAGCAATGGGAGAGGAATTTCCCAGTGCCCAGTGTTTCTGGCAGGAGGCTGCTGAGTTGGAATAAGCAGGACACACACCTGGGACCAAGGTGTGTGTTAAATAAAACAAATCCCACTCGCTCAACCTGCCTTGCAAACAAAAAAAATCCCAACCCTGAATAAATCTGCCTAAAGTGAGGAACTCATCCGTGGCTGCTGCTGTGGAACAGGAATGAAGGCTGCCTGGCGAATCTTTCCTGCTCAGGGTGTGCAGCAGGAGTGGGGGAAAAGGCTGGAGGCCTCAGACTCCTTTGAGCTGCTGGTGCATGCTGCTTGTGGGCTCTTTGCTTCCATAGCATTCCCCTTCTGAGTTCATTTATAGCCTCAGGCACATTCCCAGAATCTTAAATTCTTTTCACCCCTGTCTTTCCCATCCCACATTCCTTGCAACCTCTGGAAGGTTCCTCTTGCTGTGCTGTGTCCTACCTCCTCCCTTGCCTGGTCTCTGGAGTGTTTCCTCATTCCCCCAGCTCCTGCTGATGTGTAATGGAAAAGGGCAGAAATCTGAGCAACAGCCCGCTAGAATTACAAACATTATAAAAATTGTAAACTCCTGAGGTGTGGGTTGTTTTTTTTTTTGCAGATGGAGAGCCTGGCAATGAGATCCCCCAGAGTGAAGACTACCAGTATGACCCGTGGTTCGAGCCTGTGCCACCCCAGGCACCTAGCTCCCGGGAGGACGTGTCCCTCTGGTCCCCAGCACCTGCTCAGGTCGTGGCATCGCCGCTGCCCGGCGCTGGGAGAGAGCTGCAGCCCCCTGTGCCTGGCCCAGGGACACGTGCCCCTCCGGCAGGGGATTCTGCTGAGCCCCCTCCGCAGCCAGTGGGTAAGTGCTGCAGCCTTGTTTCCCTGCAAAAATCACAGAATCCCAGGATGGTTTGTGTTGGGAAAGGATGTTAAAGATCATCTCCTGCCAACCCCCTGCTACAGGCAGGAACAGCTCCCACTAGACCTGGCTCCAAGCCCCATCCAGCCTGGCCTTGGGCACTTCCATGGATGGGGCAGGCACAGCTTCTCTGGGCACCCTGTGCCAGGGCCTCCTCCCCCTCACAGGGAGGAATTTCTTCCTTAGAAGTCGCCTTTGAGATGCACCAGTTACTCCCTGGTGCTGGCAGGGACAGGGGCCAGAATGGCCTTTTGCATCTCTTGGGGGACATCTTGGCCACCACATGGGTGGCTGTGCTCTGGAGAGGGGCATGGTAGGAGCTCTGGAAATACCTCTGATGGATACATCTGGGGCTCCTCAGACCAAACCTTGACTGTGTCCTTCTCTCTGCTCCACAGGAGAAGCTGGGGAGCCGTGGGATGCCGGGCTGTCCCCTGGAGAGGTGCAGCCAGCCCTCCCAGCAGAGCAGGTGAGTCAGAGGGGCCAGGGGCACCATCCCAGTGAGGGTCCTGGCTGGATTTGGGATGCGTTGACCCATCCTTCCATGCACAGAACTTGCATGGAATCCCCCCATCGTGGTGCCAGTTATTCCCTGGGGTGAAAGCTGTACCCTGCTGTGGGTGCTCTGCTCCCCAGCTGCTGTGTAAGGCATGTGGGGGTCCCTGGGGGTGCTTTCCATGAATCGTGGTGTGGAGCTGTCCCAGGGGTGCTCTGACCATGCTCGGTGCAGCTCCTCTGGGAACAGCACGTGGCAGCTTTGCTGTCTGATGCCAGGAGGAGTTGCCCACGAGGGTTCGGACCGTCTCGGAGACCTCCACAGTCTCCCTGGGGGACAGCCGGCCCTCCTCGGACAGCGCAGATGAGGACGCTGCCCCAGAGCTGGCGGAGGCTGTGAAGCCAGAGGAGGACAAGGTGAGCATGCCAGAGCCATCATGAGCCTGAGGCAGTGAGCTTGCCTGTCCCTGACGCCAGCCCTGCCCCTGGAAGAATGGTGCCCACTCCCAGCAGGCACCCGGGGGACGCTGCCATCCACCCCTTCTTACCCCTTTCCACTCTTTTCCTCCATTTCCCAGAGCTCTGGATTCAGGTGGTTTGGCTGGTTTCGGTCGAAACCCACCAAGGAAACTTCTCCCAAAGCTGAGTCTGAGACAGACCCAGACTCTCTCACATCAGGACCACAGGTAGGGGACAAAAAGCCATCCTGTCCCTGGTGACACGCAGGGTGCAAGTCTGAGAATGGGTGACGCATCTCCCCGTCACCCACTGCTTCTCCCTCTGTCCTGGTGCAGGGGCTGTGGCCATTCTGTGTGGGGACAGAGCGGGACTGGGAGCCCTTTTAGCCTGGAAGTGAATCCTCAATTAATATTAACTGTAAATTCACAAAGCCTCTTTGATCCGTGAGGCCATCCGAGCCCTCAACAAACTCTGCAGGGATCGCTTGCCCTCCGCTGGAGCGGAACGCGGCAGCTGCGAGCGGCACTGCTCTGGCAGATTTTAGGAGATGCGGGAAAGGGAAAACCTCTCTAATTGGAAGTGCAGCAACGAGGGAGAAGCAGCCACGCGTGGTTATCCCAGACCTGGCCAATTCCTCAGGGTGTCATGTCCCTGATGGTGGGGCTTGGAGTGAGAACCTCCCCTGGAAGTTTCTTCCCGGTTGAGAATGACCTACAGTCCCAGAGCAGGAAAAGTTGGGATATTCTTCTAAAATGAGCAGGAGATGGAGAACAGAAGGGGGACCCATGAACCTTGGCCCCTCACGCTGTACCCAGGCTTGGTGTCCAGCCTCCTGCCTAATTTTGAACTCTCAGGCTGGTTTAGCTTTGTGCCAGGGTTGCTTGCCCTGCCCCTGTGTTTCCTGCAGCTCCTGGGGTACCTCTCCAGCAGGATGGGTGCAAAAGGGGTATCCCAAAAGCCTGGTGTGGTGTCTGGTGCAGAGGTCTTCTCCCCACACAAGGAACTTCTGCTCTAAACGGGTGGATGTGATTTCAGGAGCGGGCGTCGCCATCCCCACCCGATGCCCCTCTCGCAGCTGGGACAAAGCCTTTGGCTCAGCCTCTCTCCAGAAACCCCGGTAAATACCGCACGGGTCCCCTCACTTCTCTCCCCCACCAGCCTTTTACAAGTTTCTTCTCTTAATTTTAAGCTGGCTTTTGTTTTTGGTTGCTGGCCCTAGGAGGAATGCAGGGTGAAAGTACCTTTGCCGTTAGTGCCGTGCCTGCGGAGGTGAAAGGCTCACAGGAGAAGGATGGAGGGCAGTCAGCAGCACAGCAGGTGAGCAGAGGAGGGAAGCGCATCCGTGTGTGATGGGAGTGTCCCGGACACCTCTCTGCTCGGGGTGGCTCTGAAACCAGAGGGGTGTCAATTAAGTTTCTCTCTCTTCAGTCCTTCAAGAGCGGCTACCCTGGACCTCTCCCACCACTGGCTTCAATCCCTCTCTTCAACCCTGCCCAGGTGTCTCAGGTGAGAGCATTTTCCCGAGGGGGTGGTGCTGCATGGGGCTGGGGGTGGCTCCTGGATTTTGGAGTGGTGCCAGATTTCAGGTGATCTGCTGTGGGCAGGGGGATTTAGGTGATACCAGTCCTGGGTATAAGGGTTTTTTATACAAAAATCAGTTGTGGGAGGACAGTAATGGGGGGATGTGATGAACAAGCGAAATCGAGGAAGGATGCTTGTGGATGCATCCTGATGATGGCAAATCAACATTTTGGGATACAGCCCGTTGCTTACACCACCTCTCTCTCTGTTTTCCAGCTTGCTGCCCGACCCACTCAACCCAGGCTGCTTTCCCAGCATCGCTACCCCAAGCCACTGTGAGGTGGTGGGTGGGGACAGCAGAGAAGACCAATTGCTGGAAGTTTTTTAACCAAAACGGTGTTTGTGGTTATTTTAGATGGGGTGGCAGAGGCTGGGCCTGCTTGGTGAAGGGTGTTGTAAAATTAGGGGTACGTTTCTGGGTTTCAAAGTCAA
>VZRS01011439.1:232209-243238 GCA_013398055.1 Ifrita kowaldi | reverse complement strand
GAGGGGGGTTGACGGGAGGGTGATGGTGAGCAGGGCGTATCTGCACACTGGGATGAGGACGGAGGGGTGTTGGTGAGGGGGTGCATCTGCTCCCAGGGATAGGCTGGGGATACAGCAGTGTTTGTGATCAGGGTGCATTTGCACACAGGGGTGGTGGGTGTGAGTGTGGGTGTCAGTGATGGAGTGTATCTCAACCCAGGGATGGGAATGAGGATGGAGCAGTGTTGGTGAGGGGGTGTATCTGCTCCCAGGCATAGGATGGGGATGGAGCAGCGTTGGTGATCAGGGTGTATTTGCACACAGGGATGGGGACGGAGGGGTGTTGATGAGCAGGGTGAATGTGCACACGGGGTTGGGGTGTGTGAGTGGGCATTATGCAGGGTGTATCTGCACCCAGGGATGAGGATGGAGGGGTGTTGGTGACAGGGTGTATCTGCTCCCAGGGATGGGTGTTGGGGATGGAGCAGTGTTGGTGAGGAGGGTGTATCTGCACAGAGGAATGGGGTTGGAGGGGTGTTGGTGAGGGGATGTATCTGCACCCACAGATGGGCTGTGTGGGTGTGAGTGTTGCTGAGCAGGGTGTATCTGCACCCAGGGATGGAGTGCATGTGTTGGCAGGGTGGTTGTTGGTGATGAGGGTGTATTTGCACTCAGGGATGGGGGGTGTGTGTGTGTGTGTGTGTTGCCGAGAGGGTGTATCTGCACCCAGGGAAGGGGAGGGTGTCGGCAGAGAGGTGTTGGTGATGTATCTTGTATCATCCAGGGGGGCTTTGTGTGGTGTGGGTGTCGGTGAGGAGGGTGTTCTGGCACCCAGGAATGGGGTGTTTGCTGTGGGGGGTGTGTTTGCAGGCAGGGATGGGGATGATGGTGAGGAGCTGTATCTCCCCCCAGGGATGGGTTTGGTGTGTGTGTTGGCTGGAGGGTGTATTTTTCCATGGCAGGTTTGTGTGTGTGTGTGTGATGCAGGTGTGCAAGGGGCAGCGCTCGGGGGTGTTGCACCCGCAGGCACTGCGGGGAGGGGTGTGTGCATAGGCAGGGGTACGGCTTTGACCCCCTGGGTGTGCGCAGGTGGGTGTTGGTGGGTGTGCAAGCGCTGTGTGTGTGGGGAGAGGAGCTGGGGGTGTCTTTGCCCCCAGTGATGGTGACGGTGTGGGTGCACGTGGCTGGGGGAGTGGCAGCAGTGAGGGTGTGTGGGCACAGCGCGTGTGACAGGGAGTGCAGGTGTGCACAGGTGTTGCGCTGGGCTCAGGTGTGCGTGGTGGCCATGGGGATGGGATGTGGGTGCTGCTGGGGGTGCTGTGAGCCCGCCCAAGGTGTCCGTGTGTCCACAGAGGGCTCCCGGGGGTCCCACTCTTGGTCCTGCTGCCACAACGGGGAAACTGAGGCAAGGGGCATTGTGTCCCCAGCACTGGCTGTGCATCCCAAGCTGTGTGCCCGCGGTTGTGTGGGATCCATGGCAGCAGGGAGGGTTCTGTGGGTGTTGCGTGGGCGTGCGGACCGGGGTTGTCCAGGTGCCCGCGGGGCTGGGTGCGGTGGTGTGTGGCCGCACAAGGATACACAGCGCTGTGTGGGCACAGGTGTGTGGCTCTGGAGGTGTACGGCTGTGCTGGGGGGATTGAGGGTGGGTGTGCTTGGAGGGTGCTGGGGGTCTGCGGTTGTGCTCAAAGGTGTGTTGGCGTGTGGGGGGTGTGCCAGGGTGGTCATACACGTGCAGGGTTGTGCGGTGGGGTGGCTGTCCCCAGACCAGCTGTGTGCCCTCTCTGTGGGTCACCCCCAGGGCTCTGGCAAGGTGTTCCCGTGATGAGTGACTGCCAGTACCCCGGTTCCTGTTCCCCTGCACTGGGTACAGAGGGTGACATGGACTCCAGGCTCCCACAGGCACTTGCTGCTCCAGTGTCACCCGCCAGCTCCGTCTCATTTGGATGCATGGTGGCCTGCTGGATCCTATGGCTGTTGGTTGTGAGGACAGGGAGGAGGAGGGTGATGCCAAGGAAGAAACAAAGGCCAGAAGTGACCCTGTCCCACTGGGCACATCCTCCAGCAGTGATTCACTATGGGCTGGCTCTCTCTGGTACCCAGGCTCTTGGGGGGCTCTGAATTTGGGTGGGGGACAGTGCCTGAGCAGTCAGGAGGTGGTTTAGCAACCGCTGGTGACCCCCTACACTGTGGAACACCAGTGGTTTGGCCATGGGGTAGGTGGGGCTTTGTGGACTGCTGGTGATGGTGGGTGCTGGAACACCCCAAGCAGGGTATGTCCTTGGGGTGTAGGAGGTGGCTGGGACTTGGGGATGGATGGATGGATGAATGGATGGATGGATGCTGTGGGGGTGGAAAGGTGGGTGATGGCAAGATGGGAAATGGACGGGCGGGTAGTACAGAGATGGATTGGTGTTGGGGATATGGATGCATGTTGGGGGGTGGACGGAGGGTGTTGGCAATATAGATAGATGCTATGGGAATAGATGGGTGTGTGGGGATGGATATGGGGGATGTGGATGGGTGTTATGGGGCTGGATGTGGGGGATATGGATGGGTGCTATGGGGATGGATGTGGAGGGTATGGATGGGTGCTATGGGGATGGATGTGGAGGATATGGATGGGTGCTATAGGGATGGATGGGTATTCGGGGGTGGATGGATGGGTGTTGAGGATATGGATGGGTTCTATGGGGTTGGATGGATGCTGTGGGAAAGGGTGTTGGAGTATGGCTGGATGAATCCTGGGGGAAGATGGGTGTATGGGTGATTGTGTGGGTGTCCAGGATGGATGGGTGTTGCAGGGTGGGCAGGTGGGTGTCAGGAGCAGGGGGAAATGCCTGGGTGGCTGTTTAGTGTGGGAGGATGGATAGAGGGCTGTGGTTGGTGGCTGTGTGGACATGGTGCAGGGGTGCTGTGGGGACAACCAGGAGGTGTGGGTGCCACAGGGGGTCAATGAGCACCCTGTGGGGGGCACGTGGCGATGCCAAGGGTGCCAAAACCCCCTTCTGGGGATGTCTAGAGGCCAGGGCGATTTCTCCCCAGTGCGGTGTGGCAGCCCTGGGGTAGGTTAGCTGGTCCCTGAGGCCTGACATTTATAAACATCAGCTGCTCCTGGGGAATCAATACAGTTTAATAACCGGCAAGCGGAGACGGGAGGCACATCAAAATGACACTCTGCGGCTCCGTAAATGTTATTCTAAATCATCCTCACTGGGTTTATTACATTAAGCATACAGCAGCGGACATGGGAAATTTATTCCATCAAAGGCCATCGTGCTGGTAAATGGGGCTGGCGGGTCAGTGGAGGGGGGCAGCCCCTCCCAAAATGGGGTTCCCACCTCCCAGCCGTGGCAGCGATGTGAGGGACAGCGGGGTGCTGGGTTTAGGGTCTCGGTGCTGTCACAGCCTCCTGAGTTTGGGGTGAGCCAAATCCTGCCCCGGCAAAAGGTGGATGTTTGGGGGACTGGTGACATGATGGGTGACGCTGTGAGGTGTCCCTCGGTGCCACCCTGTGCCACCCCATGACTCCTGGGGACTCAACCCCTTCCCTGGACCGTCCCCAGCTCTGCGCTGACATTTCTCTCCATGTTTCCCTGGAGACGAGGCGGTTGCTGTGGAAACCTCCCTCCTCTTCTCTCTTACCCATCCTCTTCCTCACCCTGATGTGGGGGGAACTGGCTCTGCCCCCAGCCAGCCCCAAAATTTAGGGACCCCCTCCAGGGGTGTGCTGGGGGGCACCTGGGATGGGGGTGCACACGCACGTGGGGGCGACTGTCCCCGTGTGCGTTCAAGGCGTGTTCGTGTGCGCACCCCCGCGCCATCATGTGTGACATCTTGCCGTTGCCGTGGCGACCCCATCGAGCACATGGCTCGGGCTCCGCAGCATCGCGGGGGAAGCACGCTTGTTGCCATGGAAACGGCCATAATTGTAGCATTTTTCGGCTAAAAGAGGGGAAAAAGGAGGGGGAGAGAGGAGGAGAAATGGCTCCATGGGGCAGCGGGCCAGGGATGTGCCTGCCAGCCCGGCATGTCCTGCTGCACACGGGTGTCATGCTCGTGGGTGCACACAGCGGTGACAAGGTGGAGGCCAAATTTGGGTGAGGTTTGCGAAAAGGAGGGCAGTGGTGCCAGAGGGGCTGGGGCCAGCGGGGTGCTGCTGCTGCCTCTGCAGTCCTTTGCAGTCGAGGAAAGCGGGCAGACGGCCAAGCCTGGCACTGGCGGCCCCGCGGGCGCCTGCAGCACCGGGTGCCCATCGCCAGGGCTGGAACATTGCCCTCTGCACGTGGCATCCCCAGGTCGCTGTGGCCACGAGCCCTGGATCTGTTCTTGCAGGTCCCTCCCCTTTTCCCCGGCTCCCAGTGCCAGTTGTTGGCCAAATCCTGCTGATCCCCATGGAAAGGATTCATGGGGCACCACACTGACCACCCGCTCTCGCTTGTGTTGCAGATGAACCGCCCCATCCAGGTGAAGCCGGCCGACAGCGAGGGCCGAGGAGGTAGGTCCCCAATTCCCCAGCTGCCTGGCACGGGCAGGGGGGCACAGGGTCACCCAGGGGGTGATGGGGGACATGGTGGCATCGCCGGGGTTGCTGTGGGAGGGTTGGTTTGCAGGGAAATACGGGAAAGGAGCTGCCTTTGCTGGTGGCATCCAAACCTGAGTGCAGAGCAAACGCCGTGTTTTCTCTCCCTGTCTGGTCAGCTGGGGGGAACATCCTGACCTTATCCTGGGAATGTCCTGACATTCCAGGGAGCATCCCAACATCCTGGGGGGCAGAGCACCAGCCAGCCATTCTCCCTCACCACCTTCATTTTCCAAACAACCCAATTCCTGTCCAGAGCTGCCTGTGGGGACCCTGGGGCAGGAGTTGGCTGCACATGGCCCAAGCCCCTCTCAAACTACCACCCCCCCAAATTCTTTGTGAGCATCTGCCGCTCATGGGGCTGTGGCATTGCCAGGCTGAGGCGATCATTTGGGCAAAATCGCAGGAATTGGATCAAAATGCCACATCTGTTGTGTTGCTGGGCAGGTAGGCGCTATCAGACATGCAGGATGCTCTCGTCAGGCCGCCTGCCCTTGGCAGGATGGCCGGGGTAGATCCCCCCCCATCCAAACCCTGTTATTAAACACACCGGGAGCTGGTCCCAGCATGTCCCGGAGGGACTTGGCAAATAAATTACCCACTTACTGAGCGTAATTGGTGAAGGATTAAAAATCGATGGGTGAGCTGGGGCTCCCGGCTCCAGCCCCCTCACCCAGGAGGCAACGCTGGGCTGCCCAGCCCACTCCCCCTGGGAGATGGTTTATGTTTAACTAGACAACACACGAGCCCTATTCCCTTAACTAATTTTCCTGGTACCTTAACGGACGAAGCATTCATCGTCTCCTGCCATTATTTATTTATTTCCCCGGCAACACTCTTGACAGGGCACCTTATTTTCTTTGTCAAATGCCATTAGCGTGCGGCGGGAGCGCACGGCCACACAAGACAGATGCTGGTAATAATCATGAAATTCTCATTATTTACTATCCCTTCTCTTGTGTTTGGGTTATTGATGTCCCCTGGGCACGGCCGCAGGCTGCGGGTTGTTCTGCGAGTCGATCATACGAGGGCGATCACCTCTGGTTTGTGGGTTCTCTTTGTTCCCACCGCATCCCTCCCCAGTGCTGGGGGAGCCAGCCCCCCCATCCCTGGAAAAAGCCCCAGCTCCACTCCCTAAAGCAATGGCTCTTCCAGGATTCACCCCTCAGCAGTTTCCCCACAGAAGAGGTTTTCCCACTCTGAGTGTTCTGTAGGATGGAGATGATAAACCCGACACCTTCTCCGTGGGATCGGTGTCGCTCCCTCCCTCTGATGTCACCATTTGTGATGAGGGGTTGGGATGGTGAGTGAGCTCCCACTCTCTGATGGGCTTGGTTTTGTTTTTAGAAGACAGGAAGCTCTTTGTGGGCATGCTGGGGAAGCAGCAGAGCGAGGACGACGTCCGCCGCCTCTTTGAGCCCTTCGGCCAGATTGAGGAGTGCACCATCCTCCGAGGGCCTGATGGAGCCAGCAAAGGTGGGCTTTGGGGCACCGGGTGGGCACCCTATGGACCTGCAGTGGCCAAATCCAACCTGTCCCATGTTCTCTCTGTTCCTTTAGGTTGTGCCTTTGTGAAATACGGCAGCCACGCCGAGGCACAGGCTGCCATCAATAGCCTGCACGGCAGCCAAACCATGCCGGTAAGTGCCAGGCTCGCACCCTGCCCCAGCTGACCCCACGCTGCCTGCCTAATCCAATCACCCACTAATTTGATCCTCAGTCTAATTGGATCAAAATCCTACAGACTGGAAATTTGTTGGCCACATCACCCCAGGTTCCTCCTTGCCAGGGTGCTGAGCCCCAGAGGTGGGAGCATGGGGCTAATTCTCTCCATGCCAGAGAAAGGGGCAGTTTAATTAACGCTGAAGGTCAGAATTGTGAACAAGGAAGGGGAAAGGAAGCAGAGGTCAGGGAGCTGCAACCGGGGAGAAAAACTGGCTATAATTAAACCTCACATTGATCGTTGGTTGCTGCTGCCAAGCTGGGCAGTGTCTCCAGGGCTGAGGATGCTGCGGGCACTGTGAGCCAGCACCTACGGTGGGTACACAGTTTGGGGGCTTTGCTGTGGTCCCACCATCAGCCCCATCTTCCCCCCACCTCAGGGCGCCTCGTCCAGCCTGGTGGTGAAGTTTGCAGACACGGATAAGGAGAGGACCCTGCGGCGGATGCATCAGATGGCGGGGCAGCTGGGCATCTTCAACCCCATGACCATCCAGTTCGGTGCCTACGGGGCCTACACGCAAGCGGTAGGAGCTGGTGCAGACCGGGGCTTTGGGGGAGCCCCGTGGGTGGGGGGGGTGGTTTGGCCATGAAAGCAGCAGTGCCAGGGGGCGTGCATGCCCGGCAGGCCTGGTGTATCCCTGTTTAGGGCCGCACGCAGGGCTTCCCCCAACAGCTGAGGGTGGCTGTAGGGTGCAGTGGTCCCATATTTAGCATCACCAAGACCTCCTCCTGTCCCCGGGTCTGGCAGCGGGTGGCATTTATCCCTCTGAATCCATCCAAAGCAGAGATGGTGATTTACCTTCCCCTCTCCCTCCTTCTCTCTGTCCTCTTTCCCCGTTTCTTTCCCGAAGATCATGCAGCAGCAGGCAGCCCTGATGGCGGCTGCGCAGGGCACCTGCCTCAACCCCATGGCTGCCATCGCTGCCGCCCAGATGCAACAAATGGCCGCCTTCAACGTCAGCGGGCTGGTGGCTGCCCCCCTCACCCCCTCTTCAGGTAGGACCCCCGCGTTTGTCACTTGGCACCCTCGGGGGGCACTCTCGGGGTGACGCCCGCCGGCGCTGACGCCACGCTCCCGCAGGTACAAGCACCCCTCCGGGGATCAGCACGGCGCCGGTGCCCAGCATCGCCACGCCCATCGGGGTGAACGGCTTCAGCCCGCTGCCGCCCCAGACCAACGGGCAGCCCGCCTCCGAGACCATCTACACCAACGGCATCCACCCCTACCCAGGTACGCCCCTCCCGCCCGCCTGCCCGCCCGGGGCTCCGCCCCAGCCCCCGGGGCTCGGGGTGTTCCAGGGGTGCTCTCCATCCCAGGATCACGCTGGGTGAACCGGCCGCGTGCTCCCGTGGCATCGCTGCAGGGAGGAGGGAATTCAGGCAGGGAGCAGCTCTGCCCCTCCACGGCGGCGCGTGGCCACGAGCCCTTTCCTGCGGGAGCTGCGCATGCATCCCTGGCTTTCTCTGGCTTACTCTATCTTCCTTCTCCTGTCTCTTCTCTTCCCAGCTCAAAGCCCCACGGTGGCAGACCCCCTCCAGCAGGCCTACGCCGGCATGCAGCACTATGCAGGTCTCAAACTTCGCTTCCCACTCCTTCCCTCTCTCCCCTCTTTGCTCCTCACCCTTATTTTTGGGAGGTGGACATCACCCTGGGGTTGAACATTTGGGCACGGATTGATGAGGGGAGCACCAGGCGCTGTGCCCTGGCAGGAGCTCCGGGGCGGCAATGCCGATGAAAGCGCCATCCCCTCATCCCACTGGCTCCTGTCGTGACCCCCCGTGCAAATTTTGGATGGTGCGAAGTGAATTTTAATACCCATGGGGCAGAGAGAACTCCGTGGGGGAGCCCTGGAACTGGTATCGAGGAGAGGGGGCGAGATCTGGGAGGTGACAGAGGGCCAGCTCCACACCAAGACACCAGAAGTCTTTGGATGTTCATGACGTGACCAAATCTGATGGCCAAGGACGTGGGCCGTGGAGGGAAGGGGGTCAGAGCCTCCTGTGGAAGGACGTCAAACCCAGCAGCCATTTAATCAGGAGCATTGACAGCAACATCCAGATTTGCAACGGAAAATCAAGTTTTGGACCCCAAATTTTTGGGGTTTTTCAGCCAAGAGTACCATCTTTCCTCAGCCTTGAGGCCATATTACTGTTATCACCAGGATCCCTCCTAGGAGAGCTGTTCCCACATCCCTGGTGTGCCAGGAGGAGTGGGGAAGGCAGAGCCAGCAGCCATGGGGCAGGGGAGGCCCCTCCATTGCAGGTGGCAGCAGGGGATGTGCCTGTCCCAGCCCTTTCTGTGGCTGGGGCGGGTGCCGTGGCCTCAGCTTCTTGTTTCTCTCTTCCAGCAGCATATCCCACTGCCTACGCTCCCATCAGCCAAGCCTTTCCCCAGCAAGCGCCCCTCATCCCGCAGCAGCAGCGAGAAGGTGAGGGGTGGGGGTCACCCCGCGTGGGGCCGCTGGCTCCTCGGTGCCCCCCCGGAGTGACCCCACCTCGTGGCTGACGTGTCCTGTCCTTTGTGTGTCACCCAGGTCCCGAGGGCTGTAACCTGTTTATTTATCACCTGCCCCAGGAGTTCGGGGACGCGGAGCTCACGCAGATGTTTCTGCCTTTCGGCAACGTCATCTCTGCCAAAGTCTTTGTGGACCGTGCCACCAACCAGAGTAAATGCTTTGGTAAGTCCCGAGGTGTGGCTCTCCCTGGTGTCCTAGCTCAGGGCTCCAGCTCCTCCCAGTCCCCAGCTCAAGATTCCAACCATCCTTAACATCTCAGCTTGCAGCTGTGGCTCTTTCTTGGCATCCCAGCTGAGCGGTCTGGCTCTCTTCAGCTTCCCAGTTTAAGGACCTGACTCTCCTCGACATCCCAGCTCTCACCAGTCTCCAACTCCAGAGTCCCATTCTCCCTGGCCTCCAGCCTGGAGATCCAGCTCTCCTAATAGCCCGGCTCAGGGGGGTCTGTCTCTCCCCAAATCCCAGCTCAAGGGCTTGGCTCTCCCCAGTGTTCCCAGCTCAGGGGTCTGGCTCTTCCCAACAACCCAGCTCAGAGCATCTCCATCTCGGGGGTCCATCTTTCCCTGAGGTCCCTGCTTGGGAGTCTGTCTCTCCAACATCTCATCTTGGGGATGTGTCTTTCCCTGGTCTCCAGCTCAGATGTCCAGGTCTCCCTGCTTGGGGGTCCAGTTCTCCCCAGTGTCCCCAGCTCAGGGATCTGTATCTCCCTCTCACAGACCTCGGTGTCCCCACAGACCTTTTGGTGTCCCCACAGACTCTTTCCTTGCGGTGTCTTTGGAGGCCCTGTCACCTCAGGGTCTCTGCAGACCTGGCCTCCAGGTGTCCCCCAATCTCATCCTGGTGCCCCCACAGACCCCATCACCTCAGTGTCCCTGCAGCCCCTATCACTTTAACAGACCCTGTCACCCCAGTGACCCCACAGATCCCATCCCGTAGTGTCCCTGCAGACCACTCCAGTGTCCTGTGGACCCTCTTATGCTGCTGTCCTCACAGCTCTGTCACCTCAGCGTCTCTGCAGACCTTGGTGTCCCTGCAGGTGCCATCACCTGTCACCCAGTCCCCTGCAGTCTGGGGCCGTGATGCTACCCCAACACCCCCTCTCCCAGCACTCCCAGACCAGGAGCATCCCACGGGATTTCAGTGCGTGGGTTGAGGCGAGGCAGCCGCCTGTGCTGTGTGCGGTGACAACCCCGTGTCCCCTCGCTGCCAGGTTTCGTCAGTTTTGACAATCCGACGAGCGCTCAGGCGGCCATTCAGGCCATGAATGGCTTCCAGATCGGCATGAAGAGGCTAAAAGTGCAGCTAAAGCGGCCGAAAGACGCCAACAGACCCTACTGACCCCAGCTCAGCCTGCGGAGAGGTGAGGGGGCCTGGCCCTTGGTCATGGTGCGTCCCCGTGCTACATCCCTGAGTGTGTGCAGGGATCTGTGCCTGGCACCACCCACCCGATGGGTCTGGGTCCCTCCCTCCATCCTTCCCTCCCTCCATCCCCCAGGAGCAGGCTGACGGCCCTTCCCTTCTGTTCCAGGTCGGACGTCCCGCGGTGTCTGACGACTTTCCCCTTCCCCAAGTGCAGTATCCAAACCCGTAACTCTCTTTCTTTGCAACACATCCCGGAGGAGGAAGAGGAGGAGGAGGTGAAGGAGAAAACGGTGAAGAAGAGAGTGTTTTGGTCGTAGCTTTTCCTTTTTGAATTTTTTCCCAAACTGGTCTTGTTTGTTGTTTAACGGGAACGAGAGGAAGACAAGGAAGGAGGGGAGCGATGCGGCGCCGGGGCTGCGATTCGCCGCCGGCCGCTCGCCAGGACTCACCGGATCCCTCGCCGGGAGCAAGGCCGATGGCTCCGGGCAGCCGGGCCACAATCTACCTTTGTTTTTTGGGTTTTTTTTTTAAAGCACTCATTTGCTGCTACCGATTTCCCAGGAGAAACGAGGAAAAGAGGCTCCAAATGGATTCTTAAACCAAAGCCGGTGGGACGGGACCAGCCTCGGGCGCTTCACCTGGAGGATGCTTGTTTGGAAAATAAAGAAAAACGGCAAGATTTTCCTTTTTCCCTGCATTGGGGGAAAAAAAAGAAGGATCAAAGTATGTTGGACTTATAGAAGATATATATAAATAAGTATATATATATATATATCCCATGGAGCAGGGTGGCGGGACACGCGCTTCCCCTGCTTGTCACTGGCACAGGGACATAGGATTACTTGTTTCAGAGTCATATCATTCCTTAGAGTTT
>VZRS01011439.1:200978-222481 GCA_013398055.1 Ifrita kowaldi | reverse complement strand
GGGGTCCCCGCGGTGCCCAGAATCCCCCGTGGCCCCAGTGCAGGGCTCCCCTGTCCCAGCTTGGGGTCGCTGCAGTCCCCGGGGTGCCCCATGGGGTGGCCGTGTTGGGCTCCCCCCCCGCAATGCCTCCATGCTCCATCACAGGGCCCGTGTCCCCAGCACAGGGTGACCATTTTGGGTCCCCTCCATGGCTGTCCCCACAGCCCAGCCCAGTGTCCCCAGTGCCCTCAGGACAGGGTCCACAGCGTTCCCAGCACAGGGTGACTATTTTGGGTCCCCTCCATGGCTGCCACAGCATCCCCACAGCCCGGCACAGGGTCCCCAATGTCCCCAGTACACGGTCCACGGTGTCCCCAGTACAGGGCCCCCAGCGCCCCCAGTACATTTGTGGTCCCCTCCATGGACCACAGGGTCCCCAATGTACCCAGAACAGGATCCCTCTGTGCTCCCAGCGTACGGTGACCATTTTGGGTCCCCAGATGGCTGTCACAGCGTCCCTACAGTCCAGCACAGGGTCTGTGTGGCAGATTCTCGTGGCAATGGCATGTCCCCACTGTCAGCACGGTCCCAGTGTGGAGCCGCTATCATGGGTCACCGGCAAAAGGTCCCCATGGTTCTGAGACCATGCCCCAGTATCTCCAGCATGAGGTCCCCACTATCCCCAGCCAAGGCCCTTCATGGATCTGGCATACGGTGTCCATGTTGGGTCCCCACACAGCTGGGACAGTGGCCCCAGTGGGCCCAGCACAGTGTCCCCTTTGTCCCCAGCACCTCCAGCCTGGTCTCTCCTTGACCCCAGCACAGCGTCCTCAGCGTCCCCAGCACCATGTCCCCAACATCTCCAGCCTCGCGACCCCAGTGCCCTCAGCACGGTGTCCTCGTGGCCCCACTACAGAACACCCACATTCGTTCCCAGTGTCCCCACTGGAGGGTCTCAAGATCCTCCAAACCACCCCAAAACACCCAGAGCTGCTGCCCCCCAGAGTGAGGGACCCCTGAGGTGTGAGCTGGGGGGTCGGTGTGAGTTGGGGGTGTCAGTGTGAGCTGGGGGGGCGCGGCGTGAGTTGGGCGGGGTCACTGTGAACTGCAGGACTCGGTGTGAGTTGGGGGCCGCGGCCCCTTTAAGAGCATCGCGCCGGGCCGCGGTCCCTTTAAGGCGGCGACCACTCTCCGTCCGCGCGCGCGGCGGCTGCGCCACCTCCTCATTGGCCGGCCGGGCGCGTGCTGTGACTCAGCGCCTCCCCCTCCGTGCTTTGTGCGTCCGCCCGTGAAAGTAGCCCCGGCGCCCCGCCCTTGTGGCCCCCGGCGGAGCGGGCGGCGGAGGGATCCGCGGGAGGCGGTGCTGCGGCCGGCCGGGATCACCTTGGCGGGGCGTGGGGGCGGTGCGCAGAGCGGCGGCGGCGCTCGGACGGAGAGGACGTGCCGGGGGCGTGACTGAGCAGCGGCAGGTAACGGCGGCCTGAGGGGCGGCGAGCGGCTGGGCTGGCCACGCCGGTACCGCCGTTATCCCCGTGTTCCCGTCGCCGGGAGAGGATCCCCCCAGGCGGCGGCTGAGGGGAGGGGGCGCGCGCCCTGTGGGACGGTTGAGGAGGGGGCGCGCGGGGGCCTCGCGGCGCCGAGCACGTGGCCACCGGCGGCCCCGGCCCCGCGTCCCGTCCTCTACCTCCTCGAGCATCCTCCCGAGACCCCGCACCGGGGAACGCCCGTTCCGAGCATCCCCCCGTGACCAGGCCCTGGGGAACGCCCGCTCCGAGCATCCCTTCCGATCCCGCTCCGGGGAACGCCCGCTCCGAGCATCTCCCCACGGCCCACTCCGGGAAACGGCCGCTCCGGGCACGCGGAGGCGGCGGGGGTCCGGTCTGTGGTGCGGGGGCCCGGGTGAATGAAGGGGGGCACGCACGAGCGGGGAGCCCCGCGTGTGCCGCGCGGCCGTGCCGTTAAACGGAGCGCGGGGCCCCGCTGCGGCTGCCGCCCGGTTCCTGCTGGCCGGGCAGTGCCGGAGGAGCTGCTGGGAGGCTGAGTCAGAGGCAGACAGAGCGAGGCGCCGGGCCGCCCCCCCCGCCCTGTGCCTGCACTCGCGTAAGAGCCGGCAGTGCCCCGAAGGGATCAGCTCAAATCAGCGTCCGGCTCACTGCACCCACCACTGATGCTGCAGCCTCTTCCCGGCCCCCCCAGGAAGAGAAGGCCCCTTCTGAATTAATCTTCTCCCGTAATTGTGCCTACTTAAACACGTCCAATTGATTTGGACAGTCTCTTGAACTGTGAAAACCTTTGAAACGTGTTTAAAGCCCCTTTACAGGGCTACCAGGGCATGAATAGCGCTTTTGTGGGCGGACGATGGCAACCTCCCGAGTGTCTCCTCAGACTACTAAAAGTAGACTGCAATCTCTAAAAACCTGCTTTGTTCTGATAAAGCAACTCGGTATCGGTGAGGCCCAGGTTAAGAAAAAAAAAATCAGTGTTTTGTGGAGGTTTTTGTCATGTTAAAGTGTTAACTTTGCTGCTGCTGCTCATCGTGACTTGCCTTGGCTCAAAGGTGCGATGACAAAGAGGTTTTTAGTTACTCAGAGACGTCCAGGGACTTGTGCAATTAGGAGTGCTTAATTAAAAGAAAAAATTTGAAAAACCCCAACAAAACTCTGAGGAGTGTAATTTCATGCCCGACATCCCGCTTATAGAGCAGAATTCTGGCTAATATAAAGGAGATCGATGGGTTAATGGGCCGGGCTGGTGCCAGCGGGTTTCCAGCCCATCAGCGGATTAAGCAGAAGGTTTTTGTGCGAGGCAGGAAGCACTGCTGCGAGCCACGTGCTTGAACCCGGGGACTTCTGCCTGTGAAACCCCTCTGAGAAACTTCGCTTTCACTAGATAAAGAGCTTGGGGAGTTTGCAGCAGCCTGCATTTTTTTATTACCTACTCCTTTATCCATCTGAAGCTATTATTAAAACCCTCATTTATTTCTGTTAGCCGGGGCGATCTACCGCTGGCCTTAAATCCCTTTCCACCAAACAAGCTGATAATTTAATTTGATGTTAACAAGACGTTTCCCAGGCCGGCTGGAGCACGTGCTGGTCCTTTATCTCCCGCCTGGCCGTTGTTCTCCCGGGGGAAGATGGAGCCGCAGCGGGTGGTGATGGATGGCACGTAGGGAATGGGGCTGCAGTACCGGGGCGCTGCCACGTGCAGCCATCTCCATCCTGGAGTGGGGGTGCAGCACTGTGGTCTACACTTCTGCCTAGTTAAATGTAAAAAGAAAACCCCCAAGCTTTCTTTTATCATGTAAAGCACCTGAAGGCAGCCAGGTGCTTTTTGCCAGGCTGAAAGGCTCCTTGTCCTCTGCAAGGTTAAGCCTGTAGGTGTGTCCTGCAAATACCCTCGAGATAAGTCTTTCTCGTCACCAAACATCCGATGCTTGTCACCTCCTCTTTATTTTTTTAGTTAAGCCTTCCAGAGAGGGCAGCTCAGCAAAGGCACGGCTGTACCAGCAGCACACGGGGGAGGTGCCAGAGCCAGCCTGACCTTCCTGTTCCCCACTGCCAAAAAGCTGGAGAGGCATCTCCGTTGTGGGTCCCTCCTCCCGTTGATCCTCAGCTCAATGCCCGGGAGAGCATCGGCCAGCCGGGAGCAGGTGGTGGCTCCTGGGTTCCATCCAGGCTTGCAGAAAAGGGGTGGAATTTGGGGGTGGCCATTTTGTCCTTACATAACGGCGAGACACCACCTCCGGCACCGGCTGCCTGGCAGGAATGTGCTGTCCTCCCTCCCTGGGAGAGGGGATGCCAGGCCAGGGTAAAAACCCGCTTCTCTGCAGAGCTGCATTTCTCTCTTGTTGAGTGCCTTTAGCATCTGGAATGAGCAAAGCTGATGTTTTTCTAGGCTTCTTTTGGGAATCTGAAGGCCTTCCTGGTTCCATAACCCTGCCCTGAGCAGTAACTCAAACCATTTTTGCCTATGGGCAGGGACACTGGGCATGAGCAGCCTTGTTCTGCAGCGTCCATGAGGTTGTGTAAGTGAGGCTGACCAGTTAATCCCGAATGATCACCCCCTGGGAGCCTCCTGGCTGGAATTCGTGCAGGCAGTGACACAGCTCTGCAGCCGTGGCCTGGGGACAGCCCCTGCTGCAGTTTCCACTTTCCTTTGTCACTGATAACAGCGAAGACTTGGCCCTGGGTGGGGGTTGCTGCTCCCTCTCCTTTCTCCATCCCCAAGGGGCATATCCGGACAAACCGTGATTTTCGGCTTTCTCTCATCTGACCCATGGGATGAGCTGGCTGGAATTAGTCACCTGGCTACAGTAAAACCAGTCTCGACCTCAGATAGCTCAGTCTGAAATATTCAGGAGCTGAGGAGATACCAGACATCATTGGGACACCCTGCCTGGAGCATGGGCAGGCCAAGTAATAAATTTGGTGATTTAATCGTTTTCCCTTGAGGAATGAGTTCAGGTTTATTCAGTGCTGGAAACATTCAGGCACTGTAGGGTATTGCTCACCCCCCCTTCCTGACTCTGCCCACACTGAGTGCTCCATGTTTTCTGGTGGCCTTGAAGTCCTTGCTCCTCTGTTTGATTTTAAAAAAAGCAGAGTAGTGGGAAATGCCAGACATTCCTGTTATAAATATGAGACTGGTCATTCCAGTAGAATTCAATCGATGCCTTGTAAATGCACGGTGATGGAAGGCAGGAGGGAGTATTAAAGAGTGACTCTTGGTGGTCGTGGGCACGGTGCTGTGGACAGATGGGTGTTTGGGATACTTTCTGGGTCCTGCGTTTCTGCTCTCGCCCCTGGACAAGGTCACCGTGTCTGCGGTTAATTTTTCTGAGCCCTCTGAACTGCTGGAAAATCTTGTGAAGGGGATTCTGGCTGGGAAGTGAACTTTTCCTTTCTCTATAAAGACTTCAAGGGTGTTAAAATTATATTTGCAAATGACTTGAGTGGGTGGGGGATTTCCACGAGGTAGGGAGAATTCACCTGACTATTTTTTATAAGCTTCCTAGTCATGCTCTGGCTGCAGTTTCCGTGTCAGGATACAGTTGTTCGGTATTCCTCTTGTTCCTAGAAGCTGTGCAAACCCGATTCCCTGTGCGTGGAGGTGATTTCCCAGCAAAGGCTTGTTTTTTTTGGCATTTAAGGAAGCTGACGCTGCTCTGCAGGTGTCGGAGGGTGCAGCAGCAAGTGTTAGAGGGCTGAAACACAATGTTTTAGGACTGACCAGAGGGTTTTCCTATAATAATGAGACTTTGTTGGGCTTTTTATGTGGGCAGACCTTCTTGTAGTGACTGGTGAATCAGCAGCTTCTGGCAGGGCTGAGGGAAAAGAGGCTTTGCCAGGTCAAATTATGGTTTTTGCTGGCCTGGCTGCTCTGTGGCGCATGGCAGCGCGGCGAGGGTGAGTCAGGGCTGCCTGCGAGAGGATCTGCACGTACGTGAGGAAGGGCTGCGCAGCAGGGGAGGAGCATCGGGCCAGCCAGCGGGGCCGCTGCGGCACCGGGACGGCACCGGGCAGGCTGGCAGGACATGGCCTGCCCTTCACTGGACTCAGTCCTGCCAGCTCTGGCAGAGTTTTTGGGTTTATTGGTGCCTCTGTGTCAAAGCTGGATGTACTGAGCTGGGTAGTGTGTGCCCCTCACACCATTCCGTGGTTTATTGGTGGGCTTTGTCTGCCTGGGGTGGGCAGAACAAAAGCCCAGCTCTATTCCTGCTCTGTCCCAGCTTTTAGCTGAGCCCCAGCTCATGTTTCTATAAGCACATCTTGGAGATGAAGGCAGCTCATGCCTGCTCTGAATATCGCCGTTGTGCCTGGGGCATGGAGTTCGCAGTCAAACCAATCTTTAAAGGCAAAATAAGTGCTCTGCCCATGCCAATCGCCACCACCTTGCATCACTCTTTTACCTCTGCCCATGCCGATAGCCGCCACCTTGCATCACTCTTTTACTGGAGGCTTTTGTAATGCTGAGATTCTAGCCTGGGCAGGTCCGAGAGACAAAGAGCTTTTAGCTGCCACTGCTACTTGAGGACAAAATTATTGCAATTAGAAATGCCTGGGGCACTGGCAACTGCTGTGAAATGAATGTCCTCCCATCCCCGTGGACTGCTAAGCTTCAGCTTCCTCTTGGGATTACAGGCTGGTCCTGCTGTCGTAGGACTCTCTAGTCGGGAGGAGGCAAACAGCCTGAGTTCAGAGAGGTTTTTTAATCCAAACGTTGAAAAATACAACTAGCTTTAAACCTTGTGACAGATTTCTGCTGCTGTGGGTGAAGGGGACTGCAGGGGGTGGGGGAGACCCGCAGCATCTTCAGTCAAAGAGGGACTTTGAGTGTATTAAATCTTCAGTCTTCTATGTGTTCTCTGCCAAGGTGTTGTGTTTAATCAACTCAAGTCTGCTTGCTTGTCCAGGCTTACAGGATGGGGTTTAGGCTTAGGCGGACTTTGCCGTGATTAGGTGCTCCTGGGCAGACGGTTGCCCGTGTCCGGGCGTGCCGCAGTCACGCCAGCGCCGAGTTGCCCCGGTCCCAGGTGGGATGGGAAGTGCAGTTGAGGCCTGTAGGAGAAATGAGTGGAGAGCTGGGAGGGAGGAGGCAGAACCTCTGCCTGCGCACTCAAGTGCTTGAATTTTGTTGCGTTGTGTAGCTCCAAGGGAAGACTGGCAATGAAGAGAAGCTATGAAGGGAACATCTGCATAGAAGGCAGGTGAGCTTTGGGCGGTCCATGTGGGGGATGACATGGAAATAGAAATGTCTTGCCTGTTAAGAGTCTCAAGTAGGAGCATAAAGATAGTATGATCCAGTAGCAGCTTTCTTGTTACCTCCATATTCATCACGTGGGTGTGTTGGTGTCTCTGCTTGATGGGCAAGTTGGGGTGGGTGATTCCCAAACCTGGCACCGCTTTCTTCCCTTCCAGACACAGGAATCGAGTGACCATGTCGAAGCACCACGATGCAGGGACCGCTTTCATCCAGACCCAGCAGCTGCACGCTGCCATGGCAGACACCTTCCTGGAGCACATGTGCCGCCTGGACATCGACTCGGAGCCAACCATCGCCAGAAACACCGGCATCATCTGCACCATTGGTAGGCCATTCCTAGATAGGAGAGAATTGCAGCTAGGAGCCCACACCTTGGTGAAACTTGTTAGGGAAATTGTGAGAGGGATCTGGCTTTCATCCCTTGCCAGGGCTGAACTTGTGTGGTGAAGGAACATGATTTTCCCATGTTTGCCTAACCTGTGTTACTGCTGGGAGTGAATCCAGTATCCAGGGAAATGGGAATTGCTTTGGTTCTGCTACACTCCGTGGGCAAGTTAAAACAATATTTGCTGCTGCAGCGCTGAGCAATGCTGTATCCATTTACCTTTTCTCTTCCACATGAAACAGCCTGGTCTGTGTGGGTTACCTCATTATTTTTCCAAAGTTAATGTTCAAACTGTTTCTTCCTCCTAGGCCCGGCCTCCCGCTCTGTGGAGAAGCTGAAGGAAATGATTAAATCTGGAATGAACGTTGCCCGACTCAACTTCTCTCACGGCACCCATGAGGTAAGGGTGGGGTCTGAGCTGCCTTGTGTGTCTGCTGATCCTGTCCTTCAGGGAAGAGGGAAATGCAGCTTCATCCAGACCATCCTTGGTTTGGGAAAGTCAAATAGCTGCTTTTGGGGAGAGCATGCTCATTGTACGTGCTGAGCGTGTGTCATTGTTGATAACATTGAAGTGTATTTTCTGAGCCATTTTGAAAGCAATTCAGTTCCACACCCTGCCCTGTAGCGGGTAGCCAGGTAACTGGTATTTGACACTGGGTGCCAACTGCTTGCCGTGAAATCCTTCAGTTCTTCCTCACATCCTGCTGTTCCCAGAGCTGCTGCTTCCCAGTGAGCAGCAGAAGCCAAGAAGACCTGTCCCTGTTCTGCACCTCTGCAGGAGGTCACACTATCAGTTCATCTCACTTCTTGTTCCGTTGCTGGGGGTTTCGCAAGTAGGCGATCAGCGAATAACCCTGATCAAAAGGCATCTGTTATTAGTGATTTGATGTAATTACTGTGCCCAGTGGGAAGAATGGGCTCCTGGCTTTTGTGGCTAACCAGCTGCTGCGGGAGCATTCCTGGCGCTCTGGAAGGTCCTACCATGGAGCCTGGGACACGGTGTGGTGAGCTTCGATGAATAAGGTCAAAAGAAATCTACACTCCATGACAGTCAAGCCCTTATTGCTATAAATAGCTGAGGTCCTCAGTGATACTGGAGGAGCTGAGGATCCTGTTCTAGGTTGCCTGAAATGCCACCCTGAGCCTTTCTGCTGAGGGTTTGTTTTTTTGGTTTTTTTTAACCCTGGCTGCTTTCCAGCTTTCAAAATGTCACCCAGTAGCAGCTGTAGGTGGCTTTACTTAGTGACCCATGAGCCTTGTGGCGTGTAACAGCTTGGCCTCTCACCCTCGTGGCCTTTAATGGGCACAGGGCAGCGTCAGGTTCGAAAGGGCTGATGCTTAACTGTGGGCAGCCATCAGACCTTGACTAACCACCCTGGGATAGTGTCAGTGCATGCCTTGCAGTTGGGAAATCAGCCTGGAGAAAGGGTAGTGTGGAGTAACTGTGCCTCCCAGGAGTCAAGTCCTGCGGCCAGGTGGCTCTTGGGCTGGGTGACACATCATGGAGTAGGTGGCCAGGCTGAAGCTGGGAATTCTCACACTGTTACTGCCCAGTTGCTGCGGTCTGAACTCAGCTGAGGTTGAGGACAAGGAGTGTGTGGCTTTGTGTGAGGTGTAATTGCACATCTCACACCGATGAGGCTGACTGCAGGCTCTGGTCTGGCTGTCACCTGCAGAGTGTGACTGTCAGCCACAGCCAGTCCTAAGTTTGTGTCCCATCCTCCAAAATGTTCCAGTTTCCAATGAAGCCCCAAAGAGTTTCCATCTGTCACAAGTGCTTCAGTTCTCATGTCCACCCCAAGGCATTTAACAGGGCTTGAGCTTTAGCAGAGGTGCTTTGGCACCCGCCTGGCTCCTTTTTACGGAATAAAAATGACTTTTATCTCCAGCTCTGCCTGCATGCCCGTTCCTGCATACGTAACTCTTCAGGAAGTCAGGCTCCCTAGGAACCAGTTAGTCCTTGATACCAAACTAAAATGGAAAAACCCCAGATGATTGGGTTCAGATAAGTGTAGTAGCACTATTGGGGCATGTTTTCTGTGCTGCATCCACCGCAGCTGCAGTGCCTGGGAGGGTCAGGGCCATCTCAGTCCCAGCTTGCACACTCAGTCAATAAACTGACTCATGTTCCTGCTCTAAAGAGGAATCAGCTGTTGGGTGTCTCTGGCCAAGGGCACACGTGAACTTCAGCATGGCTTTTTCCAGCCTCACCTTCCTGGTGCTGGCTCACCATCCCCAAGATACCCGAGTTGGTGTGCAGGGCTCATGCAGGGCTCGTGCTGGGGTGGGTGAGTGGCACGGGGAACGAGGTGTTCCAGGTGAGTCAGGTCAAACTCCGTCAGTCCGTGTGGCACAGAGGGGAAAGGGTACGTCTTATCTACTAAAGTCTGTCAAGTGTTACACAACTCTTACTAGCTGTAAGTAGTTAAGGTTATCTCTTAATGTTGTTTAAACAAGTAAAGTAAACTGATTTGCTGGCCATCTGTAGCATATTTGAGGGCACTGGGATGGGTTTTCTCACAAAACTGTCTTGAAACTGGCAGCATTTAGCAAAATGCTCTTACAAACAAGGTGTGGAAACCAGGCGTGTGGTGGTGGAGTATTGAACTCCTGTCTGTGATTGCTTTGGCTCTGGAAATAAACTGTAAATATTTACATGGATAACATTCTTTTAGCAAATCCTTTATCTCTGGGAATTTAAGCCAGAGAGTGAAAAGCCTGTCCACCTGCAGGACTGATAGTGGGTCAGGCTGAAAGTGTGTGTGGGAGCTGGCAGTGGAGAGGCATCTTCCCTTGCTCTCATGGGGGGAGGAGGAGGAGCACAGCCATGTGTGGCACTGTGACATTCTTCTGCCATCAGGTGTCTTTCAATGCACACAATTATCCAGCTGCTCGTGCTGTGAATATTCTGCTGTGTTGAATGGACAGATGTTCATGAAAGCTTTTGGAAAAGTTACTCCTAAAGGTCTGTTGGTTGGTGAGCTGCCTTCAATTGGCAGATTTGTGTCCTCATGGAAAAATCACTTCAGCCAGTCCTCGGGACTGTGTCCTTGAGTTGTCCTTCTGGAATTAGAGCTGAGGGCACAGCCAGATGACTTCCAGGCTGCACCTTTGTGGCAGGAAGGCCTTTGTATCCTTGCACTCTGCTACACTGGAAGCTTTGTGTGGGTTAAATTTTGAAGGTAGAACTGAAGCTGAGAGCAGAGCTGTCAGCTTGGGCAGCCTCTGGGATGCACTGTGATCTTTTCTGTGAGCAGCAGAGTAGAACCAGCTTTAACGTTTCCATCTTTTTCCTTTTGCCAGTATCACGAGGGCACAATCAAGAATGTGCGAGAAGCCACAGAGAGCTTTGCCTCTGATCCCATCACCTACAGACCTGTGGCTATTGCACTGGACACCAAGGGACCTGAAATCCGAACTGGACTCATTAAGGGAGTAAGTTGCTTTTTTTAAATCCCACTTTTTTTGCCACATAGACTCAATATCATGTTAAGCCTGTGGCCTTTTCCATACAAAAAATATCCTAGGAAATGAAGTAACAAACCACCTCCCAAAAGTTTGGACAAACTGCTGTGGGTTGGGAGGTGGTGATGTGCTGGTTTTTACTGGTTTTGTTGTCACACAGAGTGGCACAGCAGAAGTGGAGCTGAAGAAGGGTGCACAGCTCAAAGTGACCCTGGACGATGCCTTCATGGAGAACTGCGATGAGAACACGCTCTGGGTGGACTACAAGAATCTCACCAAGGTTATAGAAGTTGGCAGCAAAATCTACGTGGATGATGGTCTGATTTCTTTGCTGGTTAAGGAGAAAGGTGGGTAACAGCCATTCCAGCTCTGCCTCTTTGGTTTTTCCTTAGGACATATTTGTGCTTTCCCTCCAGTAACTGTTTCTTAGCTTGCAGGTGTGTGTTAAAGAGAGGAGAACATGGTTCTTGATGTTATAGCGAGACTTTGAGCTAAATTTCTCTACCTAAAGTGTAGGAACTTTCCAACTAACTTTCCAAAACTAACTTCAGCTGGGTTTCACTGGGCAGGCATCTAAACCCCATCCTGAAAGGGGAATGTATGGTAGGGCCATACCACTGTTCATGATCAGCCAGGCTAATTCATGCTCTTAATGCAGGATTTAACTAATTTTACGGCACAGACCCTGGGTTTTGTAGTTAGAGACAGAACTAGTTTTGACTGGTAATGTAGAGGCAAGGTTGCTTCCATGATATTCCCTTTATAGTGCTGCCTAAACTGCTCTAGCCTCAAGTCTCTAATCAGTGAGCATGTAGGGAGTGGGAGGTGAGGCTTTGGAGTGCTCTGTTTGGTGTTGCAGAGCTTTGTGTGCAGAGCTGCAACCCGCTAGCTTTTCTTGGGGGAGGCAATCCCAGGCTCCTGCAGGCAACAGCTGGTATCTTATCCAGGAACAGCCTAGAAGTTGTTTTAGACCAATCTATTGTGTTCCCAAGAGTAAACTGCAAGCTCGTGTGGTACAGAAATGCTCGGAATAGGTGGGATGTGCGTTTTATCGCGTGTGCCGCTGCTGGCAGTGCAGTTCCCAGGCAGGGAGGTGGTGTGGGAGCCGGCGGCGGGAGCTGTCCCATAAACACTGACCGTGGGAACGCGTGTTTCAGGGAAGGACTATGTCATGACGGAGGTCGAGAACGGCGGCATGCTCGGCAGCAAGAAGGGCGTGAACCTGCCCGGCGCCGCCGTCGACCTGCCCGCCGTCTCCGAAAAGGACATTCAGGACCTCAAATTCGGTGTGGAGCAGAACGTGGACATGGTGTTCGCTTCCTTCATCCGCAAGGCTTCCGATGTCCACGCTGTCAGGAAGGTGCTGGGGGAAAAGGGAAAGAACATCAAGATCATTAGCAAGATCGAGAACCATGAGGGTGTACGCAGGTGAGCTCTGTGCAGGGGACGCTTTGGGTCTGTCACACTGAAATAAAGCAACTCACGCTCCCTTTTTATGGCTTCAGACAGCTTTGTGTAGCACTGAATATGTGCTGTGCCTTGCTCCTGGTTTTCTTCCTCCTTCCTTGGCATTGCAGGAACTCAGGCAGCCCATGGAAAGCCTGTGTGCTCCTTTCAGAGGAGGACAGACAGATGGGAAGGTGCTTTGCAGAGCAAATGGGATAACACAGCTCTTTTCTCGCTGTCAGGTTTGATGAGATCATGGAGGCCAGCGATGGCATTATGGTGGCCCGTGGTGACCTGGGAATCGAGATCCCGGCTGAAAAAGTCTTCCTTGCCCAGAAGATGATGATTGGGCGCTGCAACAGGGCTGGCAAACCCATCATCTGTGCCACTCAGGTACTGGAAGCGCTCCGTTGGCTCCTCACTGCCAGAGTATGGCCAGGAGGCAGTGTTGGGGGCAGCCATGGCTTTGGTTAAAGAGTGAGATGTGGAGAGGTTTTGTTCATAGCTGAAAAGCTCATATTTAGGCATTTCTGTGTTTGGGATCTCTTCCAGTTAGGTTATGGGACCTCTTGCCAAAGGTTATACGCCTCAAAACATCACGTGGTAATGAGCCTTTGGGGCTGACTTTGCAAATTCATGGGAAAAATGGCACATGCTTTTCCTTGGCACCTTGTGGCAGCACATCTGTGCCTGACAGGAAGGTTTGCTGGGGTTTCCAGGTATCTTAGGAAATGCACCCACACTGCAGTTTCAGAAGGAACTGAGTAAAGGATCCATCTTCTTTTCCTGGGAGTTGTAGGGATCATGTGCACAGTCCTCGGGCACTGGCAGGACTGGTTTCCTGGCTCTCCTTGCTCTGCACACAGGCTGTGGAAGTGAAAACTGTCTTTAGACAGTAGTCATTGAGCAAGGTTCTGGATTTACAGTGGCATATGCTCCTTTTTCCTGTATTGCTACAGAAATGCAGCTGGAACACAGCCTCAGGCAATGTCCCATGGGTGAAGCAAGTGGTGAGCTCCAGCTGGGGGGAACCTGAGCACCTGATGAAGACAGGAGAGCTGGCCAGACTTGGGGGTGTGCAGAAAGGGATTAGGAAGTACTAAAGCTGTCCTGTTTTCCACTCTCTTAAGTGGGGATGCGTAGGAAGCTGGTGGAGTTAACTGTTCTGAGTTTACTACCCTGTACATATTGTCCAAAGCATTTGAAATCTTGTGTTGGATGAAGGTGACTTCATTGGTACAGACTCTGCTCTTTATGATTTCTATATGATAAAATCCCCGAATTTGAGAACATATGACTGGCTTTGAGCTTTGCATAAATGTCTAAAGCCACACTCTGCTCTAAAAAGCTCTGAGTGCCTTAGGCCGAGCCTTGTGCTGAGAAATTGAATTGGAAGGTTGGAGTATTGTGTCTGGGATGTTGTGTGGCTTAAATCTCCCTGGAAAAGGAGTAAATGTGGAATGGGTATAAAATGAAATGGGTTGTTTTCCTCACTGGTGGAGGCTTTAAATCAAAGCTGGTTTAGGGACCAGACCCCCTCTCTGTTCTATACCCACGGAGAACTCTTGGATGCCTTAGGTTGCTTCCCACTTTCTGCCTGAGCCATAAGGAGTACTGAAGTGCAGCTGCTTCCTCTGGCAGTGTGTTGATCCCCGTGGGTTTGTTCTCTCCCAGATGCTGGAAAGCATGATCAAGAAGCCTCGCCCGACACGTGCCGAGGGCAGCGACGTCGCCAACGCCGTCCTGGATGGAGCGGACTGCATCATGCTGTCTGGGGAAACAGCCAAGGGAGACTATCCCCTGGAGGCTGTGCGCATGCAGCACGCTGTGAGTACTGCCCTGCCCTGCCCTGCCCTGTGCTGCCCTGCTGGGGACAGGGACACCACCTTGCTGTCAGCCACCTGAGCTGGCCACTCAAAGGCCTGAACGGATCCGGCTGCCCAAAGTAGCCGTTTCTTTACTCACACTCTGCTGTGGGTGATTTTTCTGAACAAGCATGGTCCTGAGGCCCTGACATCTCACTTTGTGTGCTCCAAACTTGCCAAGCAGAGCTGAGAGCTGCTCTGCAATGCTGAGATATAAAACTTCCCATTTCTTTTTGCTGTTACTTCGATAGAGATTTAATCCAATGCCCCATTGCAGTGGCTTTAAATTTCTGCAAGGTCAAGGAGCTGCTTAAGGAGCTATATCTTTATCTATAGATAATGAAAGGTTTTGACTGAGTCCTGCATGGGAGGGGGTGGGGAGGTTCCTGAGGGTGATTTACAGCACTGTTGCATTCAGCACCTGCTGTGTGCTGGGGGTTGGGGGGGGTTTGTTGCATGAGTACTGACAGCACCATATTTTTACATGCCTGAACTGCCAGAAACCTCTGCTCTGCTTCAAGTTCGTGTTTCATCTGATAAAAGCCTGATGTCAAGTACCTATGAGCATTGCTGCTCCCCAGTTACTGGTGCTGTGAATCACAGCAGTGGTAACTCACAAGTTCTAACTCTCACCAGTTTTATTTGCAATTCAGATTCTATAGATTAATCAACTCAGCCAGTGTTGGTTTGCAGTGTGTTACCTAAACATCTTTTACCTCAATATGGAGTGGTGTTTTTTGCACGAGGCAAATGCAAAATAGGACTTACGATCCCCGGGCAGTGGTGCTCCTTTACAGGCCGAATGCCAACAGTGCACCTTAAAGCTTCTCCCTCCTTTTCCAACCCCGAAATCACAAGGATCAACTTCTACCAAGACTTGGGAACTTGCTGCAGCAAAGTTACACCTGGGTTTCCATCCTGGCATTAATTCTTGGGCCTGGGCAGGTTGTGTTGTACCTGTAGCTTGATTTGAGGGTCTGTTGTATGTGCTTCCCTGTTCTGCAGACCTGGGCATGTGGTGGTGTTCGTTCCACCAAGGCCCCTAGGGAAACACTGAAGGCTTTAACACTCTGCAGAAATTAAAATACAGATTGACTAAATGTAAGATGTTCCAGGCAGCAAGGTGCCAACTCTTATGGAAGGAGCACATGCCACTACAGTGAGGATCTTTCCTCTGAGCTAATTCACTTCTTGTTAGTTGAGCCCAGCAACAATGCCGTGAGTAACCATGGTCTGGAGATCTGCAGCATGGCTGGAGCAGGTGGATGTTTCCATCTGAAGTGGGCAGTAGCAAACTTCCAAATACTGGGCAGGCTGATTGCTGCAGGTGGGAGTGGGCTTGCTTCCCATTCCACTGCAGGATCCACACTTCAGAGCCCAGCCTGGCCATGCTATGCTGCCTGATGTGGGACCAAGGTTTAAACAGCCTCTCCATTTTCCTTTCTCCCACCTCTCCGGTATCTCCACCCAGTCACCAACTGGAAACCCTCTATAGCCATTCCTGTCTGAGCAGATCAGCTGTGGGGTGAAGTTAAGGATTGCTGTGCCCCTCTGCAGCCACTGTCAAAGCAGACCACCTGTATTGCCGTGTTCCATTACACCTGGGCAGTACAGACTTCCCTCTAAAATCTGGTTTGCTCTCTGTGTTACATGGAGCTGCTGCCTTTGTACCAGCAGCTGAAAATAAACTGTCTGGCTTCCAGCTCCTGCATTTGGAGTAAGTGTTGTGATGCAAATACTCCCATTTTATCTAAATCCAGCAGTAACAAAATGCTTTAGGACAAGTTGGCACTGGCCTGGTGTTCCGGCCTGCCGCCTGTGTCCTGTTATTTTTAGACATAAGATACTTAACTACTTTGGCTTAAACTGATAACTGTGGAAGGGATAATTCCCAGCATCGCATAAAATAATTCATTAGCACTAGAGTAGCAAAGTTCTGATTTTTCTAACTCCAGAGCTTTCACAGTAATGGCACATCACTCTCTAATTTAACATGAACTTGTCATGCTTTGTGTAGTGGCTGCTCGCTTTGTGGAGTAACTGGGTGAAATTGTCCTTAAGAAGATCATGAACCTTTGCATGCTTTTCTAGTCTCTGCAAGCCTTCTTTATTGGGTTGTCAGGCCTTCCGAGATGATTAAACGTGATGATTCCCAGGATTCTGGGATGAACAGGTTGCTGAACCTGTTGCCAATGCTCAGCCAGAACACGAAGCCCTTGGTTGTGCTTCTGTCCCTCTCACCTGTCCATATCTGGCACTGCACAAACACCCCAACATCCACACAGTAACAACCCCATAAGGAAGACTTGTTCCTTTTTATTTCCCTATTACCAAAGGGAAGTTGGTATTCCACTTGGATGTGAAGCTTTATTGACTCTCAAGTTAAACTAAATCTTTATTGGCTCTCAAGTGAAATCTTTATTGGCTCCCAAGGTAAGCCAAATCTTCATTGACCCTGAAGTTAAACTAAATCTTAGCAGGGCTGAGAGAACAGTCTCCCACCTTCAGGGATGACATTCAAAGTGTATTGCTTGCATGTTGGCTCCATGAAAACCATTCCAGCAGCACTCTGTGCTGTTGGGAGCCTAGGAAAGGAAGCCAGAGATGCCCTCTTACAGAATTGCAAGCAGGACCATGGGCAGGCAGGTAGGTGGCACAAGAGTCTCTCAAGGAGGTCATAAGCAGACAGGATAAAGCATGGTCTGGCTCTGAGCTGGCTTGTTCTGGTCCTTGAAAAGTAATTTGTGTTTGCCTGCTCTGCTGGAACTCCCAAATACAACAAAAACGCCGTGTTTAGGATCCCTGCCCAGTGACTGGGGCCTGCCAGTTCCGTGGTATGGTGAATCTTAGACTGGGTTGCATTTAGCAAAGTCAAAACCTGAGAGCCAAAAAGCTTCACAGCTTCATCTTAATACCTTCTTGCATGCGTTACTATGACAATTAAGCAAGTTAACGTGATCTCATGTTCCTCTGGTATATCTTTCCTTCTTTTCTTTCCTCTGTTCTCCTCCTTCCCTCCCACTCGGGCCTGCAGATCGCCCGCGAGGCTGAGGCCGCAATGTTTCATCGTCAGCTGTTCGAAGAAATTTTACGCCTCAATGTTAACAACAGGGACCCTGCCGATGCCATGGCGGCGGGCGCGGTGGAGGCCTCTTTTAAGTGCTTAGCTGCAGCCCTGCTAGTCCTGACTGAGTCCGGCAGGTAGGGCTCAGAGAGGGGGCTCGGGCCAGCTCTTTCCGTGGCAAAAACACGCTCCACCCTAACACTGCAGTCTTTGGCCAGCGGCTCGCTGCCTGTGCCAACCTTGCGTAACCGCTGCCATGTGAGCTGACCGTGTGCCAGGGAGGGACCCCTGCAGGCAGGAGCAGAGCGAGAGTGCCTGGCAGTTGGCATGAGTGTCACCTGAGTGTGGGCTTGGCAGGGCGAGGTGTCACCATTCCAAAAAGAACCCTTGGGAATCAAATGGTTCCTGTGCAGGGATGTGCCACTGGGATGAGCTTAATCTGGGCTCGCTGATTAACGGCAGTGTCAAAGGCTGGCAGTGCCGATGTGGCACCCTGTGCTGGAGCACCTCGCCCTGCCCCGTGCCCGAGCGCCTGCCGTGAGTGTTGTCTCCGAACGCGTGTTGCTCTTGTAGATTGCCCGGGAGGCCGAAGCCGCCATCTTTCACAGGCAGTTGTTTGAGGAACTGCGTCGTCTGACCCCCCTCAACTGCGACCCCACCGAGGCCGCTGCAGTTGGCGCTGTGGAAGCGTCCTTCAAGTGCTGCAGCGGGGCCATTATTGTCCTCACCAAGTCTGGAAGGTAGGAGGGGACAGGTGCCCCCAGGTCAAGCCTGCTGTGTGCCAGGGTGGGGGAAGGAGAGTCCCAAAAACATGGCTTTGAGAGAGCGGTGGAGTCAGGTTCTGGCAGTGCCTGCCGTGCTGGTTCCTCGGGAGATGGACGCACATTCCTACACTCTTGAGTCCTCGGCCTGCCTCTGCCAGCGTGGCACCAGCTCCAAGCCCGGCCTCTCCTCACTGCCGCAAGTGGCAGCGGCGCCAGCTGGAAGAGCCAAGGGAAAATAAGTGTTGCAGCTTCAGTTCAAACTTCTTGGCAAGAAATCATCGATGTATCAGTGAGGCAGAAGTTCAGTGGATGCAGAATCTTTTTTTTTTTTTTTTAATCAAGGCTTTGGCCTTTTATAGCAGCATCTGAATTATCGGTCCCTTGCCGGGCTTCGCAGTCATGAGCCCTGCTTGCCTGAGCCCAAGGGGCGAAGAGGGACTGTGCAGCCTGGGATTGGTAGGCAGGGAAGTGGAAAGTGTTGGGAATTTCCTCTTCCAGGATTCCTTGTGTCTGCCTGCAGGCAATCTCTGTGCACAGGCAGGCATCTGGTAGGCACCAGCTGAGCTCAGTGGCTGCAGGTGAGATGTGCTGGAACAATGTAGTTTGGGATTTCTGTCCAGCAACAGTGACAGCTGCCAAGCAGAGACTTGTTCTTTCTGTTGTGGAAAGGAAGCTGGAGCCTCATGGATCAGCTCTTCCATCTGGAGGAACTGGGCTGCCTGCTCCCAAAGCACGTCTGACCATAAGTCTCAGACTGCTTTCTGGAAGGAAATCAGGATTTCTCACGCTGGATTCACACCAGAACAGTAATGCAGCAGCAGAGAGGTGGTTGTGTGTGCTGGGCATCACCTACCTGAAGATCTGGATCATCGGTGAAACCTTCACCAAAATGTACAGCTTAAAATGATTTTGAGCAGCCACTTTCTGCAGAGATGAGGAGGGAACTATAAGCAATGAGTTCTGGATACCCTCGTGCTTCTAATATTTCTTTGTCAAATGTTCTAACCTTACGCTTGACCTTTTTAAAGAGATTTGAACTCTGATATTTGAATATTTTTAGCTGTGGATTTGGTTAACTCTTGTGAGTACCTGCATCTCCTGGATCTCTCGGGAGGTGGCTCGGACAGTGTGGGAAGGATTGTCTGAGAGCTGTCACGTGTGGTTGGGTGCTTGGAGCAGTCTGCTGGTCCCTGCTTTAAGCAGCAAACCTTGCATCTGAGTGTTGCTGAGCTTGGCTCCACTAAACGAGGCTGCAAAAGCAAGTGGAGACACCGGCATGTCCATTGGAAAGATGGAGCTGCAGATGCCACAGCCTTGCAGTTTGAACCTGTGTGTTTGCAGATGCTCTCCCTCAGCAGTGCCCAGGGAAAGGGAAGCTGTAGTCCAGTCCCCACCCAGGCTGTGCTGCTGCTATTTTAAGGCATTTTAAGGACTCTGTGCCCAACTTCCCAGTATAAATTTTGGCCTCTGTTGCATTTGCTTCCCGTTGGGTGCAGGAGCAGAGCTCTGTGTGGAGGAACTGGCCTGTTTGCTGGCTTCAGCAGGTGGCTAGGAGGCAGATGGCTTCCTCCTTGGCATGCTTTGGGCAGCGCTGCTGGCACCGGCTCTTTTGACCCTGTAATCCAGGAGCTCCTCTAAACAGGGAGCTTTCAGGGATCCCAGTTGAGATGCCAAGGCCTGCTTGCAGAGGCCGGAATAAATGGCACCTTGCCACCCTAACATAGCAACAGAGACAAGTAAAGGCTTGTTCGGGGACCAAAACACCCTGATGGCACTTTCTAAACTGGGAGGTGGGACGATTGTCACCACCAGTGGGGACAGCCAGTGGTGGTCTACCCAGTTGCCTAACTGGGAATCCAGCAGAGCATCAAGCTGGTTGGTGAGTGGCTCTTGTGGAGGCCGGTCGTGTCCCTCCAGGGGTTTTGGGGAGCCCTCATGGCTGACAGACAGACCTCGGCTCTGCTGTGCTCCCACGGGCCGTTCCCAGGTGTCCTCTCTGGAGGCTGTGGCGGGTGTGTGGAGCCCCACCGTGGCTGTTTTCCCCGCAGGTCGGCACACCTGGTGTCGCGGTACCGCCCGCGGGCCCCCATCATCGCCATCACCCGCAATGAGCAGACGGCGCGCCAGGCCCACCTGTACCGCGGCATCTTCCCCGTGCTCTGCAAAGACCCCGCCCAGGATGCCTGGGCTGAGGATGTGGACCTGCGCGTCACCCTGGGCATGAATGTCGGTGAGTGGCACCGCTCCCCTCCCCCGGGTCGTGGCTCTGGTGGCATGTGGTGGCCCTGAGCACCTGGGTGGTACTTTGGGGACACTGAGGGAGAGAGAGGAACTGGCTGCCTGTGTGGTAACCGGATCTGGACAGGAAACGGGTGGTGGTTGCATGAGCACAACCACGTCCGATTGGGAAATGGGGCGGTGGGTTTGGCACAGCTGCCTTTAAAGAGGTTGCAACGGAAGACCAGGTTGGGTTTATGGTGGTGAGTGATGGAATTGTGACACTCAGCACTCCTGAGGGGCAAGGGAAGCCTGGAGCGGGGTTGACTCTGTCCTGCAGCCCCTCCAAATCCTGTGCTGTGGAATTCCAAGCTGTGTTGCAGAGAACCCCAAAGCAGAGGGCGAAGGGTCTCAGATGGGTGGGCAGCAGGAAGGTGGGGTTTTGATGCCCTCCTGGAGCCCTGACTGCCGCGGCACAGGCGGCCTTGGTGGCTTGGGGGAGGGGGTGACGAGCACTGTTGCCCCATGTCAAGGGGACAGGGTGGGACTGGGCTCTGACACCTCCCTCTTCTCTTGCAGGCAAAGCTCGTGGGTTCTTCAAGAGCGGTGACCTGGTGATCGTGCTGACAGGCTGGCGCCCCGGCTCCGGCTACACCAACACCATGCGTGTGGTGCCCGTACCCTGAGCGCCCACGGGGCCTTCCTTCCCCTGCCCCACTCCCCTCCCACTGCCCCCTCTCCCCTTGCATTAGACCAGCCATCGCTTGCGCTGTTCTCCTTGTCCCTAGAGTGGATGTAGGTTGCTAAACACCACCCAGTGCAGCAGCAGCAGGGGCAAGAGACCTTAAATCACTAAAAAATATATACTTGAAGTGTTTAGTTTTTTAAAAAACCTTTCCCTGTAGTTAAAGTCCTGCCTTGATGTGTGTTGGAGTTGGTGTAGGAGGTTCCTGTGTGCTGCTGGGACTCCTCTTTCCTGGTGACTGTCCTCAGGGTGTGAAATGTCCCTTTCCCTGGCCCTGGTGTGGGGTTTTGGGGAAGGGGAGAGGCAGTGTGTGGTCAGCGGTTCTGCTGGACCCCTCCTCGCTCGAGGCAAGCTGCTACTCCTCCCTCCTGTATGACCACACGCCTCCCCAGACCCAATCCAAGGCAGCTCCAGCCTTTCTCAGCTGGCTGTTTCTGGGATGGGGGCAGGAGAAGGGTGTTGGCTCCATGCGAAAAGGTTCCTGTGCTCCCCTTGCAGCGTTGTCTCCTGTGTTAGTCGTGTCCCCCCACCGCCCCAGAGCCTCTCCCTCACCCAGCACTCCGATGGGCCCTGGGGTGGGAGAGCACAACTGTCCATCAATAAAGAGAAGCTGAAGCACCTGCCGGGCTGAGCTGCTCCTTGGGGGGTGGTGAGGGGGCTGCAGGGGTAGGGGGAGATCTGGGGGAGAGAGGCTACAGGAGCTGGGGAGAGCTGCAAGGGTTGGGAAGTGCTTAGGGTCTGGGGTGGGGCTCTGGTGCAGGAGTCTGTAGGGTTTGGGATGGCTGCAGGGATTGGGAGGATGTGCTGCAGT
>VZRS01011439.1:181248-200444 GCA_013398055.1 Ifrita kowaldi | reverse complement strand
CTGATCCCTCCGTGCTCCCTCCGTGCCGCGGGGCGCTCGGAGCGGCTCCCGGTGAGACCCCGCGCCGCGGGCGCTGTGGACATCTCCGGACCGGGGTCGCGGCTTTGTCCCGTCCGTGACCCCCCGGTTCCCGGGGCGGGGAACACCGGGGACATCGCGGGAGGGACACACGGGGCTCCCTCCCGCCTTGACGTCGCGCCTCATTCTCTCCTGCCAGCGCCGCTCGGCTCCGGCCGTTCCCCTCCAGCATCCCGGGGTGGCTCCGCTCCAGCTCCGACACGCGGGACTGAAATGACCTTGGACGCCGGGACCAAGGGCAGCTCGCCGGATCCCGCCCGGGCTCGCTCGGGCCGCGGCCGCCCGCCCGCCGGTGCCTCCCTCCGCCTCTGAGCCTCCTGGGGTTTTTTGGGAGGCGGGATCCCTGCCTGGCTCGCTCCGGCCTCCCCCGCGCGCTTCCCCGGCACCGGGGAAGGGATCCAGCGAAAATCGCTCGCCGACGGAGGGGCTCGCGCCGGACCTTTTCCAGGCTGGATCCCAGCGCCGCGTAAGGGAAGGGAGACGGCGATCCCGTGAGAGGGAGAGGCACCGGGGTTCGCCTGGCAGAGCCTGGGGCTTCGGGGAGCCGGTGTGGGCGGGGAGGGGGTGTCAGGAGTGGGCAGAGGGGCACCAGGTCGCTGGGTTCTTTTTGCTTTGCTGGGAACTTCTCCACCCACCTTCTCTGCCTCCTCTCAGGAGCTCTGAACTCCAACTGTTTTTGTTCCACTTGTGTTTTGGGACACTTGGGATGGTGACTTTACCTCAGGAGCAGCTTCCCGCTGAACAAATTCCTTGAGGAGGGTGACAGTATGAGCTGCTAGAAAGTGTTTTCCTCACTGTGCTGTCCCTGGAAACACCTCTTGGAAGGGAGACCTCCCTGTGCCTGGAGCCCAACCTTATCCTGTGCTCCCAAACCCTGGATGTGTATCCCTGATGCATCTGGGAGCCAGGATGGAGCAAGATCTGGACAGAGGAGACAAAGCAGCTCCTGTGATGTCCCTGCTGGGGCTGAGGATGCTCCTCACAGCCCGCAGACTCTCTCTGGAGCATCCCACTGCCAGCGCTGTGTCCAGGATCATCTTACCCAGGAGTTGTCCCTGGTGGTGGCCATGAGAGGGAGAGAAAACAAGGATGCAGCACTTCCAAGTGCTCTCTAGCCTGTGTTTTTTCTCATTTTAGGGGATTTCTGTGTGTTTGGTGACCTCGGGGGGGTTCTGAGGCCTTTGCCTCTCCCCAGTCCCTGTGTGGTGCCCCTCAGTGTCAGTCCCGGTTAAGGATAAATCGGCTCACCCGGATTAAGCAGTACAAGCACTTGGGGATTTAAGGGATGACGTGAGGGAAGCCGAAGCATGCTGAGCTCTGGACAGGGAGGCTCCAGATTGGGTCAGAGCCCCTTTTCCAGCACGGGAGAAGGGCAGATGGAGGCTTTGGTGCCTCCATGGTAGGAGTTTCAGCTTCAGGGCAGCATGGCATCCCTTGGCAGAGGGTGCCTGAGGAATCAGGCAGGGAAAACACCTTTTGGTGCCATGCCAGGGGATGTTATTTCGGTGCTTCTTGTCAGTAAGGTCTCCTTTCCCTTCCTGACACATCCTTTGACCTGAGCTCCTAAAAACCCACATCCTCGGTGTGTCCATCCCATCCCTGCGGTGCTTGGACTCCAGGGCTGTGCAGGCAGGTCTTTGCCAACACTGCCTGTGGCAATCCAGGAGCTATTTCCCAGCCTGTTTCCAACCACACGGCACCAGTGACTTCTGTTTAGTTCTGTACCCCCTTGTATGTGTCACCTGTTGTGGGAGCATTCCTCGTGCCTCCAGCCGGGATTCACCTGGGCTCCATTGCCTCCGGACAGCGTTTTGGTCAGGGCTCTGAGGCTGTGGGGATGTGGGAGCTCATGTGGCTTCAGCCCTCAGCCCATTTGGGCACAGCTGTTGGGATCCAGCACCCCTATCCTGGCTCTCCCTGAGTCAGGGGGGATTATTTCCATGGGTTTCCTTCAGATGAGCCCCCCAGAGCAGGAGCAGGACGTGTCTAGGGAATTACAGGCGGTGAAGGAGCCGCTCTCTGAGCATAGGAAGTTTGGTGTGGCTCCTGCGCCTGGGCTCTGCGGCACTGCCGCAGCACCGTCCCCATGGGCACCGGGATGCGCTCCAGCTCCGCGCTCGTCCCGCCTGCTGGCGCTCATCCTGTCCTGCCGGCACCCCAACTGCTCCGGCATCACCCCCTGCCTGGTGAGCCGAGCGCTTTCCCTGGAATAATTTCCTCTCCATGGGTCTGTGACTGTTTGCTGGCTCTGCCGTGCTGCCCGTCCCCTGGGATTGTGCTCTGCTTGGCTGCCAGTGCCGCGGCAATCTCCGGTGGTGGTTTGCCGAGGGTGGAAGTGTCACCTTTGTGGCCTGCCAGGTGATAACCTGCCCGCAGCGCTGGGCCCGTGTTTACTTTGCCTGCTGTGGCTGATAAGCACCTCTGATAACATTCCCGATGGTAAATAGCCAGCTCTAACGTGCCTGGCCGTGGCTCCGTGGCTCTGCCCCGGGAAGATGGTGTTTTGCCGACCAAGAGGAGCAGACCCTGGCTGAAATCCATCCCCCCAAGGAGTTTCGTAGACCTGTGGTTTTTGCCATCCCAGCCTCCAGCCCTTAAGGAGGAGAGGCTCTGCTTTGGAGGGTGTGATCCCAGGGAGCCACAGCAATTTGGCTGCTCTGTTGTGAGCGCTGGGGAGTCCCTGGCAGAAAAATGGCTTTTTTTTTTTTCTCTCCACGTGACTTGAGAAATAGCAGAAATATTCTTGCTGTCCTTGAGCAGCAGATTCTGACGTCTCTGTGCAGGCTGGGATTGAAGGGAACAGATTTACAGCTCCAGACCCCTCTTCCCCTTTCCCTAGGGGGCTGACGGGTGTCTCCTTGCAGTGCCACGCCGATGCACGAGAAGGCAGCTCCCCTGAAGAGCCCCGAGCCCAGGCACGGCCGTGAGAAGCTGGAGGTGTCCCACAAGCAGAAGAGTTTGGATTCCCTCGATGGCAGGTGAGGAGCAGCATCCCAGGGTCTGTCTGCAATTGAGTGTTATCCTCCCTCCTGCTATGGCATTCCTGCTGCCTTCGAGCCCCGAATATGCCTGCCAACTGGGGCAGGGCACAGGGAGGTGCCAATTTTGTTTTCTCCCTGAAATATTGTGGGTATAAAAGTAGGGAAGTGAGAGGGGTTTGGGGAAGGGGACGGTATTCCCACTGCTGAGGTTGTTGGGAGGATATTGCTCTCTCCATGGTTTGTCCCTTCATCTGTCTGTGAGATGGACGTGGATGGCTGTCTCTGTGCACGGCCAAAGCTGAGTTCACCCTCCTGCTCAGGCACATTCCCAAATTCCTGTGTCTGCTTTCCCTCAGGAATTCTTGCCCCAGCCAAAGCTGCACATTTCCAGCTCCTAACCTGTCCCAAGCTGCTGCCGGGTCAGCTCCGGGCTCCTTCCCCAGGAGCTGGGGTATGTGTGGGCTGCCTTGGTCCTGGTGCCTCCACGGGCTCCCATCAGAGATCAGCCCTCAACAGCCAGTACTGAGCCTCAGCAATGCCCAATGTCACGATAAATCATGGAGACACCCAAAGTGTGGCTTCCTGGGGTCTCTCTTTGGTCCTTTACATTTTTTCCATGTCTCATATTGCAGCACACACGTGTTTTAGGGAGCGTGTGAGAGACCTGTGGCTCTTTGCTTACCTGGTGATTATCGTTTTCCCTTCCAGCCTCCGCCTGAACGAAGCCCTCAAGGATGAGGACATCAAGAAATGCCACCGGGAAGTGGTAAGCCTTTGGCTTTGGGAATGACCAGGCTGGCGTGTTGTAGCCTGTTGCCCCAGGAGGAGCCCACCCGCGGTCTCAGGTGTGGGCTGAGGGAGCCGGAGGTGGCTCCTGGTGTGGGGCAGAGCCTCCTGCATTTAATTCCAGGGGACCTGGTGATGGTTTTGTGTGGCCTATGCTCTGCCCTGCAAACACTTCCAGGATTTTCCAACCAGAGCAAAGGAGAAAGTGGAAATGTTGACTGAGAGCAGTTAAATTTCTGTCCATTTGAACCTTTTTGGTTGTTCAGATCATGCCCGCACTAGATGTTTTTGGTCCATCTACAGATGAGATGCTCTGGAAGAGGAAGGAGTGACAGGAAGTGGCATTTTGCCTTTCCCCATGAAGAAAATGGAGGGGAAAAACATTTTTCCAGTTCCTCAGAGGCATCTGGGAGTGTGACAGGGTCAGCAGTGGATTTGTGCTGTGACCAGGAGGTGTTTCTTAGTGGAATTGCCCTCTGTGTTCTTCTGGAACGCTCCCACTGGCACCCCTACCATCCCGGCGTCCCTCCGGGAGGTGTCTGAGCCAACTCCAGGTGCTGCTGAGCCTTGATCCTCTTAGGGCCCAGCTCATCCGGTGACAAGGTGCGCAGAGCAAAGGTGACCTTGTCCCCGTGGGCAGGAGGGCTCTGCCTGCGCCACAAACCAGCCTTGCTGTGCCAGCCTTCTCTGCATCCTGGCAAAGCAGCTCCTCCCTTGGAATTCGGGGGGCAGCCGTCACCGCCGCGGGACAGCCGTATCCCTGGGGAGCATCCCGAGGGCAGGGGGCACGACGCTGCCTTACAGGAGCAGTTGAGCAGATTTATGGAAGGCGCTGAAGTGCTTCGGAGCTTTGCCTTCGCCACAGGAGCATTTCAGGGCCGACCTGCCGAGCCTCCTGCCGCGGCTGCCGGCAGGCTTTGAAGCGGCGCCGGGAATATAAATAGCTGGATGGCGCGGCGCGATGGGCGCAAAGCAAGTGTTGTCACCGTGTCCCGGATAAGGGAAGAGGAGGAGGAGAGAAACCGCTGGGCAAAATAAACTGCCTGCGGATGAGCCCGGCAGAAAACCGGCTCCTCGCCGAGGCTCAGCAGCCTCCGTAGATATTAAGGGAAATGTTCATCTGGGAGGATGGCACAGGCTTCGCCGGGTGCTGGATCATCCAACCTTCCTCTAATCCGTCGGGGCTCCCGTCCCCAGCCCAGTGGGACCCCCCTGCGCCGGTCCCGGGTGCGGGCAGAGGGAGGTTTTCTTGCAGCAGAGGGATTTTTGGGTCGCCTTATCGGCAAGGTCACCGGATAACTTTGCTCTGCTTTGCTTTCAGGCCGCTAGCAAGTACAACTCCCAGTACCACAAGCTGTTCAAGGACATCCCGACGGAGGAGAGCGTGCTGAAAGGTGGGTGGCAGGGTGAGGGATGGGGCACGGAGGCGGCAGGATCCGGCACAGGGACTGCCATGGCTCTTTCTTGGCCTCGCAGTTTGCTCCTGTGCGCTCCAGAGAGACATCCTCATCCAGGGAAGGCTTTACATCTCCCCCAACTGGCTCTGCTTCTACGCAAACCTTTTTGGGAAGGACATTAAGGTAATGTGGGCACCAGCTCACCCCGGGCCCTCAGGGCTTGTAACCGCAGCTTATCCTCTCCTGCACCCAAATACCACCAAAAACCCCCAACAGAAGCCTCCAGTGGGAAGGGGAGCACGGCCATGCCAGCCCCTCTGATGACCTGTGGCATCGGCCTGGGGAAGCCAAATATTGGTTTGGTTTAAAATTCCCTGATGCAAAACCTCCTTCCAGCCACAACGGCGCTTGAAGGAAGATCAAAGGTTTTAGGGGGGGTGAGATTTGGATCTCTCTTGGCTTTTCTTCTTGATTTACAGTCTGATGTTTCCCCATTAGTCTTGTGGCTGACGGGGATCTTGGGGAGAGACGGCTTCCTTTAAAACTGGGCTGAAGGACTGAATTATTTATATGTGATGCTTTAAACAAATACCTGAAGGAGGCTCGAGGTTTCAGCAAAAACTCTGCCAAAAATAACATCCTGCCGTCTTTTTCACCCTCCCCGGGCTTGCAGGGGGGGCTGTCCTGGTGGGTCTTAGGGAAGCTGGCTGGATGATGAGTGTGCTGTGTCCATCCCCGCAGGTTGTGATCCCGGTGGTGTCCGTACAGCTGATAAAGAAGCACAAGACGGCTCGGCTGCTGCCCAACGGCCTGGCCATCACCACCACTGCCAGCAGAAAGGTAACACCAGCACCCAGCAGATGCCCAGGTCCCAGGTGGATGTGGTTTGAGAGCAGGGAACGAAGTGATTCCCATCCCTGGTTGGGAAGTGAGCTCTGCTCTGTGTGCTGGCTGCCAGCCAGGGCAAACACCACAGCTTTGCTTTTGTTCCTGAATTTCACTTTGTCCCTGGACGAAGCAAAGCCCAAGTGAAACTCGGCCGAGCCTGACAAATCCCTGCCAGGCTCACGTAAAACCTTTAAACTCCTTAAACACAAGCAGGGAAAGGGTTTGGGCTGGCATTCAGCCAGAGCTGGTGGAAAACTTGGATATGGGGCTGCGTTTCCAGCTTTTAAATCCCGTTGGATGTTGCTGGCTGCAGTGAGCTGATGTAGTGTGTCCAAGTCCTCGCCTGCCTGGGTGCCGCTGCCAGCACTGTGTGTTGCCTGTCCCTGCCAGGGAGGGGGTTGTTCCTGCAGGATTTTGGGAGGCAGTTACTCCTGCGGAATTTTGGGAGGTGGGTTTTAGCAGGGAGTGGCACAGGGCAGGATTTGGGCATTCAGAGCTACGTGTGGCTGCCCTGCACATCACCCGAGGGCTCTGTGTCAGGCATGGTGAGTGTGGCCCTGTGTCCCTTCCACCCCTGGGGATGTTTTCCATAGGTCCTGGCCCCATTTGCTGCCATGTCCCTCTGGGTTGAGCATGGGAAAGCCGTAGGAACAGCAACGGAGCGAGACTGGCCCCAAAAAAATCTGGTCCAGGTTTTAGCAGGCTGCAAAAATAACAGCAGGGAAACTCCACAGGGAAATGCCTGCAGGGGAGACGTGGCTTCCGAAAATGGGGAGATTCAAGGGCAGGACGTCTCTGCCTGTCCCTCCCTGTGGAGAACTGGACTTGGAATGGGGGGAATCTCTCCCAACAGCTCATCTCTCTCTTGCAGTACATCTTTGTGTCCCTCATCTCTCGTGACAGCGTCTATGATGTCCTGAGGAGAGTCTGCACGCACCTGCAGGTACCCCCACTCTGTGTCCCTCCGAGTGTCCATGGCCCTGGGGCTCTGCAGCTGCCTTTGGGCTGAGCACAGCTCTTCATCACTGCCTCCAAGGCTTTGGACTGCTCCCAAAACCCTCTCCCATTCCCAGCACCCTCACTCTGCAGCAAGGGATGGGAAGAGGGGCAGAAGCCATGCCCTGGGCATGTCCTGTCCCCGTGGGCTTTTCTGGGTCATGGATGAGGCAGAGCCCTGAGTTTCTGCTCTCTCTCAGGGCGTGGGTATGAATTATTTATAATCTGCTGGTAATACTAGTTCTGCCACTCTGCACATTTATGCCTTTTGCCCAGATCTAAAGTTTTAAGGGGAGGAAAAATGGTACAAAGTTAAAAAAGAATTTAAATTAAGTGGGGGAAGACATCCATCAGCCCTTGAGCTGGAGAGGAGGACTGTGGGGAACCTCTTCTCCCTGCCTTTGAAGCACGTGGGAAGCCGTGCAGGAGCCCTGCCCTGCCCAGGAGGGTGTGTGCCAGCTGTGCCAGCGCAGCGACTTGGGTAATTCAGCCATTGCCAAACTGGGGGATTTATTCTTTGGAATGTGCTGGGCTCTGCCCAGATATTCCCTTCTTTTTTTTCCCCTTTGATGTTTTATCCTGTCCATGGAAGCCCTTGGCTGGACCCTGGGTTGACCACTGGGTTTTTAGTGATGGGAAGCAGTGATGCAGTGCCCTTTCCTCATCCCCCAAATCCCCGTGATTATAAGCTCTAACAGCTGCTCTTCACAGTCTCAGGAGAAAAGCCCAAATTCCATTTTGTGGCTGAGGCTGGAGCAGGGAGAGGTGGCACCGCAATGCCTGATCCTTTCCCCCCTTCCAGGTTTCCAGTAAGAAGAGTTTGAGTCTGAAGGAGCTGTCGGAGGAGCCGGACTCCGTGTCACTGGTGAGGGTCAGGGCAGCTCTGGGAGAGGAGAGACCCCTGACCTCATGCTATGGGTGGAGAGGGCCCGCCTGGCCCCCTTGGTGGGTTTGACACTGTCCGGTGGCTGCTCAGAGTCGGGAGAGAGTCGGGTCTCCTGCCAGTGTGCAAAGGTTGCGCAAGGACGCGCCTGCTGCCATCATAGCTTGTCCTCTGGGACCCTCATCCCCAGACTTGGCAGGAGCAGATGGGTCAAGAGGTCCCAGCTGAGCACAGCCAGTGACTCTGCCTGTTTACAGATGGAAAAAAATCTTCAGAGTGATGTGGAAAATGCCGCCACTCTGCTCCCCGACGGCTGATGCTGTTCACAGCCGGGAATGTGGATAACAGGCTGGGAATGGGCTTGAGTTATCTGAAAATCTATGGGATGAGTAGGATGGCTGGAGAGGGAAACACCTGCTGAGCCATGGCGTGATCCAGGGAGCACAGGGGGCCACGTCCTGCACCTTTGGAGAAGGGTGTCCTCTGTGGCTGGTGGTCCTGAGCCTTGGGCTGGGTGCAGGACAGTTGGGGTGCACCAGAAGGTGACAGGTGGGATGTCACCCATGGTCTGGTGACATCCCGGGGGTTAAAGATTCATTTCAAGGGCTGAATCGGGAGTGATTCAGGCAGCATCTCCTGATGCTTCGGTGGGATTCAGCTCTTTGGCAGCTCCAGCCCTGGGAACTCTCCATTGGGGGAGCCCCTCTCTGTGCCAGCTGCCACCCTGCTTGATTTGCTGCCTTTTTGGGGCATGCTGGAGAATTCCAGGTGACCGCCCTGAGCTTCAAGGGGTGGAGGAGGCAGCAGTTGGTATTTGGGGCAAGTGTGGAGTGTGTGGGCAGGTCCTTCCGTGGCAGTGGGAACCTGCATTCCCATGGAGCCATCATGGAAGACCAGCTCTCCCTCAGGATGATGTTTTGGATGTGCTGGTGCTCCATGGAGATGCCGTAAGGTTTGAGTTTGAATCTGGCCCCATCAGATCCTTGGCACTGCTGGTTTCATTGACGGCTCACCGGGACTGTTCCCACAGGAGGTGATTGTCCCCGAGGGCAAGTGGAGGAAGGTGTCACCTACCTCACTGTCACTGTCACTGCCAGATGCCAACTACCAGTGCATCCACCGCACCTCTGTCAGCAGCCTGAGCGCCAAGGAGAGCTCCTTCACCTCTGAGGAGCCGCTGGTTTCAGGTGAGGGACGTGGGTTTGTGCCCTGCTCCGCGTGGTACTGGGTGATAACCTCCATGAAAGTGTGTTCATCCATCCTCTGCTCTCGTGCAGGGGAATTCCACCTTGCAGATCAGGCTGGGAGTCAGCGATGGAGTCCTGGGGATGGGCTGGGGTCTCCTGGCTGCAGGGTCTGAGCCCATGAGGGAGGAATATTGGATGTTTGCCAGCTGCTGGAGGAGCAGGAGCATCAGCCAAGTGTGGCTGTGCCACTGACTCTGGATTTGCTTTTCAGAAAGTGCAATAAACACCGAGGAGGAGCTGGAGGTGGAGCAGAGCTGTGTGGCAGAGCTGAGACCCTCCGACTACCAGCTCCTGAAGATCTTCATCGTGCTGTAAGTGTGCCGAGGGCGCGGGGAAGCTGGCGGGACACTGGGAATGTCGGTCTCGGTCTCAACTGAGTGTTTGACTTGTTCCTCTGCTCCCAGTATCTGCCTCCTGGTCGTGTCCTCCTCGTACCTGGCGTTCCGCATCTTCCGTCTGGAGCAGCAGCTCTGCTCTCTGAACCGGGATTACCTCTCCCGTGGGCACAGGAGGTGAGGGACCCTCAAGGACATTTTGGGACACACAGGTTGTGCCACGAGTGGAGGACTTGAGGGAATGTGGGTGCAAAGAGGAATGGCTCCGCTCTGTGATGTGTCTGAGGAAGGCTTTGTCCCTTCTCGTGGGCCTGCTGTTGGGCTGGCCAGTGACAGAACCCACAGGGCCCTCTCCACACCAGAGGTGATCCCATCAACTGCTGGTTTGAGTGACTGGGAAGCTCTGCTGTCCCTGAGACTGGAGCTAGGGAGGAGGTTTCCTCATTGGTTTGGGGCTGGTTCTCCACTTGTAGGAAGCACCAGGACATCTCGTTGGAGCTGGGCTGTGCCCGGGGGCTGAGGCCATGGGCATCAGTATGGGATGGACAGGAGTGGGATCTCCTTGGGCTGAGGACATCGAAAGGCACCGGGATGGGATATGGAGCCTCTGCGGTCACTCTTTCCATCTTACCCCACTCCCTGCTTGCAGGTGACCGTTCTCCTGGTGCTGGCTGAGGATGGACACTGAGGTGGTGACACCCTGCCCACGGATCCCGGTGCCATGTCCTCCCGACCGTGGCTGTTACACATGGCCCAGCTTTCCCTCGGCCGGTAAAATGGGACCAAGTATTTTCTCTCTTCCTTCGAGCACTCGCTCCTGCTGGGACATTCCAGCCAGGTTCTGGCCACCAGTGCCAACTCCCCATCCCACTGGAAACCTGTTTTCTCCCTGTGACACTGCTGTGCTGTAGCACCGGACGATGGCTCGGGGCTGCCGAGTGCTTGGACCTTCCCTTAGGACTTGCTGCTAAAATGGACGCTGGTTTTTATTTCAGGCTTGGTTTTTTTTTTGTTAAAAGATGACCTTGGGCTCACCAGGAGCCCCCAAAAATGTGGATGAGTTGCCACTGCTGCTCTGGGAGAACCCACCTGTTTGTCCCTGTCTCAGTATGCCTGGGAATGTGCCTGGAGGAATGGCCCCAAACACAGGGATCTGTGGGGATGGGGAGAAAGGGTCCACTAGCCCTGTGGGGTGTCATCTATCCCACACCCAAGGGTGGGGGTACAATCCAGGGCCCCCCAGCCCTTCTCTCCTGGAGCACCAGGCTCGGGGGGGGGGGGGTGTGTGTGTTCCTTGCAAAGCACTTTAGGGTCCCCCAGACCAGGTGTCCTCGCTGGGGTCCACACCTGGCCCCAGTGGACTTGGTCAGTCCCGCTCGCGCCGTCGACGTTGGAAAGGAGCCCATGGCTGGCACTGGGGAATGCCCCGGAGCGCAGCGTCTGTGCCCTGGTTCCTGTTAACCTTGTCACCACATGGAGCTGAGTGCTGCAGGATTTGTCCCACTGGATTTGTCCCACAGCTCTTACGGGAGCACACCGGGGTGTCAGGTGATACCTGTGTGATTCCTTTGGGTTTTCTTTCCTGTTTTTTTGGGAGCTACAAGTGCTGACGGGGCCAAATCCCTGCACCCTGGGGAAGAGCTTGCTGCTCGCTCCGGGCTTGGAACGGCTTTTAAATGAAAAGAAAATAAACGCAGAATTTTCTAGCACATCGCTGTCTCTCACCAGCATCCTCCACAGCGGTGCCAGGCTGTGAGCCCCGACACCAGGCACCCCAAAATCTGTGCTGTCCCAGTGCCCCTTCAGGACGTGGGTGACACGGGGACAGCCCATCTTCTGGTGGGGACAAGGGACACGGATGCTCCCGATGGAGGGGCCGAGGAGGTTATTTATTGCACTAGATGGCAGCAGAGACTGCGGGATGTGACGCGCTGGTGGCAGGGCCACCCTGGGGACAGCGGTGCCGGGGGAGGGAGTGGAGTTGCAGCCCCACCCTGCTGGGGTGGGCGGGGTGAGCCTTCCTCTTTCTCCTCCTCCTCCTCCCTGCACATCCACAACCCAGTTCCACTCCTTTCCCCGGCCTGGCCCATGCAGCAAAATACATGAAAACGGCCCAACTTGAAAACCACGGTGGCACTGGCTAAGTGGGGTCAGGGGTGGTGTCACCCATTTTGGGGGGGATTTAGCCCAGGGGGGATGGTGTGGTCTCTTCAAAGGCCCGGTGTTGCGGGGCTGTCGGAGCCTTTGATTCCGTGGGTGACCTGGAGGAGGGATGAAAGGCGCCGTCCCGTCCCTGCCAGGGACTCACCCAGCTCGTTTACCCGGTGGAAATGGGCTTGGCGTTGTTTTTCCAACAGACAGGTTGGTGTTCAGTGGGTCCAACCTCAAAGTGGGGCTCTTGGCTGCAAAAAAGAGGTTTTGAGGACTGGGGGGGGGTTGGTCTGATGTGCCCAGCCTGGTGTTTGCTGGGTGCTCCAACAGCAGGCATGTGGGTTCCCTGTGCTGAGCCCTAGCCAGGAATGTGGTCTCCTCTCAGAACTCTGGTTAAGCCAGTGGTGGGACAAGCCATGGGTGCAGTGATGTTTGGAGGAGCCCTGGGATGAGCCCCCAGTGTGCTTTGGGGGGTTCCTGCTGCCGGGATGTGATTCAAGGCTCTGGTTTTGTTTCCCAGTTGGTGTCTGCCCACCCGGTTTGGTGCATGTTGGCTCTCCCAGTGACGCCCTGCTTGAGCCTATTTGCTTTTCTTTGTGTAAAGAAATGCCACGTAAAAGCCTCGGGTGCAGGGAACGTCCCTGGACGCTCACCTTGCTGGCCTGGAAACAGGGATGAGGAGCACAGCCCCTGCCCTCAAATCCCCCTGCTGTTCCCCATGCCACACCCACCGTCCTGTCTTCCTCCCTCCCCAGCCCAAGCCAACCTCTAAAAATAGGATTGGGAGATTAAATCAGCCAAGAAGGCACTGTCAGACGGATGAGTCAGAGCCATCGTGCTGTGACACTCTGTGGGGCAGCAGGAGCCACAGCGTGAGCAGGGACACCAAGAACGGGATGACGCCGGGATGCGCATGGTTTGGTCTTTTATTCGGGATTTGGGAGTGGCAGTGACGTTGCTCTGGCAAAGCCCCTCAGAGTCCAAAGTGAATCCCCTTCAGCGAGCGGCTCGATCCCATTCCAGCTCCAGCTGAGCGGGTTTTCCAGGGAGGGTCGGTGCTGGAGGCTGCTCTTCTGTCCAGGCAGTGTTAGGAGGCGGGGGAACAACCCCAACCCTTGTCAGGCCCCAGTGCTGCCACGAGGGTGTTTTGGGGCAGCCTGGGCTGGTTTCTTGCCTTTCACTGGGAGCAAGGGAAGGTGAGGCCCTCCATCCCCTCAGTGCTGTGCTGCTACGCACACCGGTGGCGAAGAACTTCAGGTTAAAAATCATCCTTCCCCAAGGGTTGTATTTAACCCGGATTTCCCTGCTCAGGTTGGGGTGTGGTTGCTCTGCTAGACACCACCTGAGCAACCTGCTCCTTGCTTCTCACCAAGTGAGAGATTATTCCTTATCCTGCAACGACATCTCAGTTTAATTTTTATTTTCCACACTGCAAAGCCTGTCTTTAAGGAGAGGATCCACTCTGGGATCCCAGCCGTCATCCAGCACGGGAGGGGAAGTCTTTCAGTTTTCTGAAGTGCATTAAGGACTTCAAGGAGCCCACAGTTATCTTTGGCTTTTATACCTCAAACTCTGTCCTTTTGTTCTCCCTGGTGTGGTATTTTTTCTCTCCAGTAACAGAACTGGTTTTGTGTTAGAGCAGCGACCACTGTGTGCAGTGACGCTAACAAGGGTTGGGGAGCGCTGACGAACCCTCCCCACACAGAGACGATCTAAAATCCTAATGAAAAACCCCAAACTTCAAAGAGTGAGTGTTGCTTTTCATCTCAATTAAGTTTCCTTTCCTAGGATTGGCTTTCTCAGCTTCCTATTAATCTTCCAGCAGTTCAGAGTCGGGTTTTAATTTGCAGTAAGAGCAAGCAGGGGCAGGGGACCAAAAAAAGCCATCGCTGTGCGGCCTAGGAGCACCTGGCTGATGAAAACTGACTTTGTTTTTGCCCTGTTCTTAAATTAATTGTAGCATTTCCTTTGGAGTGTTGTCTTTTTGCAGTGACATCTCAATGTCAGGTTTTCAGGGGTACAAAATCCTGGCTGCTAAATCCGAGATTGCTCCAATACCATTAGCAGGAGGCACAAACTAGAACTGTCCATGATAAAGCACTCGGGGGCTTGGGTTTAAAGGGCGTTTGCTAAACCTGGCTTGGAAGGACAATGCCTGGAGCCAACTAAAGCCACCTAATGAGGGTGTGTTGCCTGCTGGGCACAGGTGGAGAAGTCTCTTTAGCAACCTGTTTTGCCACAGCCATTACTGTAAAAATGTACCATGGAGAGGGTTTCTTTGAAAGCAAAGTAACTCTTGTCATTAGAAGTTGAAAGGCCGGTGATTTCCAGAGGAGAATAAGGCTTTTCCTGGAGGGAAGGGGGTGTTTGGGGGGTGTAGCCATGCTAGAGGGGTTACATTCTTTTTCTTTGGGACAATCCTGCGCATGGGCATCTCCCTCAGGCACTGGGGGTGCTGCCTCTTGGACCGGGAAGGCAGTTTTTGGGGGGCTGGAGGTGCATCCCCATCACTTCTGTGCCAGTTTTGTGATGAGAGCTTTCCACTCCGACCTCTTCTGCGTGATGTAGGAGGGGGTGAGGAGCTGCAGCAGAGGCTCCATGCGGCCCTGGAAGTACCCATGGCACAGAGCCTCGGCGTTGCAGATCACGTACATGCCACAGTCGTAGCTGTTCTGCTGTGCCGGCGCCTTCTCCTCCACAAAGGTGGCTTTGCCCCCTCGTTTTCCCAGAAAGGCCTCCAGCTTCCCCGCCACTTGCTTGGCGTGGACAGAGTTGCATTTACTGTGGGAATCGTAATGGGCGAAGCACTTCTTGTCCCTGAAATAAACCAGTAAGCTCCAGTGGGTGCCCCCAGCGGCCTGGCTGGAGTTGTCATTGATAGGCAGGAACACCAGCTCCTTGCGGAGAAGGTCCAGCGGCTGGAGGAATATGGCTATTTCTTCCTGACTAAGGGCACACTTGATGAACTGAGCCACCTCGGGGCTGATGAAACAAACGCGGTGGCTGAACTCCTGGAACTGCTGGTTGGCGAAGTACTCGAAGGCGAAGCCGATGATGTGGTCGTTGAGCCAGTTCGGGGGCTCCAGCAGGGCCACGTCCGACCGCCTCAGCAGGCTGTCCATGTAGCTGAGAACCACGGGATCCATCCTGCGCCGCTCCGGGGAACCGCCAGAGCTGCAACAGAGAAAGGGAACGTGGGTCAGGAACTGATCACACCTGGGACGTGATACAGCCCAACAAACAGCTTGAGTTCCTTCTCAGCAGTAGTGAGCGAGAGCCCAGGACGCCCAGATGGATATCTGAAGGACTGAGAGCAGATGGAGAACATACGGTGTTGGGCTGAGCAGCAACCGACTGTGGCTCCTGGGGGATCAACCTTCCATCCTGAGGATCTGGAACCTCACAGCAAAGGAGTTTCAGAGCAGTTCCTGCACAGAAACCAGGAGTGATCCAGGAGAAGTCATGTGGTGTTTGGGTGTCTCAGTGTTTTACCTGTGCAGTGACAATCACTGGAGTTCTTTGCATCACTGGTATTCCCTAAATAAAAACCTTTTTGAGCTGTCTGACAGACATATGGTCTCCTTCTCTGAGCACAGAGTGCCCCAGCTCCGTGCCAGAGGCATGACCTGTTCCAGGAGAACCTGCTGGGCCGCCAGCACAGGAGGCACAGCCATGAGTAAGGAGTAACAAAGCAAGACGAGATCACAAACAAACGAGTTCCAGACTGTGGGAATCTTTAGGACAACTCTCTACGTAGCCAGATTTAGGATAGGATTTAGGAGATTTTCCATAGGGAAATTTGATTTAAAGCCCCTATATCCACCCTGGTTTTCCTTTAGCTCTGACACCCCACAGCCCTTCCAGGCTCCTCAATGCTGTGATGCATCCTCAGCCTCCAGCTCCTTTCCTGGCCAGGACAGGGCTGGAAATGCTACAACTTGGGACAGGGGTGACGTGGAGCTGGTTTGGCCTCACCCTTCCCTCCTCTGTCCCAAAGCAGCACAAAAACATCTTCAGATTTCTGAAAGCCTCGTGTGAAAGCTCAGAACGATAAGATCACTTTAATATGGTTCACTACAAATAAGTCACTAATTTTCCATCATGATTAGGAGGAAAGAAGTAAATGGAGTGTTCGGTTAGGAAGACGTAGATTCACGCTTCTTACTGTGACATGAATCATGAGGAATAACCCTTCCTGGCCTGGGATGCATAAATTAAGGGATTTGTCTCTCAAAAATCTTGGCAAGGTCCCCTGGCACGTGACAGGCAAGGAACGGAATGGATGAGCCACGGCCCATGTGTAACACGTGGGAAGGAAGGGCCGAGGTGAGTGTTTGGGGCATGAAACAACAGCCAGCGAGCGTTTGTGTGCGGCTGGTGCATCCCGGAGATGCCGAACAGCAGGAGTCACTGGAGGAAGGGAGCAGCCCTTGTTTATGCTGAGCCAAACACAATGGTATTTGGACACGCTTCCGACCTTAACGAGCTCCAACTGTTTCCAAGCTCGTGGTGCAAACCCTCGTAGTATAAAAACAAGAAATTCAAATGGAATCCCAGTAACTCCTCAGCCTGCCCGAACATAGCCTTGTTTAAAGATCTGGACATCCTCCAAACTTCATGTTTGGGGGTTTAACACAGGCACTGCTGAAATACTTCTTGTATGTCCCCATAAAATGCCCCGAATTTTCCTTTACATTGTGTTCTTTCTGCTTCATCTTCTCCTGGACACGGAGAAGTCCAGCCAATAGCTTTCCACTCCAGTCCAAATGGGATTAGGGGCAAGGGAGGCGTGTGTCCCGTGCTCTGTTAATTTTCCACTCTGCAGAAACATCGCTGGGTTGTTTTTTTTTTCTGTCAGGACATTTGGCAGGTTCCTCCACTCAGGAAGGAGAATGGTTCTAGCAAGTGCTCAATTGCCACTAGCTACTACTTTTAATTTTATTGCCATCTGGTATTTGTGAAACTGCCTGTGAGTTCTGTGGGATGACTCACCACATGCAGCTCCACGGAAAACCCTTGGGAGGCTCTCTCAGAGCCAGGTCAGGTAAGGAGCAAGGACCAAAACAACGTGGTGGGGCTGTGAAAAGCCACTGGTGAGGTGGCTTTGCTTGGGAGAACCTCCCATTAGAGCTAAAGAGGAGCCAGGACGTGCATCAGAGCCTCTGAGGAGCATTGAAATCCCGACGTGGACTGGGAGCAGCTCTGCTCAGCCACAGCCAGGACTCTCTTCCTGAAGGCTCAGGCACACTCTGTTCAGATTTCATAAAAATAGGAATAAATACTGGCACAGGCCTGGAACATTTGCTGGAGGTTGCCAACAAGTGTCTTGCTGGTTCGTTTTATTTGCATATTAATAATTGGGATTTGTGCAAACTCCCTGGAATCCTCAGCTCCTCCAAGGGATTTCAGCTGCCCCATTTCCAGTGCTGACACGAGGAAAGCGGGGAGAAAGAAAGGAGCATTTCAATACAAACACCATCCTTTCATGTGCAGATTTGGGAACGGTGCTGTGTTGCATCAACAGGGTGAGAGGTCAAGTTTCCCTCACTGAAGTTATAATAATTTAACAAATCAGCTGCTGACATTAGTGCGAGTTCAGTCCGTACACGGATGGGGCTCCTTCGTGTCCGGACACAAAGCAAAACCTCTGTTTTCCACCACTTGACCGAAAAACACCCCAAACCTGTCATTTTCACACCATTACACACAGCAACCCTCTGCAGGTAATTGTTGAAGGCACTTGAGAGCCAGGGAACGAGACTCCTCAGTAACTGAGCGTAAAAAGGCAGTGGCAGAGCAAAGGGAGCATGAACTAAGGATGGATCAGATTCCGAAAGTCTGTTTTAATAAATTAAAGGTGCTAAGAACCTCCAGAGTAAATAGTTTAGGGTGACACGTCACTAGAGTCCTGTTCCTAATTTAAAGAACATGGAGGTAAATAGGAAAATGGAAGGCAAAAATTCCAGACATTACCAGGGAATAGGAGGAGGGACAGAGAAGGTTTTGTTTTTTAAAAATCAAGAGTAAAAGACCCTATGGTTTAACCCCCAGACTATTCACTTTTCCTGGAAATATGGGGTTCAGATACCATGTCTGGATAGTTGTTAATGGAGCAAGATCACACAAGGAACATTAACTTCTATTTACCAGCAGGAGCCAGGCTGGGTGACTCCTGAATCTCTGGACTTCTGTGTTTTCTGACAGTGCCAGAGGAGAAACGCAAGGAAAATTTAACAACTCAACCAGAACGGATGCGTATTTGTCTCCTTTTTTCTTAAATATAAATAATCTCTCTGTAGCTGTAGGTTATAATTCCTGTATGATACAAGAACATCCCACTTCTGCAGGTTCAGCAGGCCATGAGTGCTGAAATCAGCGGAAAATACTCCAAGCTCTGTACTCACGATGCCCAAATTTCCCCGTTCTGGACGAATTCCCCAAACCAGAGACTCTGCAACCAAACTCAGAACCTCTCTTGGTGTCACAGCATCTCCCACGGCACGAAACCAAGAGCCACAGGAACAACACCCAATGGTTTCTGCTCCCCAGGATGGAGCAAAACCTGGAGTTTAACAGGGAAAAGCCCCTCAGCGACCAAAACGCCTGAGGATGAGCGATGGCACCGGGAATGTCCCAGAGGTACCGGTGGGATTCCAGCTCAGACCCTTAACCCGAACGCCGATGCACTCACCTCTCACCTCCCACAGAAAGGGTCTAATCCAGGGAGCAGCAGGAAGCACGGGGAGGGAATATAACTTGCCTGAAAGACCTGGAGGTGCCAGGAATTTGGTCAGGAGTGGGAATTCGGTCAGAGGAAGCGATTCGGGGTGTCCCACGCCCCACGGGAGGAGGAGCGACGTGCTGACCCCGAGGCTGACCCCGAGCGTCTCCCGGCGCTCAGGTGCCGGCACCGGAGCACGCCCGCAGCCCCGGGAAGGGCTCACCCCTCCCAACGCCGCTTCTGTGGGAATAAACGGGAATTACGGGGCCAGGAGAGGGTGCACCCGGGCCGGGCGCAGGGTCGGGGCCTGGCTGGGGTGGGAGCAGGGACCACCCACAGCACCGTAACACACCTCCACTCCTCCTTTACCCATTTTCCTCTTTTTTCCCCTTAAAACGCGGGCTGAAGCTTCCGGGCCTGGGGCCGACCAGCACCGACCCCCGAGGGCTGCGGCCGGCGCGACCCCCGGGCATAGCGCCCAGCGCCGGGGCCTTACCGGCACCGTGTCCCGCCGTGTCCCCTCCCGTGTCCCCTCCCATGTCCCCCCGGCNCTCTCACCCGCCGCTTCATCGTCCGCCGCCGCCGCCCGGTTGCCGTGCGCTGCCGTAAAGCGGCCGCGGCCGCGTCGTAACGACAGAGGGCGCGTCCAGGGGGCGCGTCCGTGGGCGTGGCCAATGCGGGGCGGGGCGGTGCGCGCGCCTCCCGCCCCCTCCCTCCCTCCCTCCCTGCCTCC
>VZRS01011439.1:169172-181187 GCA_013398055.1 Ifrita kowaldi | reverse complement strand
GTTCGGCGCAGGAGGGCGAGTCCCCCCGGCGTCGTGGGGTCTCCCCGGTGTCACGGAGTCCCCTCGGTGATGTGGGGTCTTCCCCGCCTGAGCCGCCCCAGGTGGGTGCGCGGTGCGGAGCGGCCCCGCGCCCCCCCTCATGCGCGGGGTTTCACCGCCCGGTGCCGCTCACCCCCATCGCGGGTGGGTTGGACACGCAGAACATGGAAAAACCAGCCTGGGGGAGGAGATTTACCTCAGTGGCGTCCCCAGTGTTACCAGTGGGGCCGTGGGCTGTCTCCCTGAGTGTGGCAGTAGCCCTGAGGCCACGGCGATGGGCATCGCGACGGGAGCAGGTCGCGCTCGCCCGCGGTCGCCCCGTGGCTCCGGCAGCCCGGTGCGCCACGCAGAGCCATTCCCGAGCACCCATCAGCCGTTCCCACCCGTCGGAATGAGGTATACCTACCTGGGTTTGCTTAGCACGGTGTTGGACTTCACGGCAGTTCCCACCCTGGCACGCCGGACCCCTGCGGGAGCACTGCTCCTCCGAACGTTAAAACAGTCGATATTTCTTTCTGGAATTTTCCTAAATGTGGCCAAAACGGCCTTTGCTTTATCCCCAAAAAATAAACCCTTTCTGACGTGACCTGCGCTAGGACCTGCCGTGAGTTCGGAGCCGGGCGTTTTGCCGCCCTTCTGCTTCTCGATCGGCTTCCTCCTCCTCCATTTACGTTTTCCTATCCCCAAATCAAGCCGAGGCTGATAAAGTGGGGAGCGTGAGCTCAGCAGAAATCATGGCTTTCCCATCCCTCGCTGCAGCACGGTCCCTGCCCATCGGCGGATCAAAAAAATAATCACGTAGCGGCAGAGGAAGGAGATTTGCTGCTACGGGAGGAAAACCGGCGCGGTGCCTCGCTCAGTCGATTACCAAGAGCTGTAACAAATCGCTCTGTAAATAGATTGCTGGGTGGAGAATTGGGTTTCTGGCCGGCTCAAGTGCTTTCCTGACTCTTTTCCCATGGGACTGCTAGGAAATGACAGGGGAGCGTTGTGCTCCCGTGGAGAGGTGCGTGGATGCTGCGGTGATGGGATGTGAATTCTTAAGCACGACCTTACAAATCTGAGCTTATCCATAAACTCTGGCTGGGTCAGAGCCTGCATTATCCCTGAAGAGCATCATCTTTTCAGCCCCTCGCCCTGCAGTCACACGATTTCCCCTATGTCCTTGAATAAACTCACCCATTTCAATGGCTTTTCTCATTTTTACATAGGGTTTTCTATGCCTTTTTCCCTCACGAAGGCTCTCCCAGCTGTTGCCCTCCTTCCTGGCTGTGATTTTTGATCCCCAAGAACGTTTTGCAAGCTGTCAGTCAGGCTGCTGATGGGCAGGGAGGGTAATTCAGCAGCGCTGGCACACAACTAATAAGCTTTTGTTTCCTGGGCTATCGATGATGATGCAGCTTCTTATTTATTTATTTATTTATTTATTGCAATTGATGCATAAATCAGGGTGGCTTTAGAGATTTTTCTTCTGTGTTGAAAGGCCTGGTGTCTATCAGCAGCACTTGGAAACAGCTTTATTTGAATTCATCATGTATTTAAAATGTAGACCTGTTTTGTGAAGTTATTTGTTCTGTGCATCCGTTGCTCCTGTTATGATTTATAAACTCCACATTTAACCTTCTTTTTCCTTCTTACTTTGGGTGGGGAAGCTGCATTTTAGGATTCAAGGTATCAAATGCCTGAGATGACGTCTGCTGTTACAGCATCTTCCACAAACACTGGTACTAAACCATTCAGACAATCAAACCTTTGGGATCCTTTGCTAGGCAAATCTGGATGCCTAAATCATTTTTATCCGGGATGTTTATGATGAGTTTTGTGAGCACTGATCAGGTTTGCAGGAAAATCCCTGAGAATGTGAAGCACCCGAGGTTGGGCACTTGGGAAACATGAAACCCAAGTTACCTGTGCAACCTTAATTTAGCTCAGGTCAAGGTACGGCTGGACTTGAAATCCTCATCCCCTGCTTGGTTTCTGGGAGAACAGTATTGTGCTCCCGATGGAAGAACAGATCGGATCGCTCCTTCACATGCCTGCAAGTCAACAGGGGGAGTGCTGGGAGCACAGGGACAGAGCTGGTCCCTCCACTGGTTTTGCAGCTGGGCACCACCAAGCTGGCAAGGAAGACCAGGGTTCACCACTGCAGCCTTGAGACCACACGTGTCCTGTAGTCCTGGAGCTTAAATGCCTCGAGTCTGGGGAAACTGAGAGCAAACTTCCAGTGTCTGAAGGGGGTGTACAAGGAAGCTGGAGAGGGACTCTTCATCAGGAACTGTAGTGCCAGGACCAGGGGGAATGGCTTCCCACTGCCAGAGAGCAGGGTTAGATGGGATATTGGGAAGAAGTGGTTGGCTGAGAAGGTGGTGAGGCCCTGGCACAGGGTGCCCAGAGAAGCTGTGGCTGCCCCTGGATCCCTGGAAGTGTTCCAGGCCAGGTTGAACGGGGCTTGGAGCAACCTGGGCTAGTGGAAGGTGTCACTGCCCATGGCAGGAGTGGAATAAGATCAGCTTTTAAGGTCCCTTCTAGGCCAACCAGTCTGGGATTCTGTCATTCAAGCATGACGGGAGAGTTTCTGAAGTAATTTAGCGTGGTTGGTTTTGGTGAGCATAGTGTGGCCATTTTCTGCCCAATTCTAGTTCTCACTCTAAACCGTGCAACTTTTGAACTCAATTCCTTTAAAAATACATTTATGAGGGAGCAAACAAGGTCATTGAACCACTGGAAGCATCTTAGCCGGTCAAACTTGATTTCAGGAATTCCTGCGTCCCCTTGGTTTGTAAATAAAAGGGAATTTGCGTTCCCGCTTGCACGCGAAACACCGGGGTTGAAGGCATGTTTGTTGTGTCGTTGATGAAGCTCCCAGCCTGGTGCTGGACTTTGGCTCCCTGGGACAGGCTGGGTGCAGGTTTCAGCTTTGGAGCATGGTGATTTTTTTGTGTTGAGGTTTGAAAGAGCATCTGAATTTCTCAGGCTTTGTCCTGCGTGCCAATGTTTGCTTCACTTCCTCTCGAGTGAACGGGATTTCTCCCCTCTTGACAAAGTAAACATGAGCATAAATATTTAAAGGATCACGGCTCAAGTTTGCAAATTGGAGACTTTCTCTAGCATTCCTTTGGACAGAAGCAGTAGTGTCGGAGATTTGGGATGTGTCTGGGTGCTTCCCTGCTCTGGGGAGAAGCTTGGTAATTCCTTGGGCTTCATGCTGCAAAAATACTCTGCCACGTTTTCAGGTTGGATGGCTGGGATTATCACAAAGCTTGGGTTTCTTATGGAATTTTAAGGACAAAATGCTGCTGATGGGATGCCTATGGATCACTGGAACTGAGATTTTTTTTGGGGAATTTTATTTTCCTTTTACAGGGGCCAAATTTTTCCATAGGTTTTGGCTATACGTGTGAAGGCACAGGTGTTCAGAGTTGAGACTATAGAAACCAAACACGTGAAACTCTTGCCAGATAATGGATAAAAACAGGAAATGGGAATAGTCTTTGTTTTCTTTGAGTGACTCTTTAATATTAAATCTTGTGCGGTGTTTGACAGGTTGAACACCATGGTGACATGTACGTCTCGCTCCTGTGATTGTGTCTTAACCACTGTGTCTTGGAATTAAACTTTTAAAAGTGGAACTCAGCAAACCACTTGACCTCAGAAAATACGAAAATTCAGGAGGGAAGGCTATTGAACAGGGATATTTAGAGTTGAACTAATTTTTGTGTCTGTTTTTAAACTATTATTAAGAGTTGTAGTTTTGTTAGACCTTGTGGTAGCATTGTTCTGTCTGTGAGGAGGAATCCGTGGATCGCTGTTTCACAGGTACCTGTTGAAAAATCTTATAGGTGAGGTGAGAGTTCCATGTCTTTGTCACATATGCTTTTTATTCCTAACAAAACACCCATGATCTTAATGCTACCTCTGATGGAGGAATATAGGCTTTCCTGGGTCAGAAGGGAACTCAAGAGGTCGTTTGGTCCAAAATCCTGCTGCCAGCAGGATCGTCTGCAAAGTCAGATTGGGTTCCTTGTGGCTTTAGGTGTCTCGTGTTGGTCATCTTCCACCTGTGGTTTGTGGGCTGCAGGAGGAGAAGGGAAGGGAAGTGGTTTGAGCTGCACTGGGTGGGAAGTGTCCAAGGAGAATGAGATTATCTGTGATCCACCGCTTGCAGAGCGCAGCCTTCCACTTGCAGCCTGTTAAACTGCTGCTTTTCCATGAGTTTAGTGTCCTGCTGCCTTTCCATGAGTTCGTTAAGCTGGTCTGGTCACAGGCTCCAGCTGAAAGAGGATCTGGCCTGGCTGAAGTTAATCTTGGGAGGGGAACCGGGATTCCCAGGGGAACAGTCCGGGTTCATTTGCTGATAATCAGCATGAAGCTGGCAAGTGGCTCCGCAGTCTTTTGGTGGAAACTCCTCAGAGTTTTTCTAGGCAAAATGAAATAAATAAATAAATACCTGTGATTTAAAGATAATTGTTACTCTTCTGATTACTTTCTGCTGTTAAGTCTTGCATTGCAGTTTCTCATTAGGCACGGATGGGCATCCCTTTGGACAGGGATGAGACATCTCTTTGTGTAGGGTTCCTATATGCCTTTGGCTGTTCACACTGTGCCAAACCATGGTGAGACAAAGCCATGGGTCATAGCTTTGGGCTCTGTTGGTGTTTTTTGTCAGCTCTTTTGTAGAGTTTTGCTAAGAGCCTCATGAAGAGACAGAGCAAGGTCTTCAGCCAGGCAGATTTTTTGCCAAGGGAGGTGGGGCTCAGGAGTGGAAAGGCCGTGGTGTACTGAGGATGCTCGGGGTAGGATGGCAGTGAGGCTGAGCTGATGCTATCATGGAAAACAAAGAAGATAGGAGCTAATTATCCTGGGCAGATATGCAGTGTGTCCAGGTTTGGGTATAGATACTTGTGCTGTCTCTGCAGTAAGCACCCGGATACAAGCTTGAAGTTTGCTTGGACTCTCTGAGATCCGTCTCTCCATCCTCCCAAGGAATATTGATATTGCTTAGTTGGATCCTCTCTCTGTTGATGTGAGATCATCATGTGGGGAGCTCAGCCAGCTGTGTCTCATCCAAGCTCTCGTCTCACACACCTACAGAGTTATGTTGCTTTTTTTGCAGCTACATGCCTGACTTAAAACAAGATGCAGGCATAGCTCTGCTGTGGTCTCCTGTCATCTCTCTGTTGGGTTCTAGTGTGCCTTTGAAGATCTCTCCCAGGTCATGGAGGAAGTTTATGAGATCCCTGTTGGTGTTAAGACCCCTAGGGATAGGCTGGCTCTGTGAGTAGGTGATCCCATTTGAGGGGCGGGCTGGACTGGACCCTTTCAACCCTGGTAGTTTTAGTGGTTCCAACTGCCTGCTCAGCTTCTCTTGGAAAAATCATCTTGGTTTCCATCCCTATGACTTGTAGGAGTTACTGCAAATCCCTGTCAGGAGCAGTGGGGAGCGGAGCAGGGGACTGTCCCCGCTTGGGTGCTGTGTGAAGTAGTAAAGGAAAAATATAGTTTAAAATAAACAAATGCTTCGGTTATTCCCCTTTAAATGTAAAAATAGCCAAAATATGTGGGTTTCAGTATAATTTTTGAGTCTTATTTGTTGGTCTCTTCACCTTGAATCACTTCTGGCATCCCCCAGATGACCCTGAATCCTAGAGTTACTCTTTGGATGCCCGTTCCAGGTCTTGGCTTTTATCCATCACGCATAGATAACCTGACAGCCTCTGTGCTGTTATGTAATCAAAATTCTTTGAACTGTCTTCTATTTCTTGCAAAGCATGACCTTTAAAAAGGTAGAGGACCCTGGATATGCTGTATCATGGCTGAGCATTGATGGAAGAGGAGTGTTTAATCCAGGCAGATCCATCTTTGCAAAATCTGAGCTTTAAAACCAGCCCAGACTACGAATGTTTTTGATAGACCGCCAAGAATTCTTTTATTGTATTCAGCATCTACACGGTTGGTTTTGAGGGATGAACTTAAAACAAGTTAACTGAAAATATTTACTTTAGTAGACTTCCGTAACTCTACTATCTTTTCATATTTCACATAAATACATAGACCAAAATAAAAATTCTCCTGAATGTTGCCATTTAAACTTTTATGGCACTTGTCTATGAACTGTTAGGTTGGTGGTTTGTGCTTGTTGGGTGCACAGGACAGCCTCCCCGGGGAGGAATTAGTAAATGATTTAATTGTTAAGGAATGTGGTCCCATTAGGCAAAAAAAAAAAAAAAGGACCACAGTGGATCATTAGAAATGTTGTGCTTGATGAAAACAATGCTGAGCAATTGGTACTGATTTTTTGAAATAAATGGGTTGTTTGGAAGAGGGAGGTTATGTGGGTAAATACCTGTTCTGGGGGTTTCTTTGAGTGTGGGAGAGCCGGTCTCTGCTCCTTAATTCACCAATTGCTTCGTAAACGGGGCATCATTATGTGGAATTTGTTGCTGCTGGTGGTGGCAAGGATGGCTGAACCACTCCAGCTCAGCAAAGGGATTTGGAGAGACGTTTAAAAGCAGAGCCACTGTTTCTTTTGCTTCTTTTCATCCGAAAATAAAGATCCAGCCCTGCTGCCAAGGGATGCGGCGGCCCAGGCGCCTCGCTTGGGATTCAGGCCCCGCGTTTGCGGAGTGCAGCGAAACGTCTGGCTGAGCAACGAGGGCACTCTCTGGGTGTCCTGCTTCCCGGCCAGACCGTGGCACAAATAACCTGCACAGGCAGGCGCCGGCGCTCCCTGTCAGGAGAGCTGGGCCGGCCGTCGGCGTGGATAATCTTATCCGGAGGCGCTTCACCGTGCCTGCCAGGTAGGCAAGGAGATAGGAGGACAATGCAGAGCAGAGGTCAGGTTTGAGGTGCCTGCAGCAGATAACGAGGAATCTTAAGAGTATTCCTCAGCTATGAAGAGAATGAGCTTTACCAAAAGCAACCGAGGAGTCTGCAGGGAGGATTGGACAAACCCACAAATCCTTTGCTGCTCACTGCTTAACCTCGCTCGACTCCAGGGGTTGCCAAGTGCACCATGACTTGTCAGAGCACTTGTTTCAAAGCATAGTTCCCTTTTCCAAATGCATCTCTGATCTCACTGCGGTCCACAGGGATTTGATTAAGGAATTTATTAACATTGATAAACATTAGCAGCAATATTTCTTCTTCGTCTATCTTTAAGGAATAACTTGCCAAGAATGATGAGTTGGCTGCTGTTGCCTGTTCCTTGCCCCACCAATTCTGTGGAAAAGACATGGACTCATGTGCATTGTTCCAGGCTCCAGTCTCTTTTATAATTCCAGGTGGGAGCTGCTGCCTTCCAATGTTTTGTTTCTGAGTTCAGCTGTCCTGTGCTGTGTTTCTTTATTTATGATATTGAAATACCCCTTTAGAGCCATTGCCATTCGTCTGGGGTGAACAGTACAATAAATATGAGGAGAAAAATATATTTAAAAAAAAGCACTTTCAGCAAATGGAGTAAGGAGAAAAAATGAGCACAAAGGTCCATATCTGAGGGACTGAGATTCACTCTCCCACCTAAAAGTCTTTGCTGAAACAAGGGAAAAAAAATCCCTGCTTGAGTATTTTCCTGTTCTCGCAGAGGGAAGGTGTGAATCTCACCCAGCATTTGCTGGCTGGGTTTTAGCAACATCAGGGGTTTCCTCCCCTGTTTTTTCTCTGCAGCTCAGCTTCTTGAAGGCTGCTTTCATTTTTGTTTTGTCGTGGAAGATGTGAAACCTGAGGAGCAAAAGCTAAATGGGATGTTTTATGCAGTTGCAGTCTAAGGAGTGGCCAGGTGTGAAACTTTTTCAATTGCACACAAAACTCATTGAAAACTCAGTCTGAAAGTAGCTGAGTCTGATATTCGTGGTTCAGACTGTGTGGGGGGGATATTGTGATCTTCTGTCTTGTGTTGAGTCTATTTTTAATAAAAGTGGAATCCTTGAGAGAATATGTCAGAAAAATAATTGGAAATTAAAACCTGTAGACATGGATTTACAATGGTTTGGGTGCAGTTTTTCTGTGTATTTTGAAGGCCTTTTCCCTGAGCACGGACTATACTCTGCACTGAGAAAGGTGTTGGGGTTTTTTTTCTCTTCTTGTAGGACTGGATCAACTTTCTTTTCTGTTTTGGGAGCATTAATCTACATACTTTCCTTTCAGGTATGCTCTTCAGGGGCTGCAAGGGGACAGGTATTCAAAAAACTTGAACAATTTTCCTTAGGTGAAGGATCATTACAGGTTCAGGTGCTGCCGTTATTAGCGAGACTCCTGCCAGCTGCAGTTTAATTTTCTAAATGTCTAAACGTTGAAATTCCAGATTGTTACACAAGTATGTGTGTTGGTGTGCTTTGGGAGGCTGGAACTCTGGGCTGCTGGGATAATTCTTACCTAATGGCATTGATGGATTTGAAGAGAATGTCAGTCTGGGAAATTAATCACCAAAATCATAAAAAAATTCAGCGTGTTTGGTTTCTAATGTAATGCGGCTCCATGTAACGTGGGGTGCAAAATGATTGTAAAGCTGCAAAGTCAAGTGGGAAAATTGAGTGGAAAATAGTGAGTTAGGGACCTGGTGCCCACCAGGAGACCTTGAGATGCTTCTCCTGGTGGGCATCTTCTCCAGGAGTAGCCCACTGAGATGGGCGTCCTTGGAACCTTGGGGATGGGAGAAGCAACAGTGGATGGAAGAAAACAAAGCTCAAAACTCACCAGGGAAATTCCTCTGGTTTAGGTTTGGATTGTGATAGCTGGAATATCATCCTTTAGGGAAGACTGAGACAAAAGTGGTGGCACTGAGGACCTGGGTTAGGCCATATTAGGGCTGAGATCATCCCGTGTGTTTTTGCCGGTGTCGCTGGGATCTTCTGCTTCATCCTGCACTTCCTGGTGATCAGCAGCTCTGAAATCTGGACCTGAGCTGGGTTTTGGGGGGTTGTTTTGGCTTTAGGGGGGTTTTTTGCTGCTGTCATGGTGCATTTTTTTGTTTGCTTTCTTTTTTTTCCCGAAATGCCTAAAAATACCCCCAGCTCTGGTCACCTGGTAGGAATCACCACCTATTGTAGAGGCAAGTAGGGAAGTAAAATCTCTGTGTTGGCATTTGCTCGCTGATAAGAGTATTTTTTTAATGCATCTCCTTTCCTCATTCTCAACATGCCTTTTAATTCCTCAAGAAACAAGGTGTGGGGCCTTCTGCTGCCTTAGTGGAGATTGGAATCCTCTGTGTTTGGTGCGTGTACTGAGATCCACGGGAAAGTCTTGGGTGGGTGAATTTGGGGTGGGCAGCTGTGCAACTCTGTGTTATTTTGAGGAAAACAAGTATTTTGCTTATGTTACAAAGTACTGCTGAGGGATTCAGGTGAAATTTTGGGTTACCTGCTTCACTCACCATAATGTGCTGAAAAATTATCAATACACATTTGATCTTGCTTTTTTTTTTTTTTTCCCCTTCAATTTTTAAACCTTTTGTTGTCCTGAAGCTGTTGATTTTTGGGCAAAAACAATACGAGGCAGTTGCTGTGGTCTGCAGGGTGGGGCTCAGAAAGGTCTTGTTGCTGATTCCCTTCGCTGGGAAGGGCTAATTATAGAGACAAACTGGGGAAGGAAGAGAACGGGGTCAATTAGAGCATCCAGCACAGTTTCCTTTAAATTAGAGGTTGGGCTGGAGAGATAAAAAAAGCCAAACCCCAACGTTAAAGAGGCACAGAGTGAGACTTAAAATGCTCTGGTGCACAGCGAGCTCGGCAGCTACAGCAGATGTCCTGCAGTTTCAATTTTAAGTAAAGAACATGTTGAGTTAGGAGTTTTATTGCCAGAATTGCCAAATCGAGCTGGAAAGACAGAGGAGATACTGCTACTGCTTTTATTCTTTAACATGCTTTTGGCTTGCAGTAGGTTGAGGTTGTGAATGAAACAAAAAAATACTTTGTCCCCATTGTTGAGTAAAATGGATTTTGTGGGAAAAAGGAATTAATTTTAAATCTTTAATACTCAGAATGTTATATTTTCATTAAAAGACTACCTGCATCATTGTGCACATAACACGAATCAGTTTGGTACTGTTGGAGAGGCCGCTAGGGCTAAACTTCTTTTTCTTGGAGCTGTCTTGTGGGCTTGAAAGTTTTTTCCCTGGATTTATGTATAAGCTAACTCGGATTAGAGGACACAGGATTTGAAGATATGCTGCAGACACGGTACGAGCTCTGGGCTCAGAGCTCTGCAGGTGTGGAAAGCAATAAACCCCAATGCCAACTGGAATTCGTGCAAGTCAGTGAAAAACCAGAAAAGCTTTTATGGTGCTCTTCCCAAATGATCCTCTCAGTCCTTTAACACCCTCCTGCCTCAATTTTTAGGACAAAGCCATGGTTGGCAGACCCTCCCCATGTCTGCCGGGTATTTTTGCTTCTCCTTTGCCGGACCGCCTGCCTGGCAGCGTGCAATTACCGGGAATTGCTGCACACAAAGGGAGATGGCAGAGCAGGGAGAAAAATCCCATAGTTTCATCTGAACGTTTCAATCCAGATTGGCAAGTTCCTTCTGCCGGTGGCGTGACTCATCCCGGGCTTCCTCACTGGAGGCCACTTCTGGCAGACCATCAAAGGAGCAGCCCGCGCTTCCAGACCGGAGCTGAACCAGGACCTTCCTGGAGCAAGGACTGTTTTTCTGGTCCTGGGATCTCTCGGAGTACAGGAGGTGGTGAGATGCTCCCAAATCTCAAGGGAATTGGTGATAAATTTGATGAATTCATCCTGAGGGTGAGAAGGGTTTCTTCTTGCTGTTTTGAGCAAGGCACGTGCCTGTCCAGAGGGTCCTGCCCTACTGGGATGGGCTGGGAAAGGCCCTTTGAGGTCAGTGACACAATCAGCAGAACAGTTTGTTCACTTCTGGTTTCTCGGGTAGAGCTGATATGCAGGGGTTTAGTGTGGCAGTTAGGAAATTCTTCAGCTAGGAAGGAAATTTTTAGTTTTATTTTTCCTGAGGGCATAGGTAGAGGTGCTCCTTGCTCAGGGCAGTGGTGCAGCAGAGACTCTTGCCCTCCTCTCCTTCATTCTCCTGGTAAAGCTGACAGTATAAATGCTTCTTCCTTGGTTTTGGTTCAACCAGCTTAGCTCTAAGTCTGTGAAAGACTAATTTTTTTTTCATTTGGAGCAAAGAGTGTGAGGAGCTCCACCAGGAGTTTAGGATTGTGCCACCAGGACCTAGGAGAGCCTGCAGGATGTCACTGGTGGTTTGATGTGAGTACATCCTCATGAGCTGTACTCTTATTTTTAGGGATTTTTTTTCCAATTGAAGCACATTGTCAAATGTTTTGTAGGTTTCTAATGTTATTTTATAAATTATTTACAGTGCTAAATAGTATTTTTGGGCTTTTTCTGCCTTTTTATTGTATCGCCATGTGCCCAAATTACTGTCCCAGGTCTCTTGTGAAGTTGTGAACACTTCTATTGTTTGAGATGGATCTGTGGGGTCTATCAAGGAGACATGTGGGTCTTGGCCCACCTACAGCCTTGGCTGTGGGATATTCCTCATTGTAGGTGTCATTTAAGGGAGAGGAAAGCTGCAGAGAATATGAAAGGGGTGTATAAATATTTAGAGGCTGTTTCTTTCAAATATGTGGCAGGAGAGTCTTGGTGTATCATGAAAAGTGGTGGTTTTCCTATTTTTTTTTACATTCCTGAATGGGTTGGAACTGGAGATCAGCATCCTGAACTGGCAAAGGAGTCAACCTCTTGATAGTGATCTAGAGTTCCACATGAGGAAAGCCTCAGAGTACAGATTAAAAATGCAAAGTTAATGCAATGAGGATCTATTGGGATGCAAGAGAAAAGCAAAAAAGTAATATAAAACAATGACTTTTGCTGCAGTGTCCTGGCAGGTTGGGGCAGGGCAAGATTGCCTTTCTCAGATCAGAGGGAAGCTGCTCTGCTGGCTGGCATAAGGGCTTGGAAAGAGAGCTTTAACTCTTTTTTTTTTTTTTTTCGGGACCCTTTTTCCCCC
>VZRS01011439.1:0-169067 GCA_013398055.1 Ifrita kowaldi | reverse complement strand
TTTTTTTTTTTTTTCAGGACCGATTTATCCCCCTCAATTTTTTATTTATACAGTGACATTCTAAATGCCAGATTGCTCTGATTCCTCTTTTGCTTCCGTTTCACATGTACATTCCTGTCCTTGTGGTTATTCCATGTGTGTGACAGCGTATGCAGCACACGGGTGGGGTTATGGCTTTCATATCACCTCCTTGTTCTGCATCTATCTCCTGCAGTCCCTGGAGTTTTGGGGGGCTGCTACAATACTTACATTTCAGCAGTTTTCCTCATTTTTTCACCTGCTGTCTACGTGTCAGTCTGTGCTTTCCCTCCTTTGCATTGTGCAACGTTTTGCTACAATTTAGGACATTTTAAAACCAAGCTCCCTACTTTGTTTGGTAAAGTCATCAAATTGACATTTTTTTTTCAGATTGTTTCCTGCAGAGCCCTGAGTTGATTTTTTGCCTGTGTCTGATCAGTCAGCACAACTGTTGAGCACGTGAAGCTTCACTGATTGCCGAGTTCTGTTTTGCTGCTCGGTTTTTGAGTTAGTTCTTTAGCTGAGAGCACTTAAATGCAAAGTATTGCAATTTGTGATGCGCTCGGTGGATCTCAACGCTGAGTTGGGTTTATTTCTAATTAAGATTTTAGATGGTCACCTGCAGGTGGTTTTATGTTAAAACTGCCTAGAGAAAGCCACTGCCTGGGTACAATGTGCTGAAGGAGGGAATTCTTTGTTAAGTCTGTGATTTTTAAGAGTCTCATTAAATTTTGCATGGATTCAGGTGTCTGAACATACCCAGTGCTGCTGCTCAGCCTAGTCAAGATGTTAGACCCAGCTTTAGTTTTCTCCGTTTCCTATGATTCTCGGTTAAGCCTCTTTTCAGGAAATCGGTGGCTTCCTGCAGGCTATTTGTAGTTGCTGCTGGCCGACTGAAGCGAGGTGATGTCTACGCACTGAAATATGATGAAACCCTTGGAAAGATTTGCTTAGAACTACCAGGATGAGGTTTTTTTGGTTTTTTAAGGCGTTGTCGAGGTGAAAGCCCATGGCAGCGGCACTTCATTAATCTTATTTACTGGTGTTTGAAGAATATCTGATGTTACTGTCCGTTCCGTCATACGGGAAATCTAATCTCCACTTGAATTAGCCTTTGTAATAAGGCTCCTGCTTGATAAGCGAGTAGACAAATATTGGGGCCTTGCCACCGAGGGCTTTATCCTTCCCTGAGATAAAGCGGTTGTGCTCGAACGTAGGTTCTTTATGCATGGAAAACAGACTTATCAGCATTCCTGAATTGCCCCTGCTGCAGAGACCGGGCACTCCTGCCCCTAAACAAAGCCACATTTAACTCGATGGCTTCTTCCCTAGCCCAGGAATAAAATATTTTCCTGTTTTCCCACGTGGCCGGTATTTCTGGCGCTGCCTATGGCGTGCATGCAGAAAATGCGTAAAGAATCCGGTGTCTGTGGGCAGATCCCACGTCAGGCCAGGCCTTCCAGCCCCATGGCTGAAATAAGTGCAGCCTGTTCCCTCGGCGCCTACATGATCTGGCGACCTGGCAAGGAGGAGGAGGGAGATGGCAAGGGTCAGAAGCAAATTGTTGCCCTTGCAAATAAAACCTCTCGTCCATCCTGCATTCCTGAAGGGAATCCTGGAGGTTCAGCATTTTCTGCCTTGGAACGGAGTGAGTGAGTCGGGCTGCCCCAAGCCTCAAAGCTTCAGTGACATATGGGGTCAGTGTCGGAAGGTGGCTGGTGTTGGAAAGAGGGAGGATAAAAATTATTTTAATTTGGGTACTTCTGAAGTGTCTTTATGACTTTCCAGAGTGTTGGTCATTATGATGTGGATTTTTTGGCTTTCTGGGTGAAAAAAGTGGAGGGAAAACTGCTTCCAGAGGTGGTCTTGCAGCTGATGGCAGGGAGCACTACAATAGAGATGGCAGTAGAGTTAATAGATGGAGGAGGTTTCTCCCTGTCCGTTTACAAAATTCCTGTTGAGGCATTGTATTATGGGGGAATTCTTTGCAAAATAACACCAGGACACCCCTTGGAGAGCTCCCCTTTGTTCACCTCTTGCAAAGCCAGCCCATGATATGGCCATGCTGAAGATGAATCTGAAAAAACCCTTTGAAGTTCTTCATCATATTACTGGAGATGAAGTATCTATTCTCACTTCATCCCATTTCTATGTAAACTCGTTAACTGACCTTCTCTGCTTTATATTTCTCCTAATTCGTATTTCCAATGCCCTAATGGGCCATTTGGTGGCTTCGATGCTCATCTGATTGAATCATTCTTTGTGTTGGTTTATAACGGTGCTTCCGTTTGCTCTGCTTGTGGTGTGGAGTGAAGGAAAACCTCGGGGACATAACGGGGTGTTGAGAGACAGCGGAGGGGGATGTAGGAGGCTGTTGCTGGACAAAATCAGTCCTGATCAGCATTTGCAGTCAAGTGGGACATACAAAGTAGTCATCAACTTGTGTAATTTTGGTGGAGACAATTCAAAATTCAATTTGAACAGATCATAAAGTATCCATATGTTAATTTTGAAAGCTTCTGTGTGTCTGGGTCTTGCTTGGTTTTTGCTCTCACTTGTGCTCCTGTGAATGTTTGCCCGCAGAACTCATGGGACTAAAACTTCCTAATATCTGGTTGGTCTTGGTCCAGTATTTATCTGCCTGGGTTGTTCACCTTAAACCTGAACTGGTGAGCAGAGTGCTCAGGCATGGAGAATATGGATGCTCTCCTTTGGAAATTTCCCCAAGTGTTGATGTCAAATGCTTTGTAGGTGTCTCACTCAGCCTGACAGGATTTCTGGTGGTTGGTGTGATGGACCTCCACTTGACTCATTTGGACGAGTTAACCACTTTTCTACCAGCCTGATCCAAAGTCACAGTCCCACCATGGACACGTTCAGCCAGAGTTTTGGCCAGCTGCTTGTGCTCTTGGCACATGAAGTGTAAAAAATACTTGCCATCCCTAGAAAGGTTTTGAGTCAGCTGGTTGTCTCCATGGTGAGCCCACCTCAGTTTTGGCTTTCCTCATTCCCAAACACAGAAAGCAGTGACCAGATGATCACGGGGAAGGAGTGTTGGAGGATGTGACCTCCTCTGCAGGAACGTGCTGTCCCTGTTGCTTTTTTTTGGCTCAATCCAGTGCTCCTCATTTTCTTCTGAAAAACCAGCTGGTTTAACTTCCTGTAGCGGCACCACCCGAAAAAACCCTGAAGCCGGCAGTAAAGGACAACGTGAAAGGAGATGTCATGGAGGGCTGTGGCAAGGACCTGCTGGGATGCAGTTAATTTATTTATAAAATCAAATTAAAAGCACGTTTGCCACAGCTGCTCGTCAGAGGAGCTGTTTTGATTTATGTTCTTGCATCTTTTGCTTCCGAGATGAGACCCAGCGTGGCTGAATGATGAGGTTCAGGAGAATACGAGCCAAACAGATGCACTTCAGAAAATGAAACTTCAATCTTGGATTTACTTAGCTCATTTCCTGGTGTCATTACCTTATCCGGATGATGAATGTGCCTGGTTGTGGGATCCTACACTGAATACATTTTGAAAGGTTTTTTTTTCACGCTCCCTTCTGTGGATCTCATCACACAGCCGAGTAAATCCATTTCAGGCAGTTTCATTTCCATACCATATGTTGTTCAAGGCGTTCTGGAGGGATAATTATGTGGAAATAATTTGCTTTCCTGTGTGATGCCAGGATGTGCTCTGCTTTTCAGGTACAGGGGGAGGCACACGTGTCCTCCGAGAAGCTCTGAGGTGACTTGGGAAGTCGTTGAAGTCTTGATGACTTTCTGAAGGTTCCGTCTCCTGTTGTGTTTTAGAGGAGTCAGGAGGGACGAATGCGAGGACAAGGCGATCATGTACTCACTCTGGAATGTTTATTAGACTTACTTAACCCCCCGTCCTGCTAGTGGGATGTTTTCCTTAAAGAGCAACCATCATTTCCATAACATTCATTATTGGGGAAGGGGGGAATGTAAATATTGTGGTGAATTTAATGGATTGAGGATCTTTCCTGCTCAAATCCCCCTAGCTAAGTGTTAATGTAAATTCTAAAACTGAATTATGTATTCGAGGAAAGACCAATCCCTTTCTGGGTTTTGTCGTATCTAACAAATCGTGAAGAACAAACTCAGATGCAGTTGTGAATGGCTGCCAAGGCTTCACTAATTTACCCAAATTACTGGAGCAATGCGCTGAAGTTGACAAATTCAGCAGCATCTGGATGGTACTAAAAAAGTTGCAACCTTCATTCTTTAAACAAATCTGTTTTGCGACTGTCTTTGAGCAAAGTTTGTTTCAATTGGTTTGTGTTAGAGGTGAACAGGTTGTCCTTGGACTAAAGATGTGACTGAAATTTGGAGGAAAAAGTACTCAGTTGGATTATTTGGTAATTTGGGCTAGAATCTCTTCCTTGCACACACTTCCATAGGGTTTGGGGTTTCTTTAACTGAAATTTGATTTTTTTACTGATGAATGGAGCCAGAATGAATGCAAACCAGAATGCCAGTATATTTTTTAGCTTGGCGAAACAGTGCAGCAAGGACACTTATTTCCCATGTAAGACTTATTTTTACTGCTTTTGTAGAAATTAATTTCCTTTAATATAAATTATGAATCCATGGTCTTTGTAGAGAAGAAATTGTTTGATAATATGTCTGCTGATAATTGGCATTACAAAAGAGATTGAACAATTGAAAAGGGATGGTGTGTGATGGATGGTGTCCCTGCCCATGATGGGCTTGGAACGAGATGATCTTGAAGGTCCCTTCCAACCCAAACAATTCTGGGATTCTTTAATCACTGGGAGCAGCTTTATTCCATCAGGTCTATTGCTGTATTTTACATTATTGAGGCTGAAACCTCTACCTACTTGATTTCAGGACTGTGGCTGGGTTCTAAGTGATACAGGGATTAAAGTGATATGGGAGACTTGCAAGGAGGGATGCCAATGGTTAAATGATAAATCAGAGAATCCCTTCAGTGGTAGCAGTTTGGAAGATGGAGATGCAGGATGTACTTTCCTCATGGCAACATGAGAACCTGGGGTGACGTTTGATGGGGGGAATCCCAAACCAGCAGGTTATGGAATGTGAGGACAAGGAACTTGGTCTTGTCTTTACTCTTCATTAAAATAAATAAAGTTTTAAAAATCCCCAAACCTCTATTTCAGAGAAACACGTTTTAAAAAGGGCAGCAACCAAAAGCCCTCATCCATTAAAAAACCCTTCAAACCTGATCATCCTTTAAAGGTCAGGGTTAAGGATGTTTGTTTAAGTCAAATTGCTGATGAGTTTTACCGCAGACTTCATTGGAAAGGCTCAAGGAAAGTGGAAAATCCCTGAGGCTCAGGTGTAAAGTCAGCAAGGACAAGCAGGAGCAGAACGAATAGGTTCCTCTGTGTCTATCAGACCCCAAACACTGACAGCACAAACACATTTATGCCCTTAAATGTCTGGGAGGATTTGGATTGCTTTCTGCCTGCAGCCAGGGTATAGACAAGGATAACAGTCCTAGGCTGGTTTTCTGCAGAAAGGGACTTTTGACTGAGGATGAAAGATAGGATAGGGTAGAAAACAAGTTTTCTGTCCTGACAAAAGTCAGATCTCAGGTTTCTGGTCTGAATTGTGGTCTGTGATTCCTGTGCTCACAATATAGGTGGACTTGGTATGCTGGGAACAGAATTTTATAGGGAGGTACAGGAGGATGGGCCTGTTGTGAACAGAAAGAACTTTTCATATAATTTTATGTCTTGAAAAACCCCCAAACTAATACAGACACTGTGAAAATATCAGGGATGGTAAAGAAATCAGGTCTGGTTTGGTCCTGTCTGAACAACGAGCAATAACCTGGCATTCATCCAACAAACCAAGACAAGTCCTCCAAACCTTTCTGCTGAGATCCCTGTGTCATAAATCCCTTTTTAGGGCACTTTGAATTTTTCCTTAGTGTATTTTGGAGTTTACAGGGGTGACACACCTGCACATTCTTCTCACCGTGCTCATGCCGGCAGCTAATCCTGGGGGCTCTGGGCACGTCGGACCCAGGCTGTGTCTTCCCGTGGCTGATGAGAGCTGAGAGGTGGCATCTGCTCTGGACACTCCGGCGGCTGCGGGGCGAAGGGAGAGGGGATGGATCGTTGGATGTCATGGCCCCGGGCACCTGCCTGTTGTGGCAGCGCCGCTGTCCTAATGTTTCTAATTCTGCCGGTGAAATGGAGTGGAAGCAATTCCAAAACCTGATAGGTTGAATATTCTGGGGTTTTTTTATTATTTTATTGCTGAATCTCCTTTTCATCCCCCACCCCTCTGTGTTCCATAATGACCTTACTTTGCCTCCAGTGAGAAAATTGAACTAATTTTGTTGACTTGTCTTTTTAAATACTCGTTATTGGATTTGCCCGACCTCTTTTTCTGCTGTGGAGAGTTGTGCTGGCCTTGTGCCAGTGGAATAATTCGTCATAATCTGAAAGCGTTTGGTTAAAGGGATTTACTGTCCCCCTCCCCAAACTTCTGCTTTACATAAAACGATTCCTGGGGAACTTTGGGGTGTGTTGGTTGTTGAGGAGATGAATGTTTTGAAATAAATCCTTTGAGTATGAAAAAGATAAGACACATGCACAGGACTGAAAATGTTTCACCTGGAATATTTGCAATGTGGTGAATATGAATTACAGATTTAATAGCTTGAGAAAAGTAAATTGTGTAATATTTTTAGGCAGGATTTTGGAAGGTGCTTGTGAACTTCAGAGAGAGGTTTGTGATATAACATCGTATTTTAGTGTGGCAGAAAGTATGTGTTCTCTTTTATGATCGATGTTGGGATTCTCCTAAACGTGTTGGAGAAATCCATGTATTTTCTAAGTGAAGATGTGCTTGTGGAAAACTGCCGAGATCTGGGTATCTGGAGGGCCTGTCATTCCCATCTCAGTTATCCTTCATGTAAATAAAAGGTGGAAATGAAGCCAGTTGTGTCACCTGAGCCTGTTCCACCAGGATCAGCATCGCGTTTCAGTTTCTCCAGATAACGCACGGCTGACCTTGGCTGTGTCCTATCCCTTCCCAAGGGTGGCGATGCCAGGTTTAGGAATTGTTTCAAGCTTGTGGAAGCTAATTGGTTGCTCGTAATAATTTTTAAAGAGCCTCAAGAAACTTAAGGATTATGTTTATAATCAATTCTTGACTGTGAGTTTGCTCAATGCAGAATTGTCTTTTTCTGTACTGATGGCACAGAAAGTATCTAAAATATACTTAATATTTTTTATTAAGGAAGAGGCTTAAAGCCCAAGTGTGCTGCAGTTTTTAGAGGGATGTTTGTCTCTCACCTCCTGTGTCAGGTGTAATCGATGGTTTTCTGCACTAAGACAGGGACCTCTCTGTGTGTTTTGTGGGAAGGAGGTGCCTCTGCTTTCACTTGAACTTGGAAGAGGAAAATTGGGATGGACAGGTTGGCACATGGTGGAAAGTAAAAGGTGAGAGGGCCTGATGACTTTCTCTGGGAATAACCCAGCAACCAAAGCTTAGACTCCTTCAATAATTATAGAATCACCTCAGACATGCTCAAAGCCAAGGTATCCCACGGGAGGCTTTAGATTTAGAGCAGGTTTTATAGGAAATGAGCACAGGAGTCGGAAAGGAGATGTTTGCACATTGCACTGGGCACCCCGTTTCGGGATAAGGGCGATTATCCGCCGCCTGCAATTAGGGCAAATCCGTCACCGGAGCCGCTTTGGGAGCGGCCGGCAGAAAATGCAGGAACAGATGTTGGAGAAGCGCTCTGGCAGACCTGGCTTAGAGGAGCTTCTCTTTCTCCCCTAGATGGTTCAGCTTGGGATGGGGAATTATCTTGGAGATGTTTAATACTGGGCTGCTGCAATCTGTCATCTAATTTCTTCAGCCGTCTGAGGATGCCTGACCTCTCTCTGTGCTCTATGCTCTGGGGCCGTTTGTTTTCCCTTTGTTTTAATCTTCCCTTTTTGAGGATGGATCAGGTCAGAATTTCTTTTTCATAGCAGTGCTCTATCCTAATGAAAAATCATGCCTGCCAATGGAAAAAAATTGAAAATCTCACCCCCCACATCATACTCTGGATGGAAAAATAGTCCTAAAGACAAGGGAGGACACGTGAGGAAAAGCAAACCCACTGTGCTAGTTTGAATATGCTCAGGTTTAACTTGTGCTCACTGAAGCATTGAAATCATTCCACTGCCAGTCCGGTGAATATTTCGATTTTTGCTGCTTGATCTCCCAAGAAACCAGATCTTCAGCTTCCAGATGAGATGGGTTGATTTTTTTTTTTCCAGAGAATATAATGAGATACAGACTGTTATCTCAATCAACTTAATTGCTACCTTATTGGATAAATACAGTGATGTATAAAATAATTTTATTTTCCAGAATGTGCTTTTGGGTTTTATTTTCTCCACAGTCACATTTGTCTGCTCCCCAAGTTTGTGTCGAGCTGTAGCTTGGCTGGGAGAGGTGGAAGCTCTTACCCAAGTGCAAAATGAAATCCTGATCCCAGCTGTGACGTTGTTCCAGCTTTTGCCTGAAACTGGGAAGATTCAAATGAACTAGAAAGTCTGTGTATGTCTTTGTTCCTCAGTGTCATCTAAGTCCTTGTTTGTCGGTTCTGTCTGTCCTTATTTGTGTTGGGTGGCTGTAGGGATGTACTTGTGTCCCAGGTTTGGAAATCAGGGATGCTTTCCTCCTCATCCTAGCAGTGATGTACAATTAGCACAAGGTGTGGGAACCCCCATAAACAGCTTTAAATAACCCAGAGGCACCATAAAATACATGTTTATTACAGCAAAATGCTGGGTCAGAGCATCTGCTGTAGATCCTTGATAATTTACTGCTTATTTCATTTTAAAAAAGTGAATTATGACATTCCTAATGGATGTATTGATTCCCTGCTGCCGGTCCTCAAACATCTCTGAGTTTCTGCAGCCTGCAGTCAGTGTATCTGATCCATCAGGAAAAGCAAGAACCTGAGGACCTTAAGGAGGAGCTGAATTTTGCTTGTCCAGGGCTTCGAGTTCTGCTCAGGTGAGACCCCACCTGCAGAGCTGCCTCCAACAGCAGAAGGACCTGGAACTGCTGGGGAGAGTCCAGAGGAGGCCACGGAGATGCTCCAAGGGCTGGAGCCCCTCTGCTCTGGAGCCAGGCTGGGAGAGCTGGGGGTGCTCACCTGGAGAGGAGAAGGCACCAGGGAGAGCTCAGAGCCCCTGGCAGGGCCTAAAGGGGCTCCAGGAGAGGGACTGGGGACAAGGGAAATATTTCAATTAAATACTTCATTAGCTCCTGCTTTTTTGGTTTGTTTTTTTGCTTCTCTGTCTGATATCAATGTTTTCAAAGAACTACAAAGCCTATGTTTCAGGTAGCTGCCAAGAACTATTTTTAGTGGAGCTGTCAGCTCTAATTCAAGGGATTTTTCAGTACTTCTTGCATTGTGAGAAGGCTTTTGTCTTTGGTTTCATGTCCTGATGCTTTCAGAACACTCTTCCTCAAGTTTAAAAGCCACTCTTGTGTTGTGGCATTTGCCTGACAGTTTAATTTTCAGATAGAATATATTGGTTTGTGGTTCATTTAAATCCAACATCCTATTCCTCCTGTTGCTTGTAAATTATCATCATCTGTGGGCTGAATATTTTTTATAAATATTGCCTTTACAGGAAAATTACTATTTTTTTTTCTGTGAACTAGTTGCTGAAAGTCTTGTTTAAAGTATGACTAATCCTGTTTGGTGTTTGTTTTGGTTTTGGGGGTTTTTTTGGGGTTTTTTTCCTTTGTAAGGTAACTAAACAAGATCTGGCAGTACAGTTTTAATATTCTTTTCTCTTTGATCTTCGACAGCACAATTCTGAGTGCTCTAAGATCTGTTCCTTGTGCTGTATGGGCTGTGCAGAGAATCTATAGGTTGCTACCAGCCTTAAATCAGTCTCTGGATAGTAGAATCCTGCTCCTGCATGGACCAGGGGGCAGAAGGATGCTTTCATGTTGGTGCTACAGGACCTTCAATAGTTCTGCATTGAAAAGAAACACTAATTTTGGAGGATTTTGAGCTGCTTGGTTTAAAGGAATGGAAGGTACCTGTATGGTCTGGCTACAGAGATCAAATCCCTAAAATAGATCAATTATTTATAAGTTACTTATATTATTCTGCTAAAATCTGTAGGTTATTAAATATCACTAAGCTGTTTGAGACACTGAACGTGGAGAGGAGACAGATAACGAATGGCATCACCTCTTACTTAACATGAAACTAAATCCAGTCAGGAGCAGTCTCTTGATTTCCTGACGAGGCTGCAGCTCCTGCTGCTGAGGGCTGACCTTCACTGAGTGCAGAGAAGATGATTCTCTGTGGGGAAATGATTTCATTGCCTGTGGAAAACGGGAAGGAGGTGCAAGGACGAGAGGCAGCCGAAGGGTGAAGTTAGTTGAAGGTTGCCTTCATTTCAGGAGGGTTTAAAAGAACGAGGATGGGCTGGAGGGGAAGCTTCAGTAATTTTGTTTGGAAAATCAGACTTGTATCAGAAGAAACCAGCAGCTGCAGGGGCACATGGCACTGTAAGATTATGGACTCCCAAAAATAACTTTATTCCTATTCAGATGCTTGAGAAAAGCTGGATTGTAGTGTTGCTTAAGAAGTAGGAGATGGAGCTGAAAGATTGGAGAATCAGCCTTCTAAACTCTCGTTCATTAACAGGTGTGTTCTACCTAAAATGGGAAAAATTGGGATTTGGCTGCTGCCCAGCCAGAGTTAACTTTTATCGTTCATTTTGATCTCGAGCAGTAAATGTCCTATCAGGAGGAAAGTTGGAATTGTCTTGGCAGAAGAGAAAGCTCATGGGTTTGTGTTGGTGGGTAACAGGTAATAATTCTTGTAAAATGCAATAAAACTGTGCAGGGAGCACTGGAAAATTTTATGTGAAATGGACTGTTTGCCAAGAAGAGTTTTCTGTGAGAAGGCTTTAAAACCATCCCTTCCTTCTATCGATCGTGGTCCATAATCCTCCATGAAATGAGGAAAGGGAGAACATCAGTAACCACATTTTTACATCTTCTCCTGGCCCTATTGCACTTAAATTTGACTTTGCTCCTAAGCTGAATTATCTTCTTCATAATAGCTTCAAAGCTCCTAAGACTACAGGAAAAACATCTGAAATTATTAATTATTATTTGACCCAGTATTCAAAAATAACGTAGTGACGTTCAGTTATGTAAATTGTCCCTAATTTTGTATTTTTAGGGAAATACAGCGCAGGTATTGTCACTTCCATCGTGATTTAATGTTTATTTTCCTGTGTCCATGGGCTCCACAATAAGCAAGGCTGAGAGGTGTCAGTGTTTGTCTTGGCTTGTGCTGGAAGTGGGCTGAGTTTCCCAAGGACAGAGAATGTTGAGGAAGGATCTATGCTGAGGATCTATGGGAGGACATAATTCTTTAACCCAACAAAATCCTTTGGCATGGATCTATATGTTGATATTTATCAGTATATTGATATATGGAGTTGATATAGATCAATATATATTTATAGGGCAATATTCAAAATACTCTGCCATTTCATCATACAGGTGAGAAATAATTTCTTGGTGACAACATATAAAAATAATTTTTTTTTCAATGAGCTGCCCTTTATTTCTGTTATCTTTGGAAACTTCCCAACGCTGCCAATTCGGTGGCATTTAGGTGCCAGCACAATGTATTTGTGTGATCCTTGGTGCTTCTGGAAATGCTTCTGCCTTTTGCTCAGCTGTTATTTCAAGTGTGCTTTTTGGAGCTGGAAGTGGTCCTGGAGTGCCTCCACATCCTTCAGTGAGCTTCCTTTTCAGCTCGACAGTCCTCAGGCTGCTCCCAGCACCTGCAGTGCTGCATTAGGAGGAGAAGGATCCCTTGATTTCCCCAGGTTTTGTTCTCTGAAGCTCTTGAGCTCCTCTAGGATAGAAGCACCTTGTCCTTAACGCTGGTGTAATTCCTGAGCTCTCAAAAGGTATTTTCTGCAGCTGTTTTGGGGCTGGAAGACGCTCCTTGGTGTGAATTCCTTCAGTCCTTGGCAGCGTCGCTCTGCTCTTACACTTCATATCCTTCATTTTTAACAGCTTCAGAAATGTTTTTATTGTAAGTGCTGCTGGTTTTCAGGCTCTGTATGTGAATTTTTAGCTGCAAACTAAAATATAACTAGCTGGCCACATGCTTGTAGAGCTAAAAGGGAAATCCTGAGTCCATTTACAGTTTCTGCAGCCGTCTCCGTGCTCGCTGGCTCTGCTCTGTGCCTGCGTCAGTGTGGGACTTGACAGGGATCTGTGTTTTCGGGATATCAACTCCGGATTTGTTCCAGTCAGATTTCCAGAGGCCGAACTGCTCTCTGTCCACCTGTGAGGAGCAAATCCAACCAGTTAGGTTGGAAAATCTGATATTTTGGCTGTTCATGTGAACAGAATTGCTGTGTTGGTGAGGGATGCTCTGTCTGATGATGATGCTGGAGCCTGGAGTTAATCCAGGAAAACCTGAAGGGGCTATAAATGTAATTCTATCAGTTTTATAAATGACAGATTGGTCTTGGTGTTTGGAACAGGGTTGTCCCACCTCTGGCCGCTGACTACTTCATTAGTCATTAGAAGCACCAAAACAACATGTAGCAAGGATTTGTTCCCCTGGAGGACTCAAAACACTCGGGATACACCTGGCTCTTCCTTAGTTTTTGCCTTTTTGTTAATCCCTGCCATTCACTGCCAGTTCTCATTAGTCATATAGGGAATGTGGGAGCAGCAAATGAAGTTAAACAGGTGCCACCATTGCAGCCAGAGAGAGGAACCAGCAATTCCTTTTGTTTCTTTAAATTTTACTGTTTATATTACTATTTTGTTGGTTTCTGGCAAAAAAAGCCAAGGGAGCAGCATTCTCTGTGTAGGGGTATGTTTTGGGGGAACGGAAGTGCTTCCAGAAGTCAAGATTCAGTGACTCAAATCCGAAGCTCAAGAAAGAGGAAGGATCTGGGGCAGGATTTCTTTGCACCGTTTTTTTAGGTTTCCCAGCATCACGCAGAGATGCTGTGACGGAAGCGAAGGTGGAAGTCACTTCTCCCATGCAGCTGCCTCAGTTGAGACCTCACCAAGCCTTCTTGTAGTTCCTTTATTTAATTTTCATTTCTTTGGCACCTGTCTGTGCCTTTGGTAGCATCTCCAGCCGGTGAGGCAGGAATCATGCAGGCAGGAGCTTCGCTCACTGCATAGCCCAGATTAATTCCTTGGATGCTGATTCATTGCCTGCACAGAAAGTGCTTTGACCTCAAGGGAAGCATAAGTGATCATGTTGTTATTCACGTCCTAATTCAGTTCCTCCTTCGTCAGAAACATTTGTAACGTTTTAGGAGTAACTCGTTTCACAACAGCTTTTCTTGTAATTTTTTTTTAGTTGTGTTTGGTTTTTTTTCTTTCCGTTTTCATTTTGTCTCAGCTAAAAGGTCTGGTGGAAGCTGAGAGATTTCCACAGGAGATGCATCAGCAAGAATGTGATGGATAGCAACATCCTCACCCACCTCCCAGTTTTTAGAAGAAGAGGAACCACTGAGTGGTTGTCATACCATAGGGGAATACCAAAACCTCAAGACAAGGTGATTCCAGGCTCTGGAAGGGATTATTGTCCACTGAGGTGCTTTATGTATCCATGGACTTCATAATACCAGTGTCTGATGAAAGTATGGGGGAACCAAGCCCATCTCTGAAAGAGAGGGGGAAACACCTCCAGTGCCCAGCAAGGAGCTCCCAGGTGCCAAACCGAAACTCAAGTGTCATCCTCCACTGTAGCAGTGAACAGAGAGGGAGGTGACAGAGTTGCTTGAAGTGCTGAATAAAACTGAGAGACACAGGGAAAAAACAGCCCAATGCAACTTGTCTCAAATTTTTCAGACCATGGAAGAAGCTGTTGAGCTCAGGAACGACTTAGAGAGCACTTACAACCTATTTTAGTTCCAGTGTGGGCAACTGTAGGTCTTTGGGAATGATTTACATAGGGTGAGCTGTGTCACTGCTTCTTGTATGTTCTGGGAATCCCCCTCGGAGGCTGAGTAGGCATCTCTGGCTGTACAGGCATCTTTACTTCCAGAAATATTCCCTTCTGCTTGAGGCAGGATGGGTGACACTGACCAAGGGTTGACACTCCTTTTATTATGGCTCTTGATAATAACTGCCAAACCCCAATTTACGAATCCGACTTGGACTGGGGACATTGAGAAGGTTTAACTCAAAATCGCTTGGGTTTGCAGGAAGTGAAAGGTCACCAAATTTTTTGGTTCACCCACATTTGCCTTGAACTTTGAGCAAGACAAAGCAGGTTTAGCAAAGGAGAAGAATTTCTTTCTTTCAAAGGAACTGGGACCAAATGGAAAATTTTAAGGGGAGAGGAAAGAAGCCCCTGCAGCAGTCAGATGTGTCATTGGGATGTTGCTGCCGTCGCCTGTGTGTCCTCGCTGTCGGTGCCTGCGGGGCTTTGTTTTGGCTCAGTGCCGGCTCCAGCAGGGTCCTGTGTTCCTGCAGAGCCTCTGGGAACGTGTCTCCACTTCTGCTTTCATTTTCTGTTCTAATTTAAGTCGTCTCACTGCTTCGGCATCTTACTTAGGTGCCTCAGTCCAAATAAACTGCTCTGAAATTCAGCCAAAAGACCTTTCTTCTGTATGTGGACAATCCTGGAGTGCTAATGGAGTATTTTTTTCCCCCATCCAAGCGTATCATCCCTTAAGAAGTAAATTTGAATTGTGATTACAAATCAAGTTGAAGGCATCGCTGCTCATTGCAGGAGGGTTGGACTAAATGACCTTTACAGGTCTCTTCCAAAACAAACCATTCCAAGATCTCTGTAACGCTTCCAAATCTCACTTTTCCTGTGATAGAACTTTCATTCTTTTGGATGAAAATAATTTTAGAGAAATTTTGCACCTCACGCCTTCCCCACACCAATACCTGGGTGCATAAATCTGTGTTTTGGGTACCACCACCTGCTGCACTTGCACACAAGGTTCTTTGAGAGGGGCCCACGTAGGTGATTAAGTGATAATAATAACGTTTCTCTCCCATCAGCAAACAGTGGGAAGAGAAAAACACGGTGAGCATGGAGAAGGAAGACGATAAAAGGAGAGGGGTAAGCATCATGCAGATTCTGAAAGGAACTGACATGTGCAACGGTGCAGTGATAACCAAGATGTTGAGCTTCCACCTGGCTGTTCCTCCTGTGTGTAGCTGTCACAGATGTGTTGGTCTGGCGTCAGTTTTGATGTCACCAAGGCGTTATTTCGGGTAGCAGCAGCACGAGGCTGTTGGCTGCTGTAGGAGAAACAGCCAGAGAGCTCTTGTGCCCATAGATTCAGATTAAGCAGTGAAGTGTGTTTAGATTGGCAGCTTCTTTATCAGATTTTATAAATTTATCTATACCAGGAATTACTGCCCTGCACGGTGTGTGTTGGGGCGTGCTGGTGGATGGATAAATCTGGGCTGTCCTGAGAACCAAACCCTGAGGGTTGGGAATGGGAGAAAGTTTCCTTGTTTCTGTAGTCCCTTGCCAGCTTAGGGGATGTTATAATAAACCCAGTGAACTTTGCTTCCAGAATTGCCCCTTTAGCAGCCTCAGTGCTGACACTGATCCCTGTTTTTTCCAAATCGTTCGGTATTTGGCAAACCCTGCCCATGATTTCAGGCTTTAGCTGTCACAGATTATTTATGCCGGGTTCGGATGCTTCCAGTGGACAGTTTGTTTTGGATTTTTGCCACGTGTTGCTAACACTGTCCCTGAAAATGAACATACTGAGGCTGCTCTTTCTGAATGGGTGTTAAACTCTGGTCAAATAGCAAAAGATCACACAGAATATAAAAATCAACCAGTATTTACATGTTTAGTGTCTGTACAAAGACTAAATGGCAGTCAAAGTTTTAGTCTTTTTCTGTCAACCTGCTAATAATCAGATGATTATTGTCAGTTTTATCAGGACCTCTGAGCCTTCCCTTGGAAATAGTAATTTATTTTGTTATGTACAAGAGCCCAAGTAATATAATTAATTTATAACCGTGTTTGGAGGTTGTGCTTTTTTATGTTGGAAATAAAACTATGTTAGTATAGTAAAATTGAGCAAAATCAGCATTCAGGGTTAATTTGAGAAGAATCTTCATTAAAGCATAGAAAATGGAAAAGGATATAGAAAATATTAGGCTGAAAGTATTTGGTCAGAGGGCTGGAGCCCCTCTGCTCTGGAGCCAGGCTGGGAGAGCTGGGGGTGCTCACCTGGAGAGGAGAAGGCTCCAGGGAGAGCTCAGAGCCCCTGGCAGGGCCTAAAGGGGCTCCAGGAGAGCTGGAGAGGGCCTGGGGACAAGGGATGGAGGGACAGGACAAGGGGGAATGGCTTCCCACTGCCAGAGGGCAGGGCTGGATGGGATATTGGGAAGGAATTGTTCCCTGTGAGGGTGGGGAGGCCCTGGCACAGAGTGCCCAGAGCAGCTGTAGCTGCTCCTGGATCCCTGGCAGTGCCCAAGGCCAGGTCGGACAGGGCTTGGAGCAGCCTGGGACAGTGGAAGCTGTCCCTGCCCATGGCAGGGGGTGGAATGAGATGAGCTCTAAAACCTCTTCCAACTCACACAATTCCCTGATTTTATATTGACTTAAAAGGCCATAAATGTTTCCTTTCATAGGCGTGCAGAGTCCATGAATTTTTGGCCAGAGTGTTCCCAGGAGTTTGCAATAGGCAAAATGTGTAAATGACTGAAGTGTAGCATCATTTTTGTATGTTCACCTGTAAATGTAAGCATGCAGCGACTCGAAAGGCCTTTAATTAAAATAGTGCATAAAACAAGTATTAGTGGGTGGCAAAATACAAACTTTGTGTTATTCTTTTTGTGTTCCCATTTAATTTTTTATGTCTAAACGCAAAAATATTATTAATTTTTCAAGTCGTGTAATAGCTAGTACAACAGCCTGCTGGAATAGTTGTCGTTAGGAGAGCCTTTCTCCCTGACATATGCTGATTACCTCAGGATGGATATTTCATTGCATTATTTTCTCCAAAGCACTTGGGAAAAGCCAGCTGCATGCACGAGGCGTGTTGGATGTTGAGCAGGGCCAGGCTCATGTGCGGCAGGGCACGGGAGACCACAACCAATTAACTTCATTAGCGTTGCTTTGACCTCCAACAACACTCCAGCAAACTCTGGTTTGGGGTTGTTACCAGTAAACCCCCCGTGGCACCCCTGGGATTTACAAGGCTTGAATTAACACCCCTTTGCTTTCTGAGCTCAGAAGCTTCTGGTCTTTGAGTGGTTTTGGCGGGGGGAATTGGCTCTTCTGCATCCGCAGAGCTGCTGAGGCTTTTAGCATCTCCGTGGGGTTCACGCTTGGCTCGTGATCCTGCTGGATTCAAGTTGTTTGGATACAGGAGGCACAGATGTTTGTTGTTACACCAATTCCATGCAGAATGCACATCTCTGGGGATGTTTGGGTGGGTGGGGTGGAGTGGCCTGCTGCTTTATAGCGTATTTATTGAGTGTGCAGGAGGGAGGAGGCAAGGTCAGTTTGCTCAAGGTAACCAACTTAAAGTCCTGTTTGCACTTCTCACGTGAGTCAGCAGTCTTGAATACGCTCTGATAACATCAATAAAAATAGCCGCCCTCTTGGCCTGGGCTTTGAAGTAAAATCTGGGTGAGGAATTATCGAGCTTAAGTATGGTGGGGGGTTTGTTCCCCGCTTCTTGATGGAAAGCTGATGCTGGAGTTGCAGAGCTGCACAAAGCAAGCCCAACCCAGCACTTCCCTGACATCATCCCTGTTGCATCTGTGCCTGTAGTAAAGGCATAGGAAAGCAGCTGGAACACTTCCCGGTGTATAATGTATGTCCTGCTACCAAGCAATGCGCCGTGAATCCCTGCCAGATGTATTTCACTGGGACATATTAATTTCTGTGCTTTGAAGTGCGCGTGGCTGGGGATAATACACTTAATGAAATATTGGAGCGAGAAACAATACAGCATAAAATAGCGCTGTTCATCTGAGGGCCTCAGAAATGAAACAATTCTCCAAATCCCAGCCTTGGAGTGGATGTAGAAGATGAGGGTGGCTGTACTTGGACTGAAGGTTCTGGATCCGAGGATGTGGGGGAGACTGCAAGGACAGGGTGACCAGTGAAATGCTTTCTCTGAATATTCTTTTCAGCATCAAATATCTGAAGTTCCCTAAACCTGTTGTGGGTTTTGACTTCGTGTTTTTTGCCCCTTCTTGAGCATTTTGTTGATGCCAGGAGGGAACTGCCATAGTTGTGAGGTGTTGCTCCAGTGGGGCAGTGCTCAACGGAAAGCTCAATGTCGTGCATAACCTTAGGATGTGCATCCTGTAAACTTTAATCTGTGTAAAGTGTCACTGCCACCTGATGGCCCAGGTCCTGGTTCCGAGGATCCTGCTTTTCTCCCTAGTTCCCTTTTATCTTTCTGTTGGAATAACTCCTAACATCTTCCAGGGCAGTTTGGAGTTTGTTAGAACTGGCGGAGAACTGGGGCCCTTTAACTCTGCGTTTGCTTTGATTTGGGGCTGCTGGTGGAGTGTTATCTTCTTGTAGTGGTGAAGTTTGAGAAACCAGCTGCATTTAATGTTTTAGTGCCAGAGATATGCATTTGTTTGGTTTGAAGCAGTACAAGAGAAATAAAAACTGTGATGTACCAGGGAGTTGGTTGCAATAACTCATATCCAGTGTGAGATATGGACATCTCTGAAAAAGAGTGACTTGGTAGGGGCAAAAGTGCTGCTGATTAAATCTTCATGGGTTCAAAATCTCCTGGACAGGAAGGAAAGGAGTTTATCTACTCTTCACTGGCACAGGACCATGGAAAAATGTATCTGGGGCAAGGGCCAGGTATGCAGGGAAAGGTGATGGTCATTTTGGTTTAGCGGCTAAAATTTGTGGGTGCTGAGTACCAGGCACCCATGAGATTGATTCGGGAGGTCGTCTGGTGTGTTGCTCACAAAATTTTCACTGCAAATCTGAGGGTCTTTCTGATACCTCAGACTGGGGGCAAAATTAGCAAAAGCTTGAGGTGCTGTGGGAGTTACATCTGAGGAGGGGGAGCCTGTGTTGTGTGTGTAGTGTTTGGGTGTTGAATACCTCTGTCTGCTACAGCTTTGGGGTATTTGGAGGATAACACCTGACCTGGTTTTATTTTGGTTTTTTTCAGCCTTGCTAACATGATGACCTGACAAGATACAGCACGGTCCTGACTATGCAGTGCAGGGACTGATGGGAAAGGATCCAATATGAGTGTGAATGATGTTGGAGGCAGACGACGCTTTGAGGATAGCGAGTACACGCTGCACATCTACCCCGGGAGCATCGCGGAGGGGACGATCTACTGCCCCATCACCGCCAGGAAAACGTCCACGGCCGCCGAGGTGATCGATGCGCTCATCAACAAACTCCAGCTCGAGAAAACAAAATGTTACGTGTTGGCCGAAGTGAAGGAGTTTGGAGGGGAGGAATGGATCCTCAACCCCACGGACTGCCCGGTGCAGCGCATGATGCTGTGGCCGCGCATGGCGCTGGAGAACCGCACCAGCGGCGAGGATTATCGCTTCCTGCTGCGGGAGAAGAACCTGGATGGCTCCATCCACTACGGGAGCCTCCAGTCCTGGCTGCGGGTGACGGAGGAGCGGCGCAGGATGGTGGAGCGGGGCTTCCTCCCCCAGCCCCCGCAGAAGGACTACGATGACTTGTGCGGTCTGCCGGACCTGAACGAGAAAACGCTCCTGGAAAATCTCAGAAACCGCTTCAAGCAGGAAAAAATCTACACCTACGTGGGCAGCATCCTCATTGTTATTAATCCCTTCAAGTTCCTACCTATTTATAACCCCAAGTATGTCAAGATGTACGATAACCATCAGCTGGGGAAGCTGGAGCCCCACATTTACGCTGTGGCAGACGTGGCTTACCATGCTATGCTCCAGAGGAAGAAGAACCAGTGCATCGTGATTTCAGGAGAGAGCGGCTCAGGAAAGACACAGAGCACCAACTTTCTGATTCATCACCTCACCGCCCTCAGCCAGAAGGGATTTGCCAGCGGAGTAGAACAGATTATTCTTGGAGCTGGCCCAGTGCTTGAGGTAAGATGGAAGCGATAGTAGTGTGGAAATGTTTTAACGGTGAAAAAACCCAAACCCGAGTAGTTGGGGTTTTATTATGACACTGCTCTGGGGTTATCTGCTAAATACTGATAATAAAGTGACAACAGCATTAGCAATGAGAGAAGGTTGTGTTTCCACCTATAGAATCCTACCTGCATCCAAAAAAAGAGGATAAAAATAAAAGTACAGCAAGTGGCTTGCTGCCAAATTTCTTAATGCTTTGTTTTCATTCAAGTGTTTCTTAATGCTGGTTTATCTTGGTGGTTTCTCAGTGGGAAAATGGAAATGAGAATTATCAGTAGCCATTTTCTGGTACATTGAAAAGAGAATTCATTGCACACAATGTATGGAAAATGTTGTATTTATGAAGTTTCTGTGCATTCAGCTTCTTTGAGCTGGGGGGAGAAATCAAAGGTAACTTTCATGATCCAAATTGGGTTTTCTAACCATGACTGCTTGATTTGGCCACATTTTGCTTACTTTATGAGGACTCTTCCTGTGTATTAGAGATTAGATGAACTGGGCCATCAATTTTCAGGTATGAAACTCTGAAGTGGATACCAGCATTCATTAATTAATTTGTCTTGAGTTTGCCCCATAGTCTTGGAGATGGTTTTCCTTGGAATTGCCAGCTTTGCTGGTTAGAAATTTTTTGGTTAAAGCCCATCTGCACATGGTGATGTGTCAGCTTCAGACATGGCACTGTCCTTGGAAGCTGTGATGCGCTGAGGTGGTTTGGTGGCTCCTCTCCTCTCTCCGATTATAACACTCATGTTCTTGATGATGTTTTCTATTTCGAAAGGGATGTTTTGGCAGCTGTAGACAAAGGTACCTACTCTCTGTGCCTCTATTCCATTAACGAGTCTGAGGACTTGGGTCAGCCTCAGCTACCAGCAGAAAACTGGGAATGAGAGAAAGGACTAGTGCTTGAACAAAGGATGAGCAAATGGCTTCGTTTTGCAAAGCCAAAAGGTTTTTGTGTTTTCACATCAGGTGGAATGGGCTGAGCTAGTTTAGTCTGGAGTTAGCCAATGATTATAGTACTTTGGGATGGGCTTTGCCCTGAGAAGCAGCAAAGCTGTGGAACAAACTGAAGGTAAAGAAATTAAAAGGTCTTTTTATTTGGGACAGTGTGCAGGAAGCTGTTAATTTTCTTGAAGCACATGGGCAAGTGCACTCCCTGTCCTTGCACTCACCAGTGTTTCTCCTGTCGTTATCCAAGGGATTATGGACCTGTTTCTTGCTGAGGTTGAGAAAACATCACACCCGGCTCCCGTAGTCTGCAATTAATGGTGGTTACTGCGGTGACCCACGTTGGTGACCACATCAATTTCAGAAAACCGGTGTGAAAACTCTTGCATTCCACCTCCAATCCTGTTATTCCACCTGCAGTCCTGTTATTTATTTGAAACACCTCCATGCTGTTTAGTTTTTGGTATGTTGCTTAATGTGTCATGTTGGACCAAGGTCATTTTATAGTTCTCTTTAGCAGTGTCAGAGGGAGCATCTCTGTCTCGGTTAGATTTGCAGAGGTGGAGAAGAGAGATCTCCATGAAAGGGAAGGTAGAAAGAAGTTTGAGGAATTGTTTTTTTCCTTAGATTCTACTTTTCTCAGGAATAGGTTCTCTGCTTGCTTGGCTCTTGAATGGAGAGGGGCAGCACAAATGGTTTACTGGGACTCCTGATCTGGTGGTGGCCACTCACTTCTTCTGGGGACCATTCACAGAATGGTTTGGGTTGGGAGGGACCATCCCATTCCACCCCTGCCATGGGCAGGGACACCTTCCTCTATCCCAGGTTGCTCCAAGCCCCAGTGTCCAACCTGGCCTGGGACACTTCCAGGGATGGGGCAACAACAGCTTCTCTGGGCACCCCATGCCAGGGCCTCCCCACCCTCACAATGGAAGGCACAATTCCTTCCTAATTTTCAATCTTTTTTTCCTTTAAAAAGCACCTTTGTAGTTTCTCTCTTTGGTTCCTTTTCCACTAGATGAGGTTGCTCAAAGCCCCAGTGTCCTGGCGAGCTGTGTGTGTTGGGATGAGGTGAAGGGCAGGGATGCACTCCAGCCTTTTGTTTTCCTTTCGCAAGATCTGCAGCTGTTTTTGAGGGAAAAAAAAATCCTGAATCATATCTGTTATATTTTTTTTGCTGTTGGAACAGAAGTTTGCATTCCTTCTCTCCAGCAGCTGGACGGCTGCTGTTGTGCTTTGTCTGCTTCCAGGCCTCTTGGAGAAAGTGGAGGTAATCCAGAATTTCTTCTGCTCTGCCAGCACCGGTCTCAAATAGTCACAAATCAGGCAGCCTGAAAGATAAAGTGGCTGTACTTCTGCTTTTCCTTCTCTTCCTAGAATTTCCCAGGAAAGGGATCTTCAGAGCAGAGCTTTGGGTTGCATTACCCTGCAAACTGTTTGCAGATTTGACCTTTTGAGTTGTGGTTGGAATAAACTGAATAAACTCTGGAAGTTTAGATGCCAAACTTCTGGGGGTTTTTTTTCTTCTTTTCCTTTGTTGTTCTTCTCTCCTCCAGACACCTTCTGCAATCCCTTTGCTTTCCCTCTGCATATTTAAGGTCAGATGGTGTTCAGCTCAGGTTTGTTTTTCAGAGGCAGCGACACAGCTCTTTGTGCTGCGACTTCTGACTTAGGGAATGGAGCTCACTTGGACCTGTTGATCTCTTTCTCTGCTTGAAAAGTGTCTCTGGCAGGACAAGTGCATGGAACCTCCTGTTCCTGGGAATGCCTTTGCTGTCGTGCTCACACAGCAGGAGAGGAAGCAGAGCAAAATTAAGATTTTTTTTTTTTTTTTCTGCAGCTTCTCTGTTTTCCTAATTTACCTTTCTTGAACAGCTTCGGGCTATTGTTTGGGACTTTTTTTTGTTGCATGAGATTCCTGAGTCTTGTCCAAATTGGACTTTTGGGGACGGCTGTCAAGACAAGCTGTTACTGCCCTCTAAACACAGTGACATCATCCACTAGTTGCACATAGTTTGAGACGTGTACTGAGACCAGGCGTGTCCTGTTAAAGTGTATTTGATGTAAATCCTGTGGATTTTCTATTTTCTCCACTGGGATTTAATAGGAAAATTTTGCTGTAGTGGTGCTCCTTGGAACGGTTGCAATATGCTTCTTTTGGTGATAAATGATATTTAAAAATATTTGCATATTCATATATTATTTGTCGTAAATTATATTCCTTAAATACCATATTAATTTTTCCAGTAACAAGACTCCAATTGTTTTAAAACCAGGTGATTTTCTTTATATTTTTCTTCTATTTCCCCCATTTTCTTTTAGAGCACATTTTTCCCTATAAGAACTTGCTTCTTCAGCAGAGCTGAGCTTATGAAAATTTTGCACTCTGGCTCTTTAGTTTCAAGATTGAGCTTCTCAAAATCCATAATTTTGTATAGTTAATTGAGGAAGAGTTCCACAGGCTGCAATTCCATTCTAGTTCTGATTGACTCCATGCAATACTTGAGGTGAAAACTTCTGCTCAGCTTGATGCTCCATCAGGAGCCCAGAGTGCCGCACCTCAACAAGGCATTGAGGGGCTGGAGCGTGTGCAGAGAAGGGTTTGGAGCCCCAGGAGCAGCTGAGGGAGCTGGGAAAGGGGCTCAGCCTGGAGAAAAGGAGGCTCAGGGGGGATCTTCTGGCTCTGCTCTCCCTGACAGGAGGGGGCAGCCGGGGGGGTTGGGCTCTGCTCCCAGGGCACAGGAACAGGACATGAGGAAATGGCCTCAAGCTGTGCCAGGGGAGGTTTAGGTTGGCAAAATTTCTTCACACTGGAAAAGATGTGGCTGCCCCATCCCTGGGAGCATTTAAGGTTAGGTTGGAGAGGTTGCACAACCAAGTCTAGTGGAAGGTGTTCCTGCCCAGGACAAGGGCTTGGATTAGACAACCTGTGAAGTTCCCTTCCGATCCAAGTCATGCCATGATTCAATTCATGCTCTACCTGGAGAACTGTGCTTTATCCCTGCAGGGATATTTTATCCCACATCTAGGGAACTTGTTGATGTGAATTTGGAATGGTGTTTTAAAACCCTCTTTTCTCTTTAATTAGATTAGCTAGAAACATCCAGATGAAGTTTATGTTGGAATCCCAGCTTGTTTTCATGGACTGTAACCCTTAGAGGTGGGATGTGGATGGCATCATCACCCTGTGCCAGTGCATGGTGCAGCCTGTGAGCATCCTCCTCCATCCTCCTGAACCACGCTTCAGCCTTCTGGGAAGCTCTGAATGCAAGTTAATTTATTACATCTAGCTAATTTCTTTTTCAGTTCTCCATAAAACTGCAAAAGTAGGAAATTCCTCCCTGGCTCAGATATGCCCAAAGGTCCTCAGACAGGTATTGGATGAGCCTTGGTCTAAAGGAGTCTGCAGCAGATGATTTTATCATCGGTCCCTTTCTCAGCATCTCGTTTGTCACAGGAGTACAGCCATGGCAGCTACGCACAGCAGATGTGTTGTCTGAGCAGCTGTTTATTTGCCTTTTCAAACATCCCAGTGGGGATCTCTCAGTTGCTTTAAAAAAAAAAAGCCAAGAGCTGTGTTCCTGGGAGAGGCCTCGGAGCACAGGCGGTGGCCAAGGGGAGCTGCTGCTGCCCTCCACAGCTGATGTGCATCTGCAGCATCTCTGCCAGAAAAAAGAATGAATTGATTGCTTGAATTGCTTTGGAAAGAAATGCAGAGAGCTTTCTGTAGAGATGGCCCCGCTGTTTGCATTCCCAGTGGTGGTGGTTTGCACAGGAACCTTAGGAACAGCAGCTGGAGTTGCTTTTTGGTTTCTGGAGCAATATTGCACAATGTGTGTGTTTTGCTTGTGTGGGGAAGTCAGAGTTGCCACCTGAAGGTCTGGGAGGCTGAAAGCCTTTATTTTTTCTAATTTCTTTAATCCTGATGATGGGATTGTTAGAGGAGAATGCAAGCAGCATCTAGAAGATGTTGAATGTTGTTTTCCAGGACTATGTGCTAGTGCCCAGCGTCCTCCCAGCTGAATTCAGCCCTGGCAGCAGCAGCTGGAGCTGTGGCCCTGCGAGGTGTGAGCAGAACGACTCCACACTGCCAGAATTGCAGTGGATGCTGCTGAATGTTTCCAGAGCCAAACAAAGAGCCATTGAGTCGAGTTAAAAAAATCAATTAACTGGAATGATCAGGCGTGTCCTGGACTTCCAGTAGGTTTGGGTAGCGTTGGACAACACGGAGGGGCCAAAGCTCTCCGTGCACGCAGCCTCCACTGCTTCCCCTGCGTGTGCCAGACCTGGAGTTATCCCAGGTAGGACCCAGCTCCACTGGCAGATCCCACCCTCTTAACTCCTGTACTGTGGAGCCAGGATGAGGGGATACTCCATTCGGAGAGGAATTAGGGTGCCATTATTTGCCTGTGGGAAACAACATTTGCAAACAGACCATATTCATATTTTTACCTGGAACAGTGCTAATGGGATGTAAACTTTGACTATATGCCCTTTTTTCCGCTATTCCTGCTTGAAACAGTATTAATGGGGGATAAAATTTAAGTATATTTACATTTTTACCCCCTGCTTGGAACAGTATTAATGGGAGGCAACCAAATTCCATTAAAATAGACTTTACAAAAGAAATAGATTCTCTTATCACAATGTTCACAATGTTCAGTTTCCAGTACACTGATTTCTAAGTAATTGGGTTGTATTTTGTGGCTCTAGAAGTTTTATAGTTTAAAAAAATTTATTTATGTGAAGGGGAGAAGGAAGATTTATTCTTCAGCTCATTGCTCACTTTTGATCATTTTTAACCTATGATATGTGCAGTTATCACCGCTCTGCCATCTCGGTTTGGGGTAGGTGTGAACGCAGCAGCCAGGATTTTTTCCCTTTGCATTCTTGCCTCCCCAGTGCCTGGAAAGGTTAGAGAGGGAGCAGCACACAGAGATTATCCAGCTGATGCCTAATGTGGGAAGAATTCGTGCAGGCCTGACACAAAGGACTCCCACAGCAAGGCTCAGGCACCAACTGCTTTTCACCAGCACTTGCAAAATGCTGGGATTCTTCAGCTGGGGAGGTTTTACAGTTTCAGGCTCTGTATCAAATAACGTCTTGTTCATCTCTTTTTTCTGACGCTGAATTATTCAATATTTTCACTGTAGAGTCTTCCTGCCATACCCAGATGGGCTGTAGCAGTGCCTGGGTCTAATATTGTTATTATTTTTCATTACTTGCTATCTTCAGCAAATATTTCATTACTCAAAAGTCCAGATTATTGCACTTGAATGACAAAAATTGGTGTTTCTGCCCTGAGAGGACAGCGGGGAGATGGATTTGTTATTAAAGCAGGTTTACGTGAAGCTGCTTTTCCTCAACCCTTAAGAATTAGGAGCTATTTTGTTTCCAGGAGGGAAATGCCAAATAAACCCTGCCCTTGCTGGGTGGAGTGCTCACCTTGCAAGATATCCTGACTTTATGGACCCCTAGATAGCCAGACTTTATGGACCCCTGAGTATCAGGATCTCTGGCTATCCAGATTCTATAAATATTTATGTATCTATACAATATAACCCTGAGTCTGACCCTGGCAGGGATCACGTGTTCATGCAAACGCAGATGATGCTCAGCATTATATGGCATTAGAGAACAATTTACTTTCTTAATACCATTTAAAAAATATCTTTCTCTGTCTTATTCCACCAGTGTGTCTGTTATTTGGGTTTGTATTCAGCTTTTTTGGTAAAACTTGAATATCAAGATGCACATTCAACAAAACATGAAGGAAAGGCCCATTTTCTGACATCTTATTTTTCCCTTTTTCTCTCTATTTATCAAATGCTGTAACTATAATGCAGCACTTTGACAAATAATGTTTTCGATCAAAGATCGTGTTGCTACTGTTCAGTAAGGCTTCCATGAAGACTTAATAACCAAGACAAGGACTTTTTATCCCTAATGTGCATAGTTAATACAGCACCGTGTTTTTCTAGTCACGGAGTGAGAAGTTAATGCCTTAGTAGGGATTTTGTTGCTTTCCCCCCTCCCCCCTTCTCCCAATCAAAATACAGATTTTTTCAGTTTTCAGGAGCATTTACTGAGACCCTTTTGACTTTCCTCGTGGCTGGGGAGCCTGTATCGGATTCGACACGCTGGGCTGGGTGCTGGGTGGATGCCAGGTGGGTGCTGTGCTGCAGCCCTTGCTGGGGAACAGAAGAACCAGGGAACAAGGAGCCTTTGTAAGACAGGGACTACACCCAACTCCGGAGGTAGCAGTTGACAAATTTGGGCTTTTTAATGGTTTCTGCCATCCCCGTGGTTTTTCCAGGCCCAGAATGTGAGTGCTGTCCCCTAAACACCTTTGGGAGAGCATTTGGGTTTGCTGCCCCAGGAGCAAGTCCCTCTCCTCACTGCTCAATGAGGAGGTGTCCTACTGAGCTCAGAAATTGTATCCCAAGGGAGCAGATACAATTTTCTGACTCTGTCCTCCATGTCTTCAACGGAGAGAGGTTCCTCCTTCTTATTTATGGGGCAGGAATTGCTGTTTGTAACAAGAAATTGTTGTTGTCACTTATTTTACGCAGTGGGGAGACAGAGAGAGTGTGGTTAGTTATGGAAGGGACCACAGTGGTCACCTGGTCCCACCTCCCTGCTCAGGCAGGGCCATCCCACAGCACAAGGAACAGGATTGTGTCCAGACAGCTCTGGAATATCTCCAGTGAGGGAGACTCCACACCCTCTCCGGACAGTCTGTTCCAGTGCTCGATCACTGCACAGTGAAAAAGTTCTTCCTCATGTTCAGGTGGAACTCCCTGGGATCAGTCCCTGCCCATTCCTCTTGGTGCCACTGCTGGGCCCTCAGAGAGGAACCTGGGCCTCACCCAGGGCTGAGAGCCCATCTCAGCTGGGGCTCCTCTGAGGCTGAGCAGCCCCAGCCCCCTCAGCCTTTCCTGGGCATGGAGATGCTCCAGGCCCTTCCTCAGCTCCGCAGCCTCTGCTGGACCTGCTCCGCTCTCCACAACTTCCTGACAGGAGGGTGGAGCTGGGTGGGTGTTGGGCTGTGCTCCCAGGAAACAAGGGACAGGACAAGAGGACGCTGCCTTAAGCTGCCTCAGGGGAGGTTCAGGTTGGACATCAGGAAGAATTTCTTCACAGAAGGGGTGATTAGGCAGTGCAATGGGCTGCCCAGGAACGTGGTGGAGTCCCCATCCCTGAAGGTGTTTAAGGAATGACCGGACATGGCACTCAGTACGCTGGTCTGGTTGACAAGGTGGTGGTTGGTCACAGGTTGGATTTGATGATCTCAGAAGTCTTTTCCAACCTCAGAGATTCCATGATTCTGTGATAACTACAGCTCTGCAGTGATGCAATGTGTACATCTTCTTTCCCCATATGATTCCTGTGGGAACAGAGAAGTCAGTGCGTTCACTGAGGAGTGCGACGATGGTCATCGTTTAGGGTCGTGTCACTGAAAATGCCTCAACCCAGGAACGGATTGAGGAGGAGTGGTGTTGTCCACCTCTTCTACAGCATGTGGATTGCATTTCGTTGTTTGAACATCTGATGGACATGAAGAAGTTTAGCCAAGTGCCTCCTGGTTTGCCCCAATGGCTTTGCCAGATCCAAGAGGAATCAGTTGAAAGAAGTAAGGCACTTCAGGGAGGCAGAGGCAGGGAGCTGCTCCGATTTGTTTGCTGTTTAAGGTTAAATATTACGTAGAGGTTAAGTTAAAGCTCAGCGGCAGGCGGTGGAACAATCCTCTCCCAATCCCACGTTGCACAAGTCTCGCAGGAGCTCATGGCAGCAATTCAGGGTAGGCAAATAAAATCATTGTTTGCCGTGTTTGCGGAAGGGATCTGCCTTAACGGCAGCAGCAGATTGCAGCTCCCTTCTATTCCCTTAATTAAGATGGATGAGGGATAAATGTCGTGCCAGACAGTTGAGCCTTTTGCTTTGTCACCATGATTGGGGATTTAGACTTCTCTGGGCAGAGGCTGTGATAGGGAAGATGAAAGGACAAGCAGAATCTGAAGAGTTTAAAACAGTGGAGACCTTTTGCAGCTCATTTATTTTAACATATAAGGTATAAAAACCAAGCTATGTCCATGTTGCATCAGCGAGTTAACAAAGCTTTCTCTCCCTGGGCGGTCGGTGTCCCACCATCACTCCCTGCTGTGTGAAGCTTGAGCTGAAGGGAAGCACCTCCTGTTTTGTAGTGAAGAGCCTTGGAGAGAGAGGTCTTCCTCCTGTCCCACCAGGATCTCTGTGCTGCAACAGGCGAAGGCTTCACCTCCCCCTCAGCCCAGCCCTGGGAGGACATGAAGCAGGGCAGGATGAGCCTGGCCTGCTAGTCCCACCACTTGCAGGCAGCTGTAGCTCAGGGATCTCCTAAATTGGCACAATCTTCATCTGATAAGTCTGAATGGGTGTTTTTGGGGTCAGCTTGACTACCTACGGCCATAAGGCAAGCCTGAATAGAGGAAAAGATGTTGCAATATTGATTAAGAGTCAAAATAATTAAAAATTTAGCACAGCACAAGACGAATCAGGATTGTTGGCTGTTATGAAAAACATTATTTATAGTTATAGAACGTATATATGTATATATATTTAAAAAAAGGAAAAAAGAGTTGAGCAATTTCTGCCCATAATGTAATTTTAAAAGTCTAAATTTTTTTTTGCCAGTGTTGTCCAGATCCACACTATTCTCATTTGAAAGGAGGAAATAAGAACAAAAGAACATGATTCCTGTGCAGTGACTCTGTGATAGAGACCAAAGATTTACTGATTGTCGCAAAACAGGCAGATTTACTTAAGGTTTTTAATTGGGAGAAAAATCTTGGCCAAGGATCTCTGTGAAGAATACCAAAGGAGAATGAAAGCATCTGGGTAAAAGTGCTCACATCCAACACAAGGATAAAATGTTTATACTTAATTTGCTTTATCATCGAGGAAATCAAAATATTTTTTTGAGAAACAACAGGTTTGGGGAGCAAAGTTTTGGTGTGGCGGGATGGGGGGGAGCTGTCTCCTAAATATTTGTTGCTTGAGTGCTTTCCAAAGCAGAGCAGATCCAGATTTCAGCAGAGCACCTGATGTGCTTGGAGAAGAAATAGGAAAGAAACAAATGAAGAAACAAAAGAAAAAGAGACAAAGCAGATTTTATAATGCAAAATCCTTTTTTGAAGAATTAGTGCTTTCTCAGGATTCTGAATATTCTCCATACAGGCCAGTAGGTGTAAGGAGTAGTCCTGAGTCTCTCCTGTGGGAAACTGTGGGGTTTAGTTGAGAGTTTTCTTCTTATATCTACAAATTGAATTATCCTTCAGTTAAGGAGATTCGGAAAATAGTCCTGAAGAGCAGAAAATTCAGTATTTTTTTGTTGTTCAGCAAATACAGGTAGAGTGGTTTCCATCTGATGGAATGGGGAAGATTTGGTGTTGTCTCCTTTAAACAACCTTCTCTACAAGGCTCATATCCACTTCTTCATCGAAAGGGAACTTTGCAAACTTTGGAAATACACTTTTCTGGTTTTGTTTAAGGCTCTGAAAAACGCGGAGTTGGAAGCATTGGAGTTTGTCTTTATCTCCAAGGCTACGGCCGCGGAGCTGGCGATGCTCGGAGGAATGTGTTTGAATTATTAGGCTGAACTCTGCATTTCTGGGCCAGAGTGTTCCTGGTATTTGGAGGCCTCTGGGATAGAGGTAACCTTGCCAGCAGGTCATAAATTTGAGCTGGGCTTTTTTACCTTAGTCAGGAAATTCATGCTGGAGCTTTCCTTAAGCCAGGATTCGCAGTGATCTAATCCCAGCCTGCTGCCAAACCCGACCTGGGAGCTGTTTTCTGGCGTTTCGTTGCTGTCTCTTTGTTTTGTCCGTCGCGTTCCGGAGCACTCGATTTCCCCTGCTCTGCGCTTTTCCCCGGAGCCGTTAATCGGGAGGGGATGAGCGCACACAATCAGCCTGCAAAAGCCTCGCTGCTCGGGGCGGGCGATGGCCAGCACCAGGATGGGCTATCCAGGAGGATTGTAATGAGCAGTTCATTTCAGCTTCTCCGAATAAGAGTGAGAGGAAAACCTGCCGTGGGATTTTGGAAGTTTTGGGACACTTCATGCACAAGCAGGTAGAAATCTGCATTGCAGGTGTCATATCAAAATAAAATCAATAAATAACTAACAACAGCAACTCATTTAATAATACACGTTAATGTCTCCTGTAGTAATAATAATAAAATATGCTAGTATCCCCTACAGTAGTAATATATGTAATATAATATTAATTATATGAGTACACACACAAGTCTGCATTGCAGGTGTCACATACAAGTCCAAAATAATATATATGTATATAAAATAATATCTGCCATTATAATATATGTAATAGTAATGTAATTACATATATACACACACCCCAACCTGCATTGCAGGTGTCAGAGAAGTTCAAAATAACAGCTATAATAATATTTGTTATATTAATATATGTAATGTAATAATAGTATAATAATATATACACACAAAGAAAAATCTGCTTTGCAGGTGACACAAAGAAGTCCAGATTTACATATATTAATATATCCTGTAATAATCTATGTAATAGCAATATATCTATATGCATATATACAAAAACAGATCTACATTGCTGGTGTCATAGATGTTCATAATTACATATAATAAATTATTATTATTATTACTATTATTATGTCTCAGGTGTCTTACAGAATCCCCAGACAATCATTCAGGTGAAACCCTGCTGCCTTCTCTGGGTCATGGCTTAATGTGAATGTAAAAAGCTTTATTTTAACTTCATTCTCAAGCTATAGCACAAGTAAACCCTTTATGCTATAGAAAAACAGAGCTGTGATGGACAGTTAAAATATTTTGGAGAGTATTTAGCAAAGGAAATTTGTCCCATATGTTAATTTTTGCATCTGTTAATGAAAGGTGGGGTGTGTTGCACGTTGGGTACCAGTGGAGATGCTGCTCCAGTATGTGGCTACATCACTGGGAAGTGAAATTCATACAAATTAAGCCAGTTTTAAAGGAATCTCAGTTAATTCCTTGGAAGAGCAGCTGCTTTACACTGGGATGCCAATGATGTGTAATTCCCAGCAGTGCTGTCAGTGTTGCTGGGTGGTGATTTTTATGTAGCAAATCCAGCACATGGCTTGTTTTCCCCCTTCCTTCTCTTTTCTCCTGCAAATTGAAGCATGGAAAGACCTGCTCCTGCCTCCTGGCCAGATTGCCACCGGATGCTTGCTTTAAATCAGAATATTCTATTGCTAGACATGTTACATTAGCATTAAATGGTTAAAAAAATATTATTGTGGCGAGAGAAAGCCCCTCAAAGTCCTTTCTGGCTTGGGAAATACGTCTAAAAATTCAGCACAGGGTCACCTGCCGTTTCCATTGCCGGTGCATATAGCTGGTCAGTCTAAATTCCCCCATAATTCACTAATGCTCCCCATTTTTGCATCATGTAGCTGCTAAAAATGATAAATAACCCAACTCCTGCTCCTCCACTTGTGCTGCAAATCAGGGGAATGGGGGTGCCCCTTCAATTTTGCACAGTGAAACTTCCTGAATTGCCTTGTGTCCATGCACACAAAGTCCTTGCCTTCTTGAATATTCTCAGTGTAACAAGTGGGCATCCAAGAGCTATTAAGCCTGGATTAATCCTGGGCTTGGGCTGCTCCAGGAGGGATTACAAAGCGTAATATTGGCATTAAGGCTGGGAGATGGGAGCGAGGCTTTCCAAAGTGCTTATGCAGCACAAAGAAGCTCTGCCGGCGCCTTTCGGCTCGCGTGCGGCCCTGGGCTGCGAGGGACGACCTGGGGCTTTCTAGAGTTACATCACAATTATAGTATTTGTAATCACAGAGATGCAATCGAAATAACCTCCTGGCAGAAGGGAAATATGTGGGTAATGAATGGGTGCGACCTGCCTCTTGCCGTCCTGGCTTTTCACGCTGGCTCGTGCAGCCCTTCCCGCTCTGCAACATCTGGTTTTCATCTGCTGCAGGAAAGCCAAATAATTTCAATGAAACTGGGAGAAAACATAATGCTCAAAAAAAAAAAAGAGACAACGTATTGATGTTAGCCTGGTTTTCAGCTGGCGTTAATTAGATTTATCAGCAGGGTTTATCGACAGAGTGGACAGTCGCTTGGATGCTTGAGTTAATGCATCATCCAACGGGCAGTGCGATTAACGAGGGCCAAGCGCCGCGTTTTTCCTTGGAAGAGCTTGGAATGATAAATAACGTGAGTTGAGATTACTCTGATTTTTGGTGCATCCCCCAGGTGACGTGTCAGCAGAGCACTGCGGCACAGAGGGGGTTTTGCTGATGAGAACGGCCTTGGTTCAGTGGGACTGGCCATGGTTGCTCCAGGATTAAGGGAATACCTGCGTCATGTTATCCTACAAGAAAAATGCATTCCCGAAATTGTCTAATATTAGATATATTGAAAGAAAATAAATATACAGTACAATATACTTTATTAAAAATAGGTATAATATATACATGAGATATAGAAATATGAAATACAACTGCATGATTTTCTTTCTGTCTGTCCCTCCAGATCAGAATAAGGTTGTCATTTAGTTCCATTTCCAAGTTTAGACCAGCATGGGTCAGCGTCTGCTTAATCCCCATCACATTAGAGCCCCCTGGACTGAGCTTTTTGCCTGCACTTCATTGATTGCCAGGCTTTTAAAGATGTCCATGAGCTCTCAGCAAATGGAGCATTTGTCCCACTCCGTGTAGATTGACCCCGTTGGGTGGGGGGTACTCGAGGAATAGGCAGGCTTTTTTCCATTTAGGCTGCAAAACTCTTGGGGGTTGTTAGATCGTCTCCCCTCAGTGGGTTTTTGGTGCTGGGAAAGCTTCATTAAGGTAGAATTATGAGTAAGCTAAATATTTCTGGTTTTCCGTGTAAATCGTGTCTATTCGGCAAGAGAAATGCAGCTGGGAGAAGCTTTTTGAATAAGTAGGACGTCTCACCTCCTGGCTTAAGGCATGAGGATCTGTGAGAGCAAATACTGAAGAGCCATAAGTCTATATTTTGATTTAATGGTTGTAATTTTTAAATTGCTTTATGGTTATCGTGTCGTAAGATCTTAACCACTAATTTTTCCAAAGAGTTTAATTAAATTTCAACCTTTCAACTGTAAATTCAAAATAGAAAATAGGTTTGAGCTTGCTATTAAGTTTCTTGCTTTGAGAAACGTCACTGCATTTAGTAGAACCATGGAATGGGCTGGGTTGGAAGGACTTTCATTTATTTGACTGGATTTAAACCACAGTTAATTCAACTTCACCCCTGATCGCATGATCCACACTTCAGTTTCTTAGGAGCCAAATTTCTCTGGACAAGGACGTAGCTAGAGCAGGGAACCTGCAATTGCTCAGTGTGTTTTCAGGAAAAATCATGGCCTTTTATTTTTTTCTCCCATCCCTTTCCTTGCCATGGAATCTGCTCAGTTTAATTTTGTGCATCTTGGTGTGGCTGGTGCCAGGGATGGGGCTAAAGTGATGCAGAAGGTGAACAGTTCAGTGAGCCAGGACATAAATGTGTGGATAATTCAATGTGGATATTTCCCTCCCTCTTTCTACCTCTTAGATGAGCTATCTTTGATGCATTTATTTCCTAAAGTGGCAGTGGAAGGATTGCAAATGCAGTAGCAGCCCCCAAAGCGTGTGTTCATAGGCTGGATCAGGATCTTGATACAGCTGGGAATAGGGTCCCCCATGTATTTGTGCCGTATGTCCCAGGGAACAGCAGAGTACAGCTGGGAACCTCTGAAGGTGATGCTGAGTCTCAGCATCACTTATCATCAAACTTAGATTTTAGGGCTCCTCAGCACCAATTCCCTCCTTTTTTCCCCCTTTTTTTTCTGGTCCAGTCCCTGATACTGTGGGATTATTTTTCCATGCCTTGTTTCAATTCCCACCTGGGTTCTGATTATTGTAGTGACTTTAACCTGGCAGCTGGCGAATTATCAGTAGCTCCCCTACCCTGGATGCCATCCGAGGAGGGAGACGGGGAAGAAAGAGCAGTGAAAAGGAGGGATGGCCAGGGAAAGGCCTCGCTATCTGATGCCGGAGGCCGGGTGAGCGAAGCCTTCCTGCTGAAATCCGGCCAGCACGAGGTAGGACAATCGTGCTGCTGTTCTCCTTGGGAGTTATAAACAAGAGGATGAGGCTCAGCAAGAGAAAGAAAGGTTTCTTTCTGTGGTTTTCCTTTCTGTCAGTGTTTTAGTTTCCTTTTCCACCCTCCTCCTGAACTGCAGGCAGATCTATTTAGAGAAGAAATGCTCTTTTCACATGAGTTAAATTTTTTAATGTAGTATTTTACTTGCTGATTAAGGTCAATAAAGAAATACATTTAATATTCTCCTGAAAGATGCGAACAAATCCCTCCTTAGTTAGCACTGATGGTGTTTTTGTTGGGGTTTATAAAGCTGCTTTGAGTGAGCCAGCAGGAGCAGCATCCCCGTCTTCCCCAGCCGGGATAAACAGATGCAATCCAGTGATTCCTGCTACATCCTGCATGCATTTTTTAATGCAAAAAGGAAAGACTACTAAACAGGTTGAAATAATAATAAATTCACATCATCCCAAATGCAGCCCGAGTGGTTGATGCAACCTCCTTGCTTTAATCCCACTTTCGTGATGAGGTGTATGTTGTTATTTAAGGGAGGGATCTTTCCAAATCCCTCCAGGAGAAATTTGTGGAGATATTTTGGCCACTTGAGTGATCATGTCCTTGTTGTTTTCATCATCTTGAGAACTGGGTGGTGTATGAGGAGGTTGTTGCCCCTCAGCAGTGACTTAATAGCTCTGTGTATGGAATAAAAGTTTTGGAAGTGGATCGTAGGTGCTGGAAAAAGTGAGATCTGGATCTAAGACACCCTCCAGTCTGTTTCTCATGGGCAGGTCTGCTTCCTCCACATACACTCGACTGAGCTGGACTAAAACCCTGTAAACCATCGCCTCCGTTGTTCTGCTGTATGAAGGGACATCCAGGACATCAGAACATTGGGTTTGGATGCGTTCTTATGTTTTTTATTGAGAACACAAAATTATGTCTCGGATCAGCCATCGTGATCCAAGGCGTTCACCCTCTGGAGACGCTCTATCATGTGTGGGTGATATTTGTCCTGGCTGGGAGCTGGGCTCATGTCTCTGGGCATCGCTGTGCCCTTGGCCCTGCAGGGAGGGATGCTCCAGCATGCCAGCCTTGCTCCTGGAGCAAGTGCCAGAGTGCCAGCAGCTCCTTTCCTTGCAAATAAACGCTGGTTCTCTGTTCGTTTTTACAAACCAAGTGTAGTTGGAAACAGCCCACTCTTCATTCTGCTGTGCTGCTGCATTTTAGGTCACCAATCGCTTCCAAATAATAGCTGGAAATGTGGTTTTATTTGGGTTATAAATTATGTATTGCTGCTCAGCACAGGGAGTGCTTGTTTTTCCTCTGCCTTTTCACATCCCTGGGCTCTTCTGGTTAAGGATCCTTTTCTCCCATTAAGTTCAACCAATGAATCTCTTGCTAAATTGAGAAAAAATACTCTGCATTTGTACTTGAGCTTTGCAGTTTGTCTCAGCCTGGCAGAAGACGTGTACTCAAATCCTGGTTGAGTGTTCCAGCTATTCCAGTCATGTTGGTTAAAGATACTCTTACATCTGTCTACACCTCTTTCTGTGTCCTATCACAGCTCCTTTGATACCAGCATCAGGTTGTGATTTTCGTTTATTCACTATACATTTAATTACAGAAGGTTTACTAAAAGGCTTAACATACTGTAGTGATTCTTCAAAGGTTGAGCGAAGAGATGCTGGTCTGAATTTTACTGTTGTAAAGGCTGCAAATTTCTACAAGGAGGGTTGCAAACCTTTTGTTTAATTACACCATGATGGAGAGGGACTGAGTATCGTCAGAGTAGGGAACAATCAGGGAGGGTTTGTCAGGCTTTGTGGTGGCAAGGAAACAGAAAAGGTGTTAAAAGAAACGAGATGTACAATACCTGTGTACTGGAAACCAGCGCTTCAGGAAATCAGAGGCGAGGGAAGTTAATGAGCTCTAACGAAGCCTTGCGTATTCACATGAAATTAATTGGATAACGAAGTCTGGTTTGCCGTTTGCTCCGGCAAGCAATGCCCCTGTGGATTTTCCAAGTGTATCTGCTGTGTTTCTCCTGCTGGCAGCTTCGGGGGAAACGCTCGTGCACAGCTCCCAACACAGCAGGTCACCGGCACTTCATCCAACACACCTTTCTTTGGAATGTTTGTACTTCCGATGCATTATTGCACACACACATTATCCTGTGTTCTTCTGGAGGGCAGGAAGGTTTGAAAAGCTGCTGTTCCCCAAAATATAATGCCCAAAGACTAAGGAGATGGCAGAATTAAGTGCTATTAAATGCCTTTAGAAACTTAATTTGTTCGAAGACGTTCTCAGTGACACGGCATCCTCCTCTTGCTTCCCTTCCCTGCCCTCCTCACGTCTGGAAAGATCTCAGCAGCTGGTAGGGGGAGATCCCAGAAGGAGCTTCAGTGGCACTTGGATGCTGCTGTAAAAATTGGGACTGTGATCCTTCCTCTGATTCGCTCCATTTTGGGTCAAATCAATGCAAAATGGGTGGTTTGGGCCAGCTCTTTGCTCCTGGAAGTCTTGCAGTGAGATTGGATGTGTGACCTCTGTAAAAATGAATGCTTGAAGTGTTAAAAATCCTGCCCCTCCATGGACTACACAACCTCAAANCAGTTTAATTTTGTGCATCTTGGTGTGGCTGGTGCCAGGGATGGGGCTAAAGTGATGCAGAAGGTGAACAGTTCAGTGAGCCAGGACATAAATGTGTGGATAATTCAATGTGGATATTTCCCTCCCTCTTTCTACCTCTTAGATGAGCTATCTTTGATGCATTTATTTCCTAAAGTGGCAGTGGAAGGATTGCAAATGCAGTAGCAGCCCCCAAAGCGTGTGTTCATAGGCTGGATCAGGATCTTGATACAGCTGGGAATAGGGTCCCCCATGTATTTGTGCCGTATGTCCCAGGGAACAGCAGAGTACAGCTGGGAACCTCTGAAGGTGATGCTGAGTCTCAGCATCACTTATCATCAAACTTAGATTTTAGGGCTCCTCAGCACCAATTCCCTCCTTTTTTCCCCCTTTTTTTTTTGGTCCAGTCCCTGATACTGTGGGATTATTTTTCCATGCCTTGTTTCAATTCCCACCTGGGTTCTGATTATTGTAGTGACTTTAACCTGGCAGCTGGCGAATTATCAGTAGCTCCCCTACCCTGGATGCCATCCGAGGAGGGAGACGGGGAAGAAAGAGCAGTGAAAAGGAGGGATGGCCAGGGAAAGGCCTCGCTATCTGATGCCGGAGGCCGGGTGAGCGAAGCCTTCCTGCTGAAATCCGGCCAGCACGAGGTAGGACAATCGTGCTGCTGTTCTCCTTGGGAGTTATAAACAAGAGGATGAGGCTCAGCAAGAGAAAGAAAGGTTTCTTTCTGTGGTTTTCCTTTCTGTCAGTGTTTTAGTTTCCTTTTCCACCCTCCTCCTGAACTGCAGGCAGATCTATTTAGAGAAGAAATGCTCTTTTCACATGAGTTAAATTTTTTAATGTAGTATTTTACTTGCTGATTAAGGTCAATAAAGAAATACATTTAATATTCTCCTGAAAGATGCGAACAAATCCCTCCTTAGTTAGCACTGATGGTGTTTTTGTTGGGGTTTATAAAGCTGCTTTGAGTGAGCCAGCAGGAGCAGCATCCCCGTCTTCCCCAGCCGGGATAAACAGATGCAATCCAGTGATTCCTGCTACATCCTGCATGCATTTTTTAATGCAAAAAGGAAAGACTACTAAACAGGTTGAAATAATAATAAATTCACATCATCCCAAATGCAGCCCGAGTGGTTGATGCAACCTCCTTGCTTTAATCCCACTTTCGTGATGAGGTGTATGTTGTTATTTAAGGGAGGGATCTTTCCAAATCCCTCCAGGAGAAATTTGTGGAGATATTTTGGCCACTTGAGTGATCATGTCCTTGTTGTTTTCATCATCTTGAGAACTGGGTGGTGTATGAGGAGGTTGTTGCCCCTCAGCAGTGACTTAATAGCTCTGTGTATGGAATAAAAGTTTTGGAAGTGGATCGTAGGTGCTGGAAAAAGTGAGATCTGGATCTAAGACACCCTCCAGTCTGTTTCTCATGGGCAGGTCTGCTTCCTCCACATACACTCGACTGAGCTGGACTAAAACCCTGTAAACCATCGCCTCCGTTGTTCTGCTGTATGAAGGGACATCCAGGACATCAGAACATTGGGTTTGGATGCGTTCTTATGTTTTTTATTGAGAACACAAAATTATGTCTCGGATCAGCCATCGTGATCCAAGGCGTTCACCCTCTGGAGACGCTCTATCATGTGTGGGTGATATTTGTCCTGGCTGGGAGCTGGGCTCATGTCTCTGGGCATCGCTGTGCCCTTGGCCCTGCAGGGAGGGATGCTCCAGCATGCCAGCCTTGCTCCTGGAGCAAGTGCCAGAGTGCCAGCAGCTCCTTTCCTTGCAAATAAACGCTGGTTCTCTGTTCGTTTTTACAAACCAAGTGTAGTTGGAAACAGCCCACTCTTCATTCTGCTGTGCTGCTGCATTTTAGGTCACCAATCGCTTCCAAATAATAGCTGGAAATGTGGTTTTATTTGGGTTATAAATTATGTATTGCTGCTCAGCACAGGGAGTGCTTGTTTTTCCTCTGCCTTTTCACATCCCTGGGCTCTTCTGGTTAAGGATCCTTTTCTCCCATTAAGTTCAACCAATGAATCTCTTGCTAAATTGAGAAAAAATACTCTGCATTTGTACTTGAGCTTTGCAGTTTGTCTCAGCCTGGCAGAAGACGTGTACTCAAATCCTGGTTGAGTGTTCCAGCTATTCCAGTCATGTTGGTTAAAGATACTCTTACATCTGTCTACACCTCTTTCTGTGTCCTATCACAGCTCCTTTGATACCAGCATCAGGTTGTGATTTTCGTTTATTCACTATACATTTAATTACAGAAGGTTTACTAAAAGGCTTAACATACTGTAGTGATTCTTCAAAGGTTGAGCGAAGAGATGCTGGTCTGAATTTTACTGTTGTAAAGGCTGCAAATTTCTACAAGGAGGGTTGTAAACCTTTTGTTTAATTACACCATGATGGAGAGGGACTGAGTATCGTCAGAGTAGGGAACAATCAGGGAGGGTTTGTCGGGCTTTGTGGTGGCAAGGAAACAGAAAAGGTGTTAAAAGAAACGAGATGTACAATACCTGTGTACTGGAAACCAGCGCTTCAGGAAATCAGAGGCGAGGGAAGTTAATGAGCTCTAACGAAGCCTTGCGTATTCACATGAAATTAATTGGATAACGAAGTCTGGTTTGCCGTTTGCTCCGGCAAGCAATGCCCCTGTGGATTTTCCAAGTGTATCTGCTGTGTTTCTCCTGCTGGCAGCTTCGGGGGAAACGCTCGTGCACAGCTCCCAACACAGCAGGTCACCGGCACTTCATCCAACACACCTTTCTTTGGAATGTTTGTACTTCCGATGCATTATTGCACACACACATTATCCTGTGTTCTTCTGGAGGGCAGGAAGGTTTGAAAAGCTGCTGTTCCCCAAAATATAATGCCCAAAGACTAAGGAGATGGCAGAATTAAGTGCTATTAAATGCCTTTAGAAACTTAATTTGTTCGAAGACGTTCTCAGTGACACGGCATCCTCCTCTTGCTTCCCTTCCCTGCCCTCCTCACGTCTGGAAAGATCTCAGCAGCTGGTAGGGGGAGATCCCAGAAGGAGCTTCAGTGGCACTTGGATGCTGCTGTAAAAATTGGGACTGTGATCCTTCCTCTGATTCGCTCCATTTTGGGTCAAATCAATGCAAAATGGGTGGTTTGGGCCAGCTCTTTGCTCCTGGAAGTCTTGCAGTGAGATTGGATGTGTGACCTCTGTAAAAATGAATGCTTGAAGTGTTAAAAATCCTGCCCCTCCATGGACTACACAACCTCAAACTACATTTCTTAATCCATTTATGAAAACATGGAATTGAAGGACAGTGCTTTGGAGTCACCACTTCATGATCTCTCCTGCTTGGCCGAGGTGGATGATGAAGACCTGCTGCTCGTCTTGGTGCAGAGAGGAGGAGCAGCGAGGGCTCTGCATCCTTGGCATGCTGGCAGCTCATCTGCCCTGGCACACCAGGCCTGGGCTCAGTTTGACTCCTTCCCTTTCAAAAAAGGAAAAGGAGAACACGCTCCAACATCCATCCCAACCGCTTGGCATTTTGCAGAGCCAGGCTAGGAAGAGTTTGACAGCAGAAAAACATCCGTGTTGGTTTTGAAGCATTTTCTGTGATGTGGAAAGTTGGAATATAAAATCTCACCACATTTCCCTTAATTTCATTAATTCAGGGCTTTCTTTTTTTTGGTTGGATTTTCTTGTCCTTTAAACCCCAAAGCGCTGTTCTCAGAAATACCGGCCTTGGCAGTGTTGAGGAACATTGCACAAAGCTAAATAGGTGGTTTTGGCAGGATAACCTTGGAAGTGAAAGCTCCTTCCCTGCCTGGAGACCTCTCCCGTGTCAAACGGAACTGCAGCACCGTGCCCATCTCGTGCCACGGGGCATTGGCTGCTCCGTGCTCGCCTCGCAGCTGTTTCTCCTCTGCAGGGAACGGATGGAGCGGTGTCAGATTTATCCCCAGCTCAGGAACCTGGTTCAGGTCATAGAAAACCTCTCCATGGTGGCCTCAAGGAACCCCCAATTAATTCCTCTGGGAGGGTGACAGGCGGTACCTGTTGAATTGTCCTGTTTAGCTTTACCTAACAGCTGAAAATAGACACCCTCTCCTAACATCAATATCTGATAGGAACACACTGATTATTGAGACTTCTCTTTTGCTCCCTAAAAACAACCAGTGCCAGCTGTTGTTATTCCTTATCGAATATTCTGGTCCCTGATAAGACAATTATTTTTCAGTGCTCCCCATCAATCCAATGAGATAATAACTTTTTCAGTGCTACGCCTCGGTCTGACTCCTGCAGGTGTTGTGGTCCATCTCAACACGTACTGATAAGTATTTTTAAGCTCTTACTTCACCGTTTGAACTGTGGAAATAAGGGAAAAGGAGTTTTTATAGATCAGTCAGACATCCGAAGCTGCCTATGGCTACTGAAACATCACAAAAGCTGGGAAACACGAGCCCGGCAGCGCTGCCATGGTGGAAGCAACTCATCCAAGCTGCGTACGAGGCATGGAAATCTGATGCTGCTGCTCAATGGCGCTTGAAATTTTGGAATTGCGTCAAGAAGAGTTGTAGATTATTTGTATAATCCCACAGAAAAGCAGGGAAGGGCTGCAGACATGTGGATTCACATTTAACCTTCTCCTTGCTCAAGAGATTTTTTAGGTGGCAGAAAATGAATGTGATTGTTATTGTGTTGATTTAATGGCAAAGCTCTGATTTGGTTGGTGTTTGTTTGTTGGAGGGGAGGGCGTGGATGATTTTTTGTCGGTGAGAAGCAGAAAGTGGCCGAGGTCTGAGAGGAAGGACAGCAGGGGCGGGAGCCAAGCCGAGGCTCGGGTTACACTGGTATGTTTTGGTTGCTGCCTAACGTGTTTTTGTTTTTCTTCATTACACATATTTCTCTTGGGAAAAGCAGGAAAAACTGTGTGTGTCAAATACACATCAGGGCTCTGTGCCTCTGCTAAGAGGTTCCAGATGGGGAGCGTTACGATCGGGACACTTTCTCCTGCCTTTCCCTTTGTGGCATTAATTTTGGTGACAAACTGCAGGAAAAATTATATCAAGCCCAGAGTGTGCAGTGAATGCTTCTTCATTTTTTTTCTTTTGAGCGTTTTTTGGGCTATCCAAGTACACAATAGGAAGTTGAAACTTCATTTCCAAACATTTATGGCCTCACGTCAAATCATTATATTCAAAAAAAAGGGAAAAAACTAGAGTTTTGAAGGGACTTTGAGGGGCTTGAGAGTGTCCGAGGCTTGTCCACCAGACCACGTCCCTCTCCCTAAATTTGAGGCTGATGCTTGGGAAGGAGGGGATGGAAGCTGCTGGAGATGCCCCTGTGAGGGATGAATCTCTTGCTGACAGGCGATGTTTCGTTTCTGTGCTGGGCAGCGGCTGTGGCTCCACCTGGGTTGCCATTGTGTCTTCTTCAAGACGACCTCCCAGGACTTTGATGGATTGTTTCCAGGCCTGCCCTCAGGCTGAGGGTCCACAGCTCCTCCACCTGCAGTGAGCGGTGTGGCAGCGGGAGCCGCAGTCGGGCTTGGGTGATGCCGACCTGTCATCACCAGCTCCTAAAATCAGCGAGCCCCAGCTTCAGCGAGTGCCTCTGAGTGCTACGAGAGCTGTCAGCAGATGACAGCGGCGACAAGAGCTTGGCAAAACGTTGTCCTACAGCATTCTCAGGATGTCGTTTCCTGTGTGGATGTTTTTGCATAATGAAATTATGTCTTAAGAAGCAGCACTTGGTTTGTGTGTTGTGTCATTTGAAACATCAATGTTTCCACGACAACAGGCCAAAAAGAGCCAAACTGTGTTACTTTGGGAAGGATGTGAAGCCACGGGTGAGGGGTGGCTTTCTGCAGCTGGATGTAATGCTCCATGCACTAAAAACTGGGAGATGCTGTGGAGACAGGAATTAACCCCTGCCTTCTGCAGAGCACTGAAATATGTGGGTGATTGACTGTCTGAAAATGGAAGAGTCATATTTGCTTCTTCAGGGGCTTCAGGGCATGTGAGACACAAGTGGTCAAGAGCTCTGGAGACTCAAAAGCCTCAGCCTTGAGAAGACAAATGCAAATGTGGTGCTGAGAATGTTGTTACCTGTTCAGCTCAAAGGATGTAACATCATGGGGTTACAGCATGGTTTGGGGTGGAAGGACCTTAAGGCCCATCTTGTTCCAACCCTGGCCAGGGGCAGGGACACCTTCCACTGTCCCAGGGTGCTCCAAGCCCTGTCCAGCCTGACCTGGAACACTTCCAGAGATCCAGGGGCAGCCACAGCTGCTCTGGGCACCCTGTGCCAGGGCCTCCCCATGCCAGGGCCTCACCACCCTTGCAGAGAAGAATTCCTTCCCAATATCCCATCCATCCCTGCCCTTGGCAGTGGGAAGCCATTCCCTGTGTCCTGTCCCTCCAGCCCTTGTCCCCAGTCCCTCTCCAGCTCTCCTGGAGCCCCTTTAGGCCCTGCAAGGGGCTCTGAGCTCTCCCTGGAGCCTTCTCTTCTCCCAGTGAGCACCCCCAGCTCTCCCAGCCTGGCTCCAGAGCAGAGGGGCTCCAGCCCTGGAGCATCTCCAGGGCCTCCTCTGGGCTCTCTCCAGCAGCTCCACTTCCTTGTGCTGTCAGCCCCATGGCTGGAGGCAGCTCTGCAGGTGGGGTCTCACCTGAGTGGGGCAGAGGGGCAGAATCCTCCCCTCCCCTGCTGCCCATGCTGTGGGTTCAGCCCAGGGCAGGGGGGGTTCGGGGCTGCCGGGGTAGGTCTGTCTTCTTCTCCACCAACATCCTAAAGTTCTCCCCGGGGCTGCTCTCACTCCATTATTTGCAGTGTGACTTTAAATAAAGGAGGCCAGCAGTGCTCCTGGCACTGTGTGAGGCTGTTTCTAGCAATGGCAGACAAGTTTTATTGGCAGCAGCTGCAGTTTGTGCTGCATCGCTGCACTGCAGCCAGCTCTGCATAAGGGGATTATGACAGGTGAGGAGGAAATCATGATATGGCTTGCTGTTGCAGTACATCATATAACCTGTTCTATAGGTTATACCCTCCTCAGTCATCACTTGAAATCTGTACATTAACGGGTTTTTATCTGTCATCGTTCTATCAGTGCTGCTTTGTTCCCACTGCAGTGCTTGTTTACTGTACTTGTACTGCTGACTGGGGGAGTATAAAACCTCCTTCTTTAGGCATGACTTGTTTCCAACTGGTCACTTATTGCTATTGCTGTTTTATTGTGATTACTTTATATCTTTATCCTATGAAAAAATAATTTGAAGCACCAGTTAAGGAGATTTTGCTCAGTCCTGGCACCTGTTGGACACTTGGCTGCCTGCATCTGACAGAGTAAAGTTTGTTCTTTGGCTGCAGAATATGAATGTTGGGAGTTGGAGAGACACTGTAATAACACCAATCTTCCCAACTTCATTTTGGGATGCTTCTGTAAATCCAAAGCTCAACCCGAGATGAAGATTTTTTCCACCCAAACGTTTGCTGGCCAACGTGTGTGAGTTTGCTGGAAAACATGAGCCTTTGGCTGTTCTTCCCAGGGTTGTCCACCCTGCTCCCAAAAACATGAATGTCTGAGTAGAGGAGCAGAAATGTCGGCCAGACCGTAGGGATTTGGCAGCCTCAGCCTCCAGGATCTGCCGTACGGGCGTTTGCTGGTGGCTGCTGGTGGCTGCCAGCTCAGCCGGGGCTTTTTCCCATTACTGCACTTGCGTAGGAAAGCTGTCCCTGTTCGGGAAGAGGGCTTAGGTCGGAGGCTTCGGTTGGTTTTTGGGGTTTTGTTTTCTTGCATTGCGGTTTTGTGGCAATTGGTTTTTTTTCCAGAGCATCACTTGAAAGGAAGAAGCTGCAGTGGTCTGATCCTGTACTTAAATATGGGAAAAGGAGGAATATTCTGCCAATACTGAAGTGTTTGCCAGGAACGCAGACACTGAATCCTATTCCTTACATAGCTGATAGAGCCCCTGCATCAGCAGAGCTTTGTATCTCCCAAACAAGGGTGTGTTGTAGTGATGCTTACAGGGCTTATCTCAGGGATTTTGCCTCATAATGGTGCTCTCGATATTTCCATTACACTGGCACTTCAACTAAATTGACTCCTAAACCTTCTCCAAGCCGCTGCTCTCCCATTCAAAATCCTTCTCTTCCATATTTGTATTGCGGAATGCAAACTCAATGTGCACAAAGACACATGCTCATAACTGAGCCTGTATTTTAAGACAAGTTGTGGCCAAAAATTTGTTGTTTGATTTCTCCAGGCACTGAGCTCCTCTGTGGTGACCAGGGACAGGACCTGAGGGAATGGCTGAAGCTGTGTCAGGGAGGGTTAGGTTGGCTCTCAGGGAAAGCTTCTTCCCCCAGAGCAGGGTGAGGTACTGCCCAGGCTCCCCGGGGAATGGTCACAGTCCCAAGGCTGCCAGAGCTCCAGGAATATTTGGACAATGCTCTCAGGGACATGGGATTATTGGGGTGTCTGTGCAGGGCCAGGAGTTGGACTCGATGGGTTCCAGCTCAGGGTCCTCCATGATTCTATGATACTCCATTCCAGGATGTCTGCATGATTCCCCAGAGGGGGAAGGTGCTGTCCTTGAATAATCTCAGTTTTCACCCCAGGTAGGGTCAGTGCAAGTGTCTTACCATGACAAGACATTTTTATTTGGCATAAACTATCTGTAATGAGAAAAAAAATGATTGAAAAAGATGTTTTATAGTTTGTGTCTTGAGAGTCGTATTTTGCACATCAGTTTAATTACAAGAGGGTTTGTCTGTTAATGGGTAGAACTCACTTGGCTGCTGTTCAGTAATTGTAATTATGGAATGAAGGATTTGCTGTGCTTTTTATTGGAAGAATCCCACCGAGTTTAATTCCATGTAGTGGTGGCTGCCATTGACAGTGAAGTGTCAGTGAAGGGATGAAGAGCATTTTGAACTTCATAAACACAACAAATGGTACGTTTGGTTGGTGTGGGGAGGCCCCTTAAATAAGGTCTTGGCCCTTTGGGCAGTCTCTGCAAGCCTGTCCATATGGACTTGTTCTCCATGTGCTCCAGAGGGGCAGGAGGGGAGGGAGGGGAAGTCTCATGAGGACTTCCCAGGTGTCTTTATCCTCTGGACTTTCCCCATCTGAAGTATGTAGGTCATGTGTTTAAAAGGTTCTTTTGTGGGTAGCAGAGAGCAGGGACAGGACAGGAGTGCACCTTTTGGTTGCTGCACCTGCTTAAAAATTGAGTACTGATTTTATGGGAAGAAGCAGGAAACTCCATGGGTTTGAGAAGCTCATAAGCAAAAAATCAGGCAGTGGGAGCTACCACAGGAAGTAAACTCCACCAAGGAGAGGTTCTTCTGTGTTTGCTGTCAAAGACTGGTATAGGATTAGATCCCGTTCATGGCCACAACCAGGACAAGCTTTCTCTAAAATGCTGGAGACAAATATCACCAATTTTTAAACAAAAAAAAAAGGTATTTTGTCATTACAGACCTTGAATTTAAGTTGCTTTGTTATGTTGTGGTTCGAGGGTTCATAGGAGGCCCTGGAGATGCTCCAAGGGCTGGAGCCCCTCTGCTCTGGAGCCAGGCTGGGAGAGCTGGGGGTGCTCACTGGGAGAAGAGAAGGCTCCAGGGAGAGCTCAGAGCCCCTTGCAGGGCCTAAAGGGGCTCCAGGAGAGCTGGAGAGGGACTGGGGACAAGGGCTGGAGGGACAGGACAAGGGGGGAACGGTATTAAACTAAAAAGGAGAGATTTAGGTTGGATGTTAGGAAGAAATTCTTCTCTGTGAGGGTGGGGAGGCCCTAGCCCAGGGTGCCCAGAGCAGCTGTGGCTGCCCCTGGATCCCTGGCAGTGCCCAAGGCCAGGTTGGACAGGGCTTGGAGCACCCTGGGCTAGTGGAAGGTGTCCCTGCCCATGGCAGGGGGTGGCTCTGGATGATGTTCCAGGTCCTTTCCAACCCCAACCACTCTGTGGTTCTGTGATTCTGTGAAATGGAAAGCCTGGGTTTGCTCTGCAAGGCACTGCAATGGCCCCGTGAAGAAAAGAACAGCAAGGTAGGAACGTTTGCAGGTCTTTAAAGGTCAGTGTGTGGCAGTTCAGGGCTGCAGGGCAGGCCCGGGCCCTGCTCAGGCATCACAGAATGAACACTATAAATAAGCTGTGGTTTGTGCTTTTGACCACAAAAGCACCGCTGGCTTCATCCGGCAGCGTGGGACACGGAACCACAACCAAGAGAGCGAAACCCCCAGGTGTCGGCGCTTCAAGTCGTATTTAGCTGCTATAAGTGAGATTTTCAGTATTACTGTTGAGCCACGGCTTGAGGGGCTCCCATAAAAGCTGTTTTTCTTCGCAGAAATTCAAGTTGCAGCTCACACCTTTCGAGTTTGGTGCTTCCTTAGGGGTCGTAGTCTCTCTGCCTCGAGGTGGCTCCTCATGGAAACCCAAAGTTGGAGAGATCCGTCAAAGTGGGGTTGTTTTAGCAGAGCAATTTGGGCTGGAAGGTTTTATCACGAGGTGGGAGCTGCAGGTTTAAAAGCTCTTTCCTGGGCAGGAGCAATAATGGGAAGGGATTTAGCACGGCTCTAACATAAGTAGCGTACATGCAGTTTGTGTTCTGACCGTAATTCAATGTATTTCTGTTAAAAAGCAATACAGCAGGGCAAGCAGAGTGCTGGGAGCTTGGTTGCAGGTGGAATGAAAACTAGGGAAAATGATCTTTATCATCCTGCTGTTTATGTTTCAGGAGGAGGAAGGAATTTGTGAATGCCCTGGACACACAAAAAAGACATTAAATTTCAAAAGTTCCAATATGCTATTTTTCTTCCCTGTGTGGTTTTTTCATTTGGAGTGAAGGTCTTCATGGGTTTTTTTTTTCACATCTGGAATACTGGGATAAACAGCCCTCAGATCTGGAAATCAATCACAGGGGATGTTTGAAACCGCTGCTGGTTGTGGATGCACACACTGGCTTTCTCCAAGAGAACCTGTAGGTGAAGTGTGGGAATGCACACCTGATGTGCATCGTGGAATTATGGGGGGGTTGAAGTGGGAAAAGGTCTTTAAGATCTTCAATACAACCATCACCCAGCACCACCAGCGTGTTCACCACCAAACCATGTCCTCAAGTGCCCCATCCAGTCTTTTTTCGAACACTTCCAGGAATGGGGACTCTACCACATCCCTGGCCAGCCTGTCCCAATGCTTGACAACCCTTAATGTGGAAACTTTTTCCCTGATATCCAACCTAACCTTCCCCTGGCACAGCTTGAGGATGTCTTCTCTCCTCCTGTCCCTGTGCCCTGGGAGCAGAGCCTGGCCCCCCCCAGCGGCCCCCTCCTGTCAGGGAGTTGTGCAGAGCCACAAGGTCCCCCCTGAGCCTCCTTTTCTCCAGGCTGAGCCCCTTTCCCAGCTCCCTCAGCTGCTCCTGGTGCTCCAAACCCTTCTGTATTTATGTTATTAGGTGGGAAATAGATTTTAGCAAAGCTGTTCCCAATGTGCTCACACAGTTACGAGTCACTCGTACTTTATGAAAACATTTGATTAACGAACTCCAAATTTCACAGCAAATCAGGGAATACGAACCTTCCAGCACTGTCTTCTCTGATATGAACCTATTTCTTCTCCCTGGCATTAATGAGCTTGATGGAATCTTGTTCCCAGTCCCTCCTGTGTCCCTCTGTGGAATATAACTGTTAATGTAAGTATTCCACAATGGCACAGTGGAGATTTAAGCAGTGGTCTTGCCTTTCTCCTGGTATATTCATGGTATGGCTTTCTAAAAAATTCAATTCACATTTCAGGTTAATGGGGAACCATTGAAAAGCTCTTGTCTATTAATATATCTCTTATTCTATACAGCAAAGAGAAGATGATGTTTTTATTTTTCTCTCTAAGGGTGAGGGCTAAAGGCTCCTCCGAGGGCTGGGGACCTAAAATATGCTGGCAAAGGTTCTTTCACCACAGAAGCTGTTATTCCACAGGGGAATGCAGCTCTTATTCTATAGGAGAATATTGCTGTTATTCTGTGGAGGAATGGCATTTAGTTTGGATTATCTATAGAACAGCTTTTTATTGCCAGATAAGAACAAGTCACCACAGTGTTTTCCCAGATGCAGAGGTTTGGAAAATAACCTTTTTTCAGGGAAGACATTAAAATAATCTTTATTCCGACTGTAACCTGGAATTAATCCAGATTGCATCAATATCGAGGCGAGAACGAGGAGGCTGCAAGCCTCTGGGATCAGGAGGAACGTGGAGCATTTAGCCAGGAAACTGTTAATCCCTTTTTTCCCTCGTCCTGATAGGCATCTCTTTGTGCAGGAGGGCCGGAGGAGGAGGAATGGAGCTGCTCGCTCCTGCCTTCTCCAAGCTGCTGGATCACCCTCCGGGTCCGGAGGGACGCCCGGCTCCTACAGAGGAACGTATTGAATTTTGTTTCCTTCCAGATGCTGAGCCCTGGCCAGTAAAAGCTTTGGTCTCCCCAAGAATCCTCGGAATGCTGTTACGGAGTTTTGTGCGTTGAGCTGCTCAGCAGCCTCGAATCAATGAGTCAGTAAAGGGCAATCGTATGAACAGAAGATAATTTGTTTTAGAGAAGTCACAGCTCCTTTTCTGAGGCTGAGCTATTATATTCTGCCCCGCTTGCAGGGGACGGGGTGTCCTGCTCGGGTCTGTATGGATTAGACACGTATAAATTGAATTAATAGCACTTTTTTTATGGCCCAACAGTCCTGCTAAAGAAACCCTGTGAGTAAAGCAAACAAAAATGTATTAAGTTGTCTCAGCTCAAACACCAGACGTTTCTCCAGCTACTTGTTGGCCCGTTCCCAGCATGCTGGGCCTGGAGAGCCACCCGAAGTTTACACAAGAAGGGATCCAAAGACTTTTCTCATTTATATCAGCACGGAAGAAAAATGCATGAAAGAGGGACATTATGGGCTGTGATTTCTGGAGGCATTTGGGTTATAACATATCGTGTGGTCTGGCACATTCATCCCCAAAAAAGCTCATAAAAAAAGAGGAATCTCGCTGTTCCCCACTCCTACATTTGAAATGTTTTCTCCTAAATTTCCTTGCTACAGAATAAGAACGATTGATTCCTGAGCAAGGCTCTTCCCAAAGAAATCCTAATAAATAGACCTCATTTCTCTCTGTGAGCAATTACTTCGGGTTTAAACACAGGGAATCAAACTAGAAAATCATCTTAATATTGTTCTTTGCTCAAATTCTTTATTAGATTTTATGAAAATTTATTGTATGAGATGATATAAAACTGTGCTGCCTCCTGTTTGGTCTGTTCAGGTTCATTGTGCTGCTTCTCTAACAAGCAATGTTAATTAGGTGTATAGAAAATTTATCTCACTGCCTTAAGATGCTTTCTTAGAACATGAGTGATCCTCTAGCAGAGAAATGCTCGTAACCTAATTAGTACAATTTACAACTAATACCTAAATATAAGGTGATGCATGTCTTGAATATTCTGCTTAAAAGCTTCTTGCTGTGTCTCTGCTCGCTGAAATACCTGGAGGTAAATCCTTTGGAAATCTTGAACACTGTCCTGTCTTTTAATACCAAAATTCCTGGTTAGGGGAGAGGATGCCTGGATTTTCATCTCCAGGAGAGGTTTGGGGCTTCAGGGGGAGGCATGGGCACCTTCGATGTCCTCTGGAGTGTGGGTTGAGGGGGGATACTGGGTACAGGGAAGGTTTTTGGGATGAATAAGCAAGAAAAAAGTGTGAACAGCCTGAAAAGATGTGAATCCTCTCCGGGGTTCTTGAGCTGCAGCTCCGGAATCATCCCTCCAGAATAACCTGTTTGCTCGGTAGGTTTCAGCTCTCCCAGAACCTGCTTTAGTCAACTAAAGCAGATTCATATGCAATAGTTTGAATTTAAACAAATCCCTGTATTCAAATAAGGGGGAAAATCACATTGTTATTCCGTGGCAAACCTCCATGAGTTCTTAAATCATTAAATCTGAGCAGATTGGGAAATAAATCAGCCTGGGAAGGGAACGGGATCATGCACGGACAGGACGTGTCCGATAGCCTTCCTCCAAGGTCTCATTTCATTTGGCCTTTATATTCTGCTTTTAGTTGGGAAGTTAAATCCACAAAGGTCATTTGAAAAGCTTCAGATTAGAGATGAAAAGCCCTTTTAATCTTTTCTAATAAATAGCTGAGCAGGGAATAAATCTATTGGGAGCTGAGCTCTGATGTTAAGCCTCCGCACAAAATATCCATACATGAGCAACACTTGGAAATTATCTCAGAAATTATAATTACCTTAAATAAATTTGACTTAGAAGAAAAGGTGTGTGATTACGAAAAGTGGTTTAATAAATGAAGCATTAATTGGACATGGTGGCTTGGCAGATTCTGTCACCGTGGTCTGGATGGTTATTAAAGTGATTTAGGCACAACTGAAAACAGCAGTTTCAGTTCAGAGATTTCTTTTAAATGGCAATAAATGACTCTCTCCAGTCAGTGCTTTGGTAAGGCAGGGTTGGAATAAAAGCTTTGCATAATAAAGACTTAAGAGCATTTTGATTTTGGAAAAGCAAGAGCAGCGAATGAAATGAGGGTGTCTGAAATGCTGAAAATCCTCTGGGTTATGCTGGTGCTGTGTATGACATTGTCTAACATCTGAGTAGCCTTCAAAGCATTTTTCCCCCCTGATTCCACATATAATTAAAAAGCACCTTCCTCTAGCTCATTAAAATGTAGGGTCCTGTTGGAGCAGTGTACTTGTATATTTATTTAAATTAATAAAGCACAGCTTTAATGCAGACTGTAATAACTACAAACACTAAATCTCTTCTGTGCAGCTCACACTTTATTTTTAACCAATGTTCAGCTTTTCCTGAACACCAGCTTGCAAAGGAACATGATCCCCAGCAGCTCGTTGGATTATTTTGTGAACCACTCAACAAACTTTCCCCATCCCCTTTTTTTTGAAGTGAAATGAGAGGAAAATCCCCCAAATTCAGTTGTGAGCGACGCCCATGGAAATCAGGCAAGGCGGTGGCTTTTCCAGCATAACGATGGCATCTCCCTCTTTTCACAGGCCTTTGGAAACGCAAAAACAGCCCACAACAACAACTCCAGCCGCTTCGGCAAGTTCATCCAAGTGAATTACCAGGAGACGGGCACCGTGCGAGGGTAAGCGGGAGCGGGGCAGGGAGCTGGGTGTACCCACACCTAAACAGGCTGCACTGAGGGGTTCATTGCTTTGGCCAGTGTCTTTCCCAAGATGGAGATAGGAAAAGAAAAACACATGGGTTTTAGCTTATTAAAATCTGCTGGTATGGAAATATCGGTGCATCCAAGGTGGATGCCAAGGTGTGGATACACCTGAGCTGGCTTCAAGCCAGCTGAGCTTTCCCTAATTCTGGTGTCAAATTTATAATGAACCTGAAAAGCAACTTCTCCTCCTGAGACAGGAGTTAAGGCAGGAATGGGGAACGTTTTAGCTGTGATGGGTGGGGGCTGGAGCAGTAGATGTGGAGTGAAAGGTTTGGCTCAGGCTCAGGAAGAGAAAGCCAAGGGGAGGATTCCATCTCTGGCTGGGAGTTCTGGAGGCCACTGAGCCACACTCTTCTTGCTCACTGCCTGATTCCCCCCAGGCTCTCCCTGCAAGTGTCTCCTTAACCCAGCCCTTGGCCAGTGAAGGCCTCTTTTTCCTCCCAGGCCATTGCAAGGAGATCCTTGTCTCCACCATGGTTCTCCTCAGTTTATTTCAGCATTGGAAATTTGAGAGCAGCCCTGAGGAGAAGAATTTTGGGGTGGAGGTTGATGAGGAGCTCATGGACATGTGTGCTGGGAACCCAGAAACCCCCCATGGCCTGGGCTGATCCCTCAGCATGGGCAGCAGGAAGGGGGGGAATTCTGTCGCCTGCCCCATTCAGATGAGACCCCACCTGCAGAGCTGCCCCAGCCCTGGGGCCCAGCACAGGAAGGACCTGGAGCTGCTGGAACCAGTCCAGAGGAGGCCCCAGAGCTGCTCCAGGGCTGGAGCCCCTCTGCTCTGGAGCCAGGCTGGGAGAGCTGGGGGTGCTCACCTGGAGAGGAGGAGGCTCCAGGGAGAGCTCAGAGCCCCTGGCAGGGCCTAAAGGGGCTCCAGGAGAGCTGGAGAGGGACTGGGGACAGGGAATGGAGGGACAGGAAACAGGGAATGGCTTCCCAGTGCCAGAGGGCAGGGATGGATGGGATATTGAGAAGGAATTGTTCCCTGGGAGGGTGGTGAGGCCCTGGCACAGGGTGCCCAGAGCAGCTGTGGCTGCCCCTGGATCCCTGGCAGTGCCCAAGGCCAGGTTGGACAGGGCTTGGAGCAACCTGGGACAGTGGAAGGTGTCCCTGCCCTTGGCCGGGGCTGGAGCTACCTAAACCCAGCTTTCTCTCTGGCTTTAGATAATTTCCATGGCATCAGATCATCACCAAGGAGCTGTAAATGAGCAGGGCTTCATTAACTCCCCTTTTTGTCCAGGTTAACTGAGTCAGTTGGAAAAATGAGGAGTAGAAGCAGCATTCCAGGGGCTGTATAATTTCTGCAGCTGGCTAAGAGACCTCTTGCTGGGACTTTGTTATTATTTTAGAGAATTGCTTTTAAATTTTTTTTGCTTTCTTATTTTGCAGCAGAACAGTTCCACACAAAGAGCTGCCATTAATTTTTCAGTGAGCTCGGGTACTCCGCGTCCCTTCCCGCTGGTTTTGCATCCTACGTAAAACCTGATGTTCTTTTTTTTCCCTTATTTAATACTGGTGCACAGTTCTCCTAAAAGGATAAACCTCATTTTTTTTAATACCTCCTGGGTAACAAGAATCCAACAAATGCCTTAACTGTGTATTATCTTGGCATGATGTGTCAGTGCTGTGGTTGTGGCCCCTATTTTTACTTGGCAGAGATGTGAACATAACATTATATTCATATATTGTAGTTCATAAAATAGGAGGAATTTTCTTTGCTTTTTAAAAAATGAGCTTTCTTGGTCTTTGGTTGCACAGTGTGATGTGACTGTGCTCTGCTATGAGCCTGCGCTGCTCCCCCACTGAAAATAAAAGATGTTTAAGGAAAAATATAAGCATTTTAAAACCAAAAAGCATATGTGGCATACAAGCCCACTTTTTTTTTTCCAGTGAAAGAAGATTTTTGTAAAAACTTAGCCTAGATGTTTTTAGCACAACCCAGATCAATTATCACCCTGTGTTCTGCATATCAGTAGCTTTGCTAATGGAACTGTAATTTGCAGCCCCAAATCAGAGTTTTCCTCTCTCCAGAGGTTGAAAATAGCAGCTGGGTATTTGCTTACAACCCCTCTGAGTATGATCCTCCAAAATTTGAAGAGATGGAACGGGCAGGAGGCTGAGCAGGACCCAGCCCCGCGCCGTGAGATGGAACAGGAGCAGTGCTGCAGTTCAGGGCATTCCTATCCTGAATTTCAGATGTCCTGGTCCATGAGAAGCCAGGCCTGGAGGAACCTGCTCAGTCCCCATGGGATGATCAAAAACCTTGACAGCTGACACACTCCATGGAATGGCAGAGGAGCCAGATAGGAGAGGTTTTAGAGCCAGATAGGAGAGGTTTAAATCCAAGCCCTGTGAAATACAGGCTCTCTGTGCTTACATCAGTGTTTTACACAAGATCATCTCCTCAGAGCTTCTTTTCTTTGCTCTTAAAGGTAGAACTGACATAGTTGACAACAGTAAAGAAAAAGAAGACATCAACTTTTCAAGACCTAAGTTGGTTTTCCTATTGACTATCCTGTTACAGGAGGGGACAGATGTTGTTCTTGGGACGTGGATTCATTGTGACCTTTGCACTATGCAGGGAGCATTTTACCAAAATAGCATTGTAGTTGCATCTATTAAAAAAATAATAAATTAAAAATGAAACATAAAGTGAAATTTAAAAAATAGAAACTTCCTAAAATAAAATTTAAAAGGTGAAACTAAAATTTAAAAATAAATAAATAAATAAATAAAATTCCCCTGATTTAAATAGTGGCTGGGACCAGATGACCTCCAGAAGGCCTTTCCAATCTAAATTATTGCCTAAGAATGATTTTTGGGGTGGTTTATAGTAAGAGCAGAAATGACAGGGGTGGGGATGAATGATGAATGCCGAGGGCGTGGACGTGGTGCAGGTCGTTGTACAGCCGTGTCTGAGCCATCAGTGGGATCTGGGGTGCTCTCATTTGTGTGTTCCCTGACCCTGCAGTGAATTCATGGCTTGGGAAGGAAAAACTGGGTTCAGGTTAGAAAGGGAGCATAAAAACCCCATCAACCTGTCAGTGAGGAGTATCCATAGACGGTTTCCAGCCTCCTCCCAGGGAATAACAGGAATACAGCTTTGCTGTCTGTTTTCCTTTACTCCTCCTGTCCAGCGAGATCACCCCATGGGGAGTTGGGTTGGCCACTTCCAGTAGCCTCTCCCAAGAGCTGCCGTAAGAATTTTCACAAAACCTCTGCAGCATGTCCAAATGATTTGTATTTTATTTTTCATGGAAGGAAGGGAGAAAGTTGTGCTGGAGGTAATCATTAGATCTGGCTTTCCCATCTGTGGGGCAGGAGTGAGTGTGGAAGCACCTCCTTGTCCCACCATGCCTGAGGTTCGTTGGGTTTCCCGATTCCTGCGTAGCTCCGACTGTCGGTGCCACGTCACCAGAGAAGCACAGCTCCATCATCCAAACTGCCACTTAGAGCTCTGGCTTCTAAATCCCTGTCATTACTGGTTAGGTTTGTTTGGAAGAGAAAAACCTGTGGAAGCTTTGTTTAACTCGACAAACTTGAAAAAAGTATTTCATATGTAGATTGAGCGCGTTTGTTGCGGAGGCTCTTAGGAGAAAATGTAAACTGCAATGAGGAGCTTTCGCAATTGTTTATTTTTTTTGACTGGAGCCACAAGTTAATAGCCCAAATTTTTGGTGAGAGGTGGCTCTTCTGGAGGAGGGAATGGGGGTTTGGGGACCGATTCTGCAGCTCAATGGCATCTTGCACACTTCTGCAAGCAGAGGTATTTCCGTGTGCATGGCTCCTGGCCTGCAGGCAATGGGATTTTGCTGGCTTGGGATGAAATAGGGATCCAAGCTCCTTCCTTGCTGTCAACATTTCTCCTGCCCATAGGCTGACGCATCTGAGATCATGTTTTTCGGATCCAAGTTAGTGTTGGCTTGGTATCAAACCAAAAAAACCTCAGAAGCCAAACATAATATTGGGCTTGTTCTGCCGAGGAAGAAATTTATATAACTAAGTGAAACTAGGCTGAGACTTCTTTGTGTGGGTACCAAGGCTGAAGCCCCCAGTAAAGCTGCCTTCATTGGAGCTGAGTATTAGGTCAGTGAATGATGCTTTGATTTTTTTTCCTTGCAGAGCTTATGTTGAAAAATACCTCCTGGAGAAGTCCCGACTGGTCTATCAGGAGCACAACGAGCGGTGGGTGCCTCTGTCTTGCCCAAGGCTTGGGTTTAACTCGTGTACATGGCACAGATAACTCGAATCCCTGGTGGAGCTGGCACAGGGGATCAGGATTTTCACGCTCCCAGCCCTGTGCTGCAAAGATTAATGATGCATTTTATGTTTGAGTGTTTTGTTGTTTAGGGAGAAATGTGCTCATGGAGGGAATAAACTCCATTATTTTATCAACAGTCTTTGACTTACCATGGAATCATAGAATGGGTTGGGTTGGAAGGGACCCTTAAAGACCATTTTGTTTCAACCCCTACCATGAGCAGGGGACCTTCCACTACGATATTGTCACATTTCATTTAATTTTCATTGTCTTTATGGCATTTGGATTATTACGTAGCACTTCATTCTTGTGCAACTTGGGAACTATTTAATGTGTCACTTTAGGAGAGACACGTGGTATTTTCATTCTTTGCAGTTCACTGAAGCCTTCAGAGGGGCCTCTAGAAAGAGCCAAAATTGCATAGAGAACAAACTTATGTGAAGTGTTCTTTCCTAATTGCAGCATTTGCTGCATATTCCTCTCCTCTCTCAGTAATTATTATTCCACTTTTAAATAATTTTGCTGCCTTTAGCTGTCTTTCAACTCCTGGCACTTCTGGCTGTGTTTCCCTTTGGAGACAGATGTGTGAGTTTTCTGGAATGCTCCAGGGCTGTTGCTGGAGTTAAAGAACATCTACAGCCTTGACAAATGTCCTCTTGGGTGTTGCAAGATGAGTAAACTGGGATCCTCTTGGAAAACATCCAACATAAAAGCAGAGTTTTAATATTAGAAAGAAATGGTGTTAATCTGTGTTAGAGTCATCTGGGACCAGAACAGATGAGTTTCCCTTGGGGTGGGTGTAGCATTAGTGATATTCAGGTATTTTGAATATTTGAGTTTTTGAATACTTGAAGATTTTTCAGTTGTGTCTCATGGAACTGCAACTGCAAAGTTGTTGCCTTTTTAATGGTAATAAGGTATTAAAAATTAGAATTTCTGCATTGCAAGGAAATATGTTGTGATTCTAATAAAGGAGGTGCAGCCAGGGGGAGGGTTGGGCTCTGCTGCTGGGGAACAAGGGACAGGACAAGGGGAAGCAGCCTCAGGCTGTGCCAGGGGAGGCTCAGCTTGGACATCAGGAGGAATTTCTTCCTGGACAGGGTGGTCAGAAATAGGAGGGGGCTGCCCAGGGATGTTTGGAGTCCCCATCCCTGGAGGTGTTCCAGGAATTCCTGGATGTGGCACTCAGTGCTCTGGGCTGGGGACAAGGTGGGGTTTGGGTGCAGGTCTGGGAGGTCTTTTCCCACCTAAATGATTGTGGGATTCTGTGAAATATGTAGGCATTGCACGTGCTTCTGAAGGAAAACCTGATCATCCCAGCTGGATATTCTTCAAGTAGATCCTAGGGCAGAGCCTGTCCTTGGATGGAGAAGAGGGACCTCATTCTCCGTAGCATAATTGAATCTGTTCCATCCCTGCACAGCAGGTACAGACCAGCTCTGAACGGTGTCAGGCCTGAGCCTGGGAGCTGGAAAATCAGGTTGGGAGGTTTCCATGTGCCTCTGCTCGGTGCTGCTGCTCATTTTCAAGTCTAACAGCTTTTGTTTTTCATTTGTCACCAGGAACTACCATGTATTTTATTACCTCCTGGCAGGAGCGAGCGAGGAGGAGAGATCAGCATTTCACCTGAAGCAGCCCGAGGAATATCATTACCTCAACCAGGTGGGAATACTATACAGGAATACAATCCATGGTCTTGCCTTCTGCTGATAGTTAATGCTAATGAAGATGAGGTGTGGAGCAGTAAAAGTGAGGGTTTTTAAAGGTGTGGAGTAGTAAAAGTGGGTTTTAATGGTTTATAGGAAGTCTTCCGTCACTGGAATAATTCTGCATTAGCAATCTGAACACCTGCTAGTGTTTCAGGGAAAAATAATCAGTGTTTTCTGTACCTGGGATTTGTTAAATATATTGAGGTTTTGATTGCTGGAGGGAGAAACAGTCAGAATTTCTCTGCTCTCTGTGTGAATATCATTTACTCATTAACATCTGTCTCCTGAGCAGGAGAAAAAGGGAAAATGTGGCATACTGGGATATAACGTCTTGCATGAGGAAGTCCTAATTCTGTAGCTTCTGGCTGGCTTTTAACACGACCCTTTGAATTTAACAATAGAACAAGTCTAATATAACTAAAACCACAGCAACCATTGAAAATCCGGGAATTAATGATGGATGAGGTGTTACCAACAGCCAAATAAATTCCGTTTACATGATGATAATTTTATAATAAACTGATTTACTTCAGGTAGTTAAGCAGTTATCCAGTGACTCTTGGGAACAGGGACTTCAAAAAGACCAAAAATAGGAGGAATATGTGGAAGAGGAGTTAAATTACATGTTGATTTTAACTAATTGCAATTTTCATGGTGCTGAAACATGAGGAGCCATAAAGAGTGATTTAACCCCTAAACTGGAGAGAAGCTTGGACCCAGAGCCCAACCCAAATAGCCTTTAGTCTTTTTAGAAATAGAACTTCACTCAGGAATAGCTCTCAATTACCAGGGACTTTTTAAGGATGTTTTTAAAGCTGGCAATCAACCCCAAAATCCATTGTGTATTAACAGCTCCCACCCACCCGTGGCAGGATTGGGAACTGTTCCCGAGTGAGGAGCGCTCCGAGGGCTGGAGGCTCTTTGCTGGAGTCTCCGTGCCTCCGGCGGTGGTTGGGGAGCGTGCTGTGGTCTCCAGCACCATCTGTGCCGCGGGTTTGCAGCGGGAAGGTGCCAAGATGGAATGTTTTGTCAGATTGCCAGGTTTTGTTGGGCCATCCGGTCGCTTTCTGTTAGTTGAAAACATTGCTTTTAATTACAGGGGGTTTTTTAATGTAGCTATATTTTATATTGAAAGGAAAATTAGAAATCTAACGGCACGTAGTGTGGGGAACCAGTAGGAAGGTTAAAATTTAGGGTGAAATGTTGCTTTTAATCTAAATTAAGGTGCTGTGAGGCAAGTAAGCTGGAGAAGACTGCTGAGATCAGTCCAGTAGATCAGGGAAGCAGACTCTGAACTTCCCTGAACACAGAGTATGGGCAGTTGTGACACTCTGAGTTTGTGGGAGGTTTTTAAATAATTTTTTAAAAATTAGGATTAGAGTTAACACTGACAACTATGGGAAAACAGCGCCTTTAGATGTGGTCAGGGCATGGTTTCACATGAAGACCATCTGACAGTGCAGAAGCAGCTTTTCCCTGGCCTGTGGGAGAAAGGGAAAGGAAAATAAGGAGAAAAGAAAAAAAGAGGTAGTGGAGAAACGGAAAAAGAAACTTGGGAGACATTTAAGGGAAAAATTGTAAAATGACCCTTGAACATTTGCAGTCTCTTCTTGAGTGTGTCCTGGGGAAGACCCTGCCTTTTTAAAAAGAAAAAGAACCAGCTCAGAAATGAACCCAAGTGTTTTACTGAAAATTAAATATTCATATAGAGAAGCCATAAAATACTGAACCAGGCCCCTGAAGTGAAGGAGTGACTCAGTCCTGAGTCAGGCTTTACTTTCCTGCTCCCAGGTTCCTCGACTCTTGTTGTGTTACACAAAACAAATGGGGAGTTTGCTTTGCAGATGAAAAATAACCTATTCAGATACTTCACTAAAATCTGCTCTGTAAATGCAGGGAGCAGACTGAAAATAAAGATTTCCATTTATTTTAAAATGCAAATTTACTCAAAGTGTCCCCTGAGTGTGGGGGACTTTTCCATCTCTCCCCCAGTGGCAGGTGCACCCACCCTGCACTCCCTGCAACTCTCTGAATATTTTCTGTGCTGGTAGTTAACTTTCACCCATTTTGAAATCAATCATTTGCAGGTTTAGATCCTTATTTTCAGCTCCTCAGGAGCTCCAGTGCCATCTCTCTCCCTCTTGGGACTGGTCACTGACGCATGCTTTGACTTCTCTCAACTCCATCTCTGTCTGATTGGACAAAGACAGAAATTCCTAAAAGGCTTTGGAGTGTTGCTTGGAAGAATCTCACTTTTGCTGCACCTGTGTGTGTCTGGAGCAGAGGCTGGGAGTAGAAACAAACCAAAGCTGCTCTTCAGTGGGATTTTGGCATCAGTGGCTCTTCAGCTCCAGGGGAACCAAGGGTTTCCCCATCTCTGGCGAAGACGAAAAGGTTTTAGTATCCATTAGGATTATTGGTGGGAGAGCCTCGCTGATACACTGTGAGCAGGAAGCAGCACCAGGAATGCAAAAGCATCATAAATCTTCCCTTAAAACAAATAAAACTAGGGAATGACTCTGCAGAATAACAGCAATCATTTTCCTGGTTAGGGAGCAGATCGTGGGGGTGATTTAGGGTGGGAACACCACTTAACCCGCTCTGCCTTGCTTTCAGATGACAAAGAAACCCCTCAGACAGAGCTGGGATGATTATTGCTATGACTCGGAGCCGGTCAGTACAAGAACCCGCCTCTTCCGTGTTGCTGGTGCAGGGCTGCTCTCACCTGAGTGTTTTAGGGACACCAAGAAAGCCAAATCCAACGAAGTTTAACCCATTAACCACCCTTTGCCCTGCCGTGGTGTTGCTTGTGACAGTACAGATGTTTTTTTCCCTTGCCCTATTTTGGTTCCTTCCATCTGGAAAGCTTCTTCAGCGGTTGGAGATGGTCAGCTCTCTACAGTCATCTCAGTTTTAGAAAACTAAGGGGGTTTTCCTTCCTTCTTCATGGAATACGTGATGATTTATGGAAATTGTGATGTGAAAATTGAAATTCCATTCCAATGAAACAGCAAATCAGTGTCTTGAAGCCCCAAGAGATGCATCGGTTCATGCTGGTTGTAGTGGTGTATCTGCTCTCCAGCTTCCAGGGAAAAACAGACAAATCCAAAAACATCTCCCCAGCCATCTGTGAGAAAATCAAATCCTGATATTGTTCAGAGTGCAGAAACAATTCCTTCTCCTAAAATACTTCTGCTGACATGATCCTCCTTTCCAAATGGATCGCCCCAAAAAAGGGAATGGTGAAGCTTCTCTCCGTTCCGCGGCTCCTCCTGCGCCGCCGACGTGCTCTGGGTGTCTGTGTGTCCCCTGGTGCTCCCCGTGGGTGTGTCCTGCATGTGGAAGCATGTTTGGCAGCTGCTGCATGTCCTTCCTGCTTGTTCTCCCATGTGCTTGATGGTTGCCAAAGTCTTGCTGATGCATCTGGAAGAGTTAGAGGTGATCTGGGGAGGAGCTGGGCTTCACTCGGGCTGAACAAGTGTCTGAACAGCAACATCTCCCTGCAAATCCTTAGGAGGGGAGGAGGGAATTTCCCTCACAAGGTTAAAAATACTGGATATTGGTTTGGCGTCCTTAATCCATCAGCATCCTTAGGGGTCCTGCAGGAGCAGGGAGTGGTGAGCAGGCACTGTTCTAGACCTTAATACCCTTTATAAGTTGGAAAGCCCTTAATTGCTTTAGGAATGGGTTGGGACAATTTGCTGAAGGAATTAAAATTAAAACAACCCCAAAATTTGGTACCTTTTCCTGGTGTGACCAAGAACACCCTGCCAGCCTGGGGGCTGCCATGTCTGTGTCCTTATTCTGCACAACAAAACCACGTGTCATTACCATTTGGCTGTTTATTTGCTGATTTATTTCGGATAATTTTGTTTGGGATCATTTTCTGTGATACTCCTGGTAAATCACATCTTGGCTTCAGTTGATGATTCACTCCTAAGCCTACCCTGGGCTTCCTCCATACCCATGGACTCAACCTGCTGCAGAGACCAAGTTTATAAAGCAACTCTGTTTTATCCTCTTTAAATTTTCCGTGGAAATCCATGGATCGCTTCGATGCGACTGTCGGAAGCAGGGGACTCACTTTTGCTGGGAAACTAATTGCTGTGGCAGGATATTAGCGGCAAGTTAGGTCTGTGGGGATGGACTTTGTGATGCTTGTCTGCTCTAATATCAAGGGCACTCCTCTATTTTATAATTATCCTGCATTTATCATCCATTAGGAAGTGGTCCCGTGCTGGAACACTGCAGAGAGCATCCGCTTTTAAGCAGAGAATTTGCTAAAAGCCTTTCCATGCGGATTAATGAGTCGGGCAATTGTTATGTAAATCGTTAATTAAATTGCCTTCGGCGTAGATTGTGCTACTTCGGAGTTGTCCGGGGTATTTTGCTGTTGACTCGTGACTTAATTTTGGAGGAATGCTGCCAGAAAACAAAAATGTCTCCTGGAATGTGGAGTGCCACTAAAAGCACCACTTGGTGTGTTTAAAAAAGCTTTAAACCAGCCTAATTTGCAGGATTTGTGGGTGTGTTGTTGTCCTGCCAAGTCCAGGTCCTGCCGGAACGAGGGTGGGAGGTTCTGCTGAGTTCTCTGCAGTGGCCGAGGAAGCCAAGGCTGGGGTTTAGGAGGGACAAGGTCTCATCCCGAGGTTTTATGGTGGAAATAATCAGTGCTGGTGCCTGTGGTGTCCCTGCTCGTGGTGGAGATGTCGTTGCTGTGTTCCTCTGGACAGCGCTGGGACAGGGTCGCTTCCAGTCATCTCCTAAGGGAAGGTGAAAATGCCCTTTTCAGTGGCTGTTTCCTAAAATAGGCTGGTGTTTTCTCCTGGAATTTCAATCCCCACCTTCATCGATGTTGTGCGTGGTTTTAAATGGTTTTAGTGTTCAACAGCTCCAAATTCACTTTGCCCATGGAGCATTAACTTGTCCCTGAGGACAATTGATAAAAAAAATTCGATTTTCTTGTCCAATTGCACTTCTCTGGCTTTTAGTGCAGTTGTGTGGGAGTCTCCTATGTTGCAATAAATATTTTAAATAGGTAAACAATATAATAAATAATAATATTGACATTTAAATACATCGATAATATAAATAAATATCTTGAATAAGGATTTTCCACTCTAATGATAACTATGGCTGTAATGGTGCTCTGGATCAAGATGATCTGGGATGAAGAACTTCATTGCTATGGTTGTGAGGCTTTAAATGCCCTAAAACACAAAGCTGATGCTATAAAATAGCTTCATTCTGTGTATTTTGTATTTATGATTAATTTTGTATACTATCAGTGAGTACAAGTGGCTCTTTAGTGATTTACATAACCCTGTTTAATCCAGACTTTCCAGATTATTTGTGCAAAATTTTTTGCACATTTGCTTGTGTGATAAATACGATTTACAGGAAATGATCAAAATCAACTATGTGCATTCAGCTGCTTAATTAATTCCAACTGCAGCTACAATTTTTATTTGTATTCTTTTAATAGACTTTTTATAGCATTTTATAGAATTTTTATTTATATTTACTTGGATTAACTTGTTGAACGTCTCTAATGACTTGTAGAAAGTCTCGATTTAAGTGTTAGTAAAATATTGTGAGGCTTAAAATTACACGATATTGTGGGATACACTATAAACTAATTTTGATTCATATATGGGTAATTTTTATAGGCAGCAATGGGTAAAATATTAAATATAGGCTACGAAGGCAGAGAGAAGAATAAATAATCCATGGGAGGCCTACAGTGAGCCAAAGCAGAAGGAATTTGGCATTAATGGTCTATATATTCATTTAAAGAGCATTTCTGTTCCCTAAATATTGGTGCAGGACAGCTTTGGTTGGGTCTGGAATGTCACTGGATTTTTCTGAAAATGTCAGTGACTGATATCGAGGGAAAACTAAACTGTTCAGGCACGTGAGCCTCCAAGAAGTATAAAATACCCTGGATTTCCAATTCTCCCAATTTTGAAATAACTTCTTGGTAGTAGATAAAGTTACTGAAGAATATATTTCAAACTTTGCCTCTCCCACACAGGATTTAATACACTGATCATTTACATGAAGTTATCTGAATTCTATTTAAAAACTGAATTTTCCTCTTTAGTTAAAGGACTGAATGTGGAATAAACTGCCTGTAAATGTGGAACAGATTTCATCTTGTTGTTATTTCCCATCCTTTTTGTGTGTGAGTTGTGCCACCCTGACCAGCTCTCACCACACTGTTGGAATGGGGTGGCTCACCTCTTTCCTTAGAGGTTAAACCTGGAACACAGGGATGTATCTCCAGAAGATATTAGCCAAAAATGTTATTTTTCCAGTGCCACGTTGGAAATGTTGCTGATAAAGGACCTGGAGATCCCTCAATGACATTTACGGAGCACTGACTTGGCCATCTGGCCCTGATGTGGTGTTAATTTGTGTCGGTGCTGCCTCTGTGTGTTTGATCCAACAGGATTGTTTCTCCGTGGAAGGGGAGGACCTGAAGCACGACTTTGAGCGGCTGCAGCTCGCCATGGAGATGGTGGGGTTTCTGCCCAAGACACGCAGACAGTGAGTTTATTTTCCATGTTAATAGCTTGGGGATTATCCTGGTTAACATCACCTGCATTGGCAGGATGTCCAGAGCAGCTGTGGCTGCCCCATCCCTGGAGGTTTCCCAGGCCAGGCTGGATGGGGCTTGGAGCACCCTGGGCTAGTGGAAGGTGTCCCTGCCCATGGCAGGATGGAGCCAGATGAGTTGAAGGTCCCTTCCAACCCAAACCATTCCGTGATTCCATGATCATTGCTGCACTTAACGATTCTCTGCATGCAAATGGAGCGTTGGCAGAAGCTGACATCTTGAAGTATTTCTCAAGTGTTCATGAATAATCACGCCTCACTCTGCATGTCATGAATCCAGAGCCTGGTTTAATCAGAAATCCTCATTATCCCTCATCAAACTTAACCCTTTGCATGCAGTTCTGGGTCTGCAGGCTCATTTCCAGCTGGCTTGTTTCACTAATTCACTGGACGTGCTGATTTGAAAACTGGACTTTAGCTGGGTTGCAGCACCACTGACACCATGGAATTAGAGAGTTCATAAACGGTCATGTCCAACCAAAATCGCAAAATAATCCCTCCTGAGTTGATTTTTGACTTGAAAGGCTTGAGTAGGTTGGGAAGAACTTGACATAAAAAATTACCTCAAAGGCATTTTCACCCAACTGAGAATTTTCGGAAGTTCGTCCTTTATCCCTCACTTGTAACAAATCAATTATGAAATTAAAACTGCTTTTTCTCTATCTTTCCCACACACATGGATAAACCCAAGGCTCCAAACTTGTGTGACTATGTTCTGTGTCAGAGGCTGCTTTATCAGGTTTCAGGACGAGGTTTGTCTAAAGCCTGTTGAGGGGTTTAATTGCCTGAGCAAAGCAATCAGGAAGTGTCAGGACTGAGCAGAGTGGGGTGATGCAGTAAATTCACACTTCTAATTTACTGTGCAATGATTTTTCTTGGCACGCAAGTTGCTCCTGGTGAATTTTGCTTGTCAAAAATAAAGTGGATTCTTCACTACACAAGCTGATTTATTTTGCTTGGCGTTGTACAACTGCAGCACAAATAAGGAACCACCTTTAGCTGAGATATAGGAAGGATGTTTTAAATACTACTATACTTTTAAAGGTAATTTCTTTATAGCAAAACATGGAGTTTCACCTTTGTGGAAACAGAGAAGAGAAATTTTTATAATTCCATCCTGAAATTCACAATAAGGAGTCAGTATCCCTGTTTTGGAGATAAGGGAGGACTTGGAGAGGTTGTTGTCCAGACAAGCTGGTGGCATAGCTAGGCATCACATTTGGGTTTATTCTGTTTAGCTCCCAAGGGAGTGTAGAAATAAGGACAAACAGGGTTTATAGCTGAAGTCAGCCATGGCTCAGGAGTTGAGCTGGATGAACCTTGTGGGTCCCTTTCAACTCAGGATATTCTCTGAATGTCTGAACCTATTTTTTTTGGAGGGGAGAAAACTTAAAAATGACCAAATTCCCTCCAAAACAGAGAAATTGGTTGGATAAATTTACTTGAAGTGTAACGTCTTTTCTTTGTCTCAGTTGCTTTTATATTATCAAAGCATTTATGCTGTTTTGTACAGTCTTGTGTGTGGTTCCTGGCTGGGACTAGATCCAAAAAGGTGACAAAAACACGTGTGCCAGGGGGCTAAGAGGGATCACCTGCATGGCCAAGCCCACTCTCCCCCTTAATTTAGGCAATTGCGTGGTGAATATTAAATCTGGATATCAAGGTTACTGGAGGATATCTATTTTTCTTACAACATGGGCTGTCATTTTGTAACTGTGGGCTTGATGTGTTAAAGAATTTTCAAGGAAACCGTACGGATGCAAGTTTGGTACTTGACTAAGTGAAAAATCTTTCTGACATGAGGCAAAGTGGATGCTTTGGATTGAAAATTAGAGGGATGAGCTGAAGAGGGAGATGGCCCTTGGGAGTGAAATTTGCTTCTTCATTCACTTCATGAAAAACCAACCGAGTGAAAATGAATTCTCTCTGTTCAGGATTTTCTCTCTGCTGTCAGCAATCCTGCACCTGGGGAACATCCGGTACAAAAGGAAGACCTACCGGGATGACTCCATCGATATCTGCAACCCTGAAATACTGCCTGTCGTGTCGGAGCTGCTGGAGGTAAGGCTCTGCTTTCCCTCCTCAAGCTTTCACACCAAACAAGCCACCTCTGGTTTAGGACACAAAACATGCCCAATTTATTGCCAGTTTCACCAAAGAGAGAGTTCTTGTGTGTTTCCATTCCTATGGGCTGTTCATGTTTGCCAGGGAAAAGGTACAAGAACTTTTTTAATGAGGTTTTTCACGTGTGGTTTTTGCTCCAACTCTTCAGCTTCAGGTTCATTGACTGAAAATCCTCTTTCTGTGATTAAATGTGAAAGGTTGCAGAACAGGTCTAGATGCAAAGCAACCCTGCTGCCCAACATGGCAGCGTCTTCAATTGCCAGCCTTCAGCTCCCTCGCCCTCACCTGGTGCTCCCCAAATCTGTTCCAAAGTCTGTCTGAGGAGCTCAAGCAGTGTAGAACCACAGCCCCATGCTGTGGTTCCGTAGGAAGCTGTAGGAGGTGCTGAGCTCCCTCACCATGTTTTTTGTCTGTTACTGCCTGCCAGCATCCACAGGGGTTGGGTTTGAGATGCTGGAGGCCCATCCCATCCCTCTAGTCCCTGTTTATGGGCCTGTTATGGAGTTCTTTGGTGCATCTGTTGGTTATCTGCTGTTTAGGACCTGACACCTTGGCCTCTGTGAGCCACTGCTGTGCTGGTGTCCCTTGGGAAGGGTTTGTAGGTCTCAGCCCAGCTGGCCCAGGCCATGTCCAGCTCTGTAAATTAGTGCAAAAGCATTAAATAAGCTGTTAGGAGATCTGCTCTGCCAGCCCAAGCAGGTTATGAAGATGTGGCACTTCTTTTCCTGAGAAAAGTCTTGAATGAGCCAACTTGTCCTGCTGACCTTCAGCCTTGAAGAGCTGAGCTCAAACACCTCCCATGGATTGAGGTGGCCAGGAGCTCCCCTTGCTGTCTCACTTCACTCAAAATGCTCTAAACCTCTTGCAACAGAGATGTTTTTCTTGTAGGTGGTTATAGCAACAATTATCTTTACTCTCTTGTACTCCCTGGATGGTCTGGAAGGTGAATTTGGGCTGATTTTGTGGTAGAATCAGAGGGTGACCTGTCCTTTTGTGTACACGTGGTGCTCTTCCCATTCGTTCCATTAAATAACAGTTGTGTTATCTCCCTACCTAAAGAACTTGGAAATTCTCTTAGGGACTCCCATAGCACTTCATTAATGCTTTGAATTTAGGGAGGGGAAAGCTTCTGTAAAATATGGTCTGAGCAGCTGGATGCTCTTTGCATCTTGGCCTTGGAGATTGCAGAAATAAACAGAAGGAAAATACGAGTTGGGAGGAGAATGTTGTTGATTTTACCCTGTTAAATGTGGCCAAGTCAGTTAAGTAATTGTTTTTTAAAAAAGTTTTGAGTAAGAGAGCAACTTAGAGATCTGAAAAAGTTCCAGGCTTTGGGTCTTTGCCTTTGCAAACAAACCCTTCTGCAACATCTGCACGTGGGGAGGTCGCGGGGTGGTTTTTACACGTGATTATGTGGAATGAGGCATTGGCTGAGCCGTGTCAATCCAACGGTGCCTCAATGCCATGGGCTGGAACCCAGGCACCCCCAGGTAGTGTCAACAAGATGGAAAAAGAAATAAGTATATTGATTTTTCACCATTTGGAAAAAAAACCCCAAACCACTAGAATCTGATGTAGCTGAGCAAAGTGATAGATTTCTGTTCATCTTGGTAATTCTTTTGCAAGTTAGATGACCATCTAGAACATAAAATGCTTGTTAGTTAGATCAGGACAATGCATCCTGCACTGAGGCAGGGTCTGATGAAATACATCACTGGGTTTGGGTGGGTGGTGGTGTTTGTCCCTTAGGTTGCATTTAGGTGATAATTGATCCATGGAACTGGAAATATGTGCTGCCTCCAGGTGTAAACCTTTCAACAGACCCACTGAAATCAGCTGAAAAAAGCCAATGATCTCATTTTCAGACTTGTTTTCCCTTTCTGAAATGCCACGTTTCTCTTTGCAGACCTCAACAGATGCTGCTGCTTACTCAGGTTTGACCCAAAGGGAGAACCAAAGGGTTCAAACATATGAAACATCATTACAAAGAGCAGCCACCACTCTTTATTCATTAGTTGGCTACTTACAACTCTCCACATTAATTGTAATGAATTCTACTCAGCCAGAAACCTAAAATACTGGTTAAAACATTTAACACTTTGTATTTTGTCTCATTTGGGTAATTATTTTTATTACTTTTTTTTTTTTGTGGTCACTGAACAGTTTTGCTTTTCCCATTGTTTCTAAAATTATGAATTGGTTTGAAAAAGTTGATAATCCCCTCTCCAGATCTTGGCATTAGACACTAATAGCTGAAAAATCATCTCAGAATAAAAGTAATGTGAGTTGACACAGAGTTGAACTTCCTTTCCTGTGGTCACCAACTGCTTGGTGGGACCGTCCTGAGCACAGCAAAGGGATGGAAGAAACTGTGATCTGATACTTCCTTGTCTTGGGGGAACTTCTGGGTTGATTTTTATACTCAAATGACTCATTGGATTTGTTCAGTCAAGGATTTGACATGGAAAAGAGAAGGGAAAAATCCAACTGGAGCTGGGTTGGCCATCTCTGAGAGCAGCCAAGAGGGGATGCAGAGGTGCTCCAGCACGGCTCTGGTGGGGATGTAGTCTCCGAGGGCAGGAAGGGAACCGCCAGCCTGGCTGAAATTAAAAACTTCGGCCAAACTAAGGTCTTCTCCCACTGCAAAGGGAAATCTGGCCCAAGTTCTTGTGAGCTGGTTGGTTTGTGTTGGAACCTCTAAGGACAACTGGGGGAATTTACCTGCTGTACCAGTTAGTGCAACACCCCTGCACAGCTATCCTCCCTCTGCGTACTGAGATTTGTGTCCCTATAAAATGGAGCTCGTACAGAGATTTTTGGAAGGAATCTGGGAGGAGATGATGATCTGCGATGGATTTGCTTTTTCTTAGATACCAACAACCCCATCCAATATGTTTTTGCTTTATTAAACCATCCAGAGCAGCGTTTGTTGAAACAGCAAACTGCAATATAGGATTTTGGCCAGACTCTGCAGATCATTGTTTCATTTACAGTAAAAGCCTGATTCCATTTTTTTTTTCAGGAATAGACATAGCGTGTGGATTATGTGATGCTTTTGGCAGGTTTTTCAGGGCCTTTGTTTAAACTCTGCTGAAATGCTGTGCCGGGGAGTGATGTCAAGGCTGCCTGATGGATCAAGCAGACGTGGAGTCCTGTGCAAGCGCTGCAAATATCCCAGGGCCTGGGCAGAAATCATAGAGGGTTGTGTAAAACTGGGTGAAACCTTTGTGTTTCTGGGGAAAAGGCTTGGAAAAGCTCATTTGTGGGCTTATTAACAAAAATTGTATGTTAGAGATTATCTAGTTGACCTTAAGAGAGACTTTTTGTTTTCCGTTGGAAGAGCAGGAACATTTTAATTGTGTGTGTTTACTACTATGGGAAATTATTTCCATGGATGGAGCATTGAGGAAGGAGATAAATTCTGGCTTTGCTCAGTGGAGCAGTTTTGTATTCAGTTTTTAGGTTTAGGTAACCAACCTCAATGCAAATAAGGGTAAATACAAGTTATCGAGTGCCCTAAATTAGTTTTGCCAGATCTCCCAGTGCACATTTGTGTTTGGAGCTAAAGTTGGACTCTGCCAGAGATTTATGTGCTCAAGTTCTTCTTCCACTAAAAAATGGCCTTCAGCTTCCCAGAGGGATCCCACAGGCGCTGGGGCTCCTCCTGTGATAAATGTCTTGGAAATTAGCTGGGGAGGGGGTGAGGATTATCAAGCAGACAGTGCTCGCTTCCAGCATTTTCTTCTGGATCTGTTTTCCTGATGATGTTTTGTAGAATCACATAATGATTGGGGTTGGAAGTGACCTCCAAAGTTCATGTGGTCCAACACTGTCCCCTGCAATGAGCAGGGACATCTTCATCAGATGCAAAGTTTTGAGCCAGAACTAGAGTCAGCAAACTTCAGAGAATGACAGAATATGCTGAGTTGGAAGGGATCCACAAGCACCACTGAGTGCAACTCCAGGCCCTTCACAGACACAGGCCCTGCACAGACACCCCAACAATCCCACCCTGTCCCTGGGAGCATTGTCCAAACACTCCTGGAGCTCTGGCAACCTTGGGGCCGTACCCATTCCCTGGGGAGCCTGGGCAGTGCCCCAGCACCCTCTGGGGGAAGAACCTTTTCCTAATATCCAGCCTNAGAGAGACTTTTTGTTTTCCGTTGGAAGAGCAGGAACATTTTAATTGTGTGTGTTTACTACTATGGGAAATTATTTCCATGGATGGAGCATTGAGGAAGGAGATAAATTCTGGCTTTGCTCAGTGGAGCAGTTTTGTATTCAGTTTTTAGGTTTAGGTAACCAACCTCAATGCAAATAAGGGTAAATACAAGTTATCGAGTGCCCTAAATTAGTTTTGCCAGATCTCCCAGTGCACATTTGTGTTTGGAGCTAAAGTTGGACTCTGCCAGAGATTTATGTGCTCAAGTTCTTCTTCCACTAAAAAATGGCCTTCAGCTTCCCAGAGGGATCCCACAGGCGCTGGGGCTCCTCCTGTGATAAATGTCTTGGAAATTAGCTGGGGAGGGGGTGAGGATTATCAAGCAGACAGTGCTCGCTTCCAGCATTTTCTTCTGGATCTGTTTTCCTGATGATGTTTTGTAGAATCACATAATGATTGGGGTTGGAAGTGACCTCCAAAGTTCATGTGGTCCAACACTGTCCCCTGCAATGAGCAGGGACATCTTCATCAGATGCAAAGTTTTGAGCCAGAACTAGAGTCAGCAAACTTCAGAGAATGACAGAATATGCTGAGTTGGAAGGGATCCACAAGCACCACTGAGTGCAACTCCAGGCCCTTCACAGACACAGGCCCTGCACAGACACCCCAACAATCCCACCCTGTCCCTGGGAGCATTGTCCAAACACTCCTGGAGCTCTGGCAGCCTTGGGGCCGTACCCATTCCCTGGGGAGCCTGGGCAGTGCCCCAGCACCCTCTGGGGGAAGAACCTTTTCCTAATATCCAGCCTAAACCTCCCTAACACAGCTCCAGTCATTCCCTCACATCCTTTCTAACTCTCTGCTTATTTGAAAGAAAGTCTGAGGAAAAGGTTCAGCTCTTTTCCAAGAAGGGCTGATAGAAATCTGAATTTATTTTCTTTTACTCCACACGAGGCATCTTTAGAGCGAGCACTCAGCGCTGTAATGCCTTTCTCAAATATGGGAGGAGAGACAAAACCTGATGTTTTCTTGCTCTCCAGTTGGAAATGGTTCATTTTCCTTCAGCTGCTCTAACATAATACCCCAGCATTACTGGAGGAGCAGTCTCTGCCTGCCTTGGCTCCAGCCCAGCCCTTGCTGGCTCCCTGCTCCTGCCGTGCTCCGCTGACGTTCCCAGCCGTGGCACTGCCGGTCACCCTTCGCTGACTCGTGGAGCTCAAGGCCTCCAGCCCTCTCTGGGCCCACTTGTGGCAACCACGTCTTAAATCTGCATTTTGTCCCTGTAATTAAGATCTAAACTCCTGCGGGCCGTGTTTAAGAGGGAGAGCAGGCCATGCCCTTGAGCACCAGGCAGAAAAAATCCGTGAAATGTGACCTAAGAGTGAAACTCCCAGGGAACAAAGTAAAAGACTAAGTGGTGTTCTTCTCTTTGCTGCTCTGCACCAAGGGGTGTCCCTGTTTTAGTGTTTCACACTTACTGGAGGAGGAGGTGTAGGATGTGGGGAAGCTGCAAGTATCTCCATGTCCTTCGTCATCAGCACGTGCTGAGTTTATCTTTAGAAAGCTCCAGTGGCTCCTTCCTGGCATCAGGAGTCAGCTACCTTCACGCTGTGACCTGGAGTGAAAATTAGGATGATTTGACTGCACCCGCCGCGTTCATCAGAGGTGATGAAGGAATCAAGATCAAGCTCCACTGGGTGGTAATTGCAGGCAGAAGCCTGGGGAGATGCAGGGATTGCATTCCCATCCTTGCCAAGAGTGTTTTTGTGCAAGGAGATGATTTGATGGGATCTCCCCGGGTCAGGAGATGAAGGAGGCACATCCACAGGTTCTCTCCGTCCTGAGAGCAGGGGGAGAAGGAACCGGAGTGACCATGAGATGGGGATGGCGAGGGATGGCGTGGGTAGTTGTTTAAAGTGCTTCAAATCCCTGTGTTTGCTGACAAATCTGGGACTTGGAAGCGTTTATGTTGTTGAGGAATATTTCTTTGGACTGTTTTGATTAGGAACCATCTGACAGCCCTCTGCCTTGTTGCCTTGGATAATTAAAGAAAGCCGGATACCAGCTGCGGGTTTGCAGCGTCCCTGAAGTGGGATCATGGATGGTGTGAAAGTCACTTTTGTTCCAAGTTGTGCAGTTGAGGGAGAGCAGCCGATGGTCCTGCAGTCGAGAGCTGCTGGAAAAGCGTCCACAGAGCCGAAAATTACAAAATCACATACTTTGGTGAATGTAGAGGAATAGAAACCAAATGTGAAATCTTGCTGTGGATCTCTGGATGAACCAGGAGATTATTTTTTTTCCCTGCTTGATTTCAAAAGGTAAAATTGGATTGTAGGAACTGGGGGCTCCTGAGTAGTGCTGAGCACTAAAGAAATGAACCTTGAAGTGTCATTTCCAGTGACAGAGACCTTGCTGGCATGTGACACCATATACAGATGACTTGACGGGTTCTGATTTCCACAGCAACCAGTTCTTGTTGCAGGAAGAATCAGTTACATAAAAACGCCCTGGATTTTATCAGGGAGACTCCCATGATCGTAGCTTTGGCAGAAGGAGATTTTTGTACAGAAGGGCATCATCATTGCAATGGTTTGTGAGATTTCTGACCTTCCACTGGCTTGTTTGCATTTCCTCTTCATACTAATTCCTGGCTTAAACCATTAAGTCAAAGTGCATACAATCATAGAATTGTTTTGGTTGGAAAAGACCTCTAAGATCATTGAGTCCGATTGTTAGACCGCTACGTTTCCCATTTTCCATGTCAAATCATAAATGGCTTCCCTGTGATAAAAATATGGCCTGGGATGGCTTCAGGAATGTGGAGTTTGGTCTCCATCAGAGATGCTCAAAGGAGGTCTGGTGTCTGCATGAAGTCCTTTGGGTAGGATAAGCAATTTGTAGGGACTTCAGTGCAGCTTCTCTGTATCAATCCACATCCATTAATTCTGGGCCCCACGATTTTCACCCACTCTCTTGATGTCTTTTTTGACTTGGAAATTTAGCGAAGATCAGTCAATGACTCAAACTCTTTAGGTCTATCTGCTGTATTCTGGGAGAGAGGACACCTTCTAAATTCCTCCAGGGCACCTCAAAGTGAAAGGGTCTTGAAACTGATTGGAAAAGTGGCTTTTTCCCAACAGTTGCAGGTACCACTGAATTTGTCGGCACTGTTTTCCTCTTTGCTGAAGTGTCTGTGTTTGCGCAGCTGATTTTTGTTCTGCCGACCTGTGAGGGCTGATTAGAGACTGTCACCCTGCCAGGAACTGGGGCTTTAGGGAGTAAACATCAAGTGCCAATAGCAGAGTAAATATCAGGTGCTTTTCCAAGGGTTTCTTCCTCCTTCTGACTCCTCCCCACCCTGAAAAGCACCAAAAAAACCTCCTTCACTTGGTTAGCTCTGAAACTGATGACACTGCTTGGCTTATTCTAGAGTAATTTGTATGATTTCATCTTGACAACACTAGAAAGTTGACTTATTTTGCCAAGAAGAAGTGTGGGAGGGAGGAGCTGCACCAGGAATAAGGAAACCGATGGGAAATTGCTACAACTGGGATGCCTGAATGCAGAAGATCAGGTTCCTTTGAATACCCTGGTGTTGGGTTTCTGATGCTGGATTTATGTGCTGACTTGGCTCCTCCCAATGGCATGTTTTTACCCATTGAACTTAACTCTGCAAGGGCTGGCAAAAGTGGTCTAATTATTTTTTAAAATTAAATTTTGAAATTTGAATGTGTTTACACTGAATTTTAATTTTTTAAAGTTTAAATGTTCACATTTTTTTAAACTGGATTTGAAATAAAAAAAGATTCCTAGAATAATCATTAACATCAGTACTTTTGTTTTAGGTGAAAGAAGAGATGCTGTTTGAGGCCCTGGTGACCAGAAAGACAGTGACAGTGGGAGAGAAGCTGATCTTACCATACAAATTGGCAGAGGTCAGTACCTGATGTTTGTTATTAAAAGGCAGCTCTTGGAATGGTTTTCAATACTTTGAGGTGCACACTCAGAGTTTCTTTCCGTTTTTATTTATTTGTGTCAAAATAACGTAGGAGAAGCTAATGGATGTCCTAATCTAGGAAATGATTGACTTTTCTTCCAGGCCATTCCTGGAAGGCAGGCTTGTGCTTTATTCTGATGGTTTGTAAGTGCTTTAATGACTTGTGGTTGTGTGAGAGCTGTCCGGAGCTGAGCTGTGCAATGCTGAGTGTGTTCATCTCCAGATGGCATTCCTTAAGCTGCAGCACCAATTCATCCACAGCAGAGTGCTCACCCAAGACTCCAGGAGATTTTTACTGCCTTCTTGAGTGCCTGTGTTAGTGGTGGTTCTTGGATGGCAGGCGCTGCAGATCTCCACAGGAGATTCCCATTAGCTTTTCCTCAGACCCCTCACAAGCTGGGCCCTTGTGTGATGCTTTGGAGCAGCCACAACTCCATCAGCTACCTTCAGACTCTGGTGTAGTTATGTGGGATCTAAATGTGATTTTCAGGAATTCTGAATTCTGTTCTGTGTCTGGTAAAGAGAAACAATTGTTTTCCTCTTAAATTCTTCAAAATACATCAGTTCTGTTCTGCTGAACTGCTTGTTTTGGGTGTTTCTGCCTGTAATCTTCTTGTATCCCCCAGATTAGGAACACTGAGCATCCCACCACCCTTGGTCCCTCCATTTCCTCTTGCTGTAGGGTTGTGTGAGAATTTACAGCACCTTGAGTAGCATCTCAAGAGCAGCCTGTTGTGTCACAAATCAATAAACACATTGTGTTGTCACTGGGGTCAGCTGGAGATGTTGTGACTCCTTTTTCCAGGGAGAAAAAAGAAAGTATCTTTTCTCCCACTGTGAGGGTGTGTTTAAACTCAGAAACTGTTACTGAGCTTTCATCTTTAGACGTGAAGGGCTGTCTTTGTGCGAAGGTGGAATGTCCCCTGGCAAAGAGCGCACAAGGGCTCTCACTGGGGCTTTGTGATGGACATTTAATCAATGTGGTGTTTCTACTTTTTTCCTGCATCGTGGGCACAGACTTAAAAAAAATGGCTGGGAAAGTTCAGAACTGAGCTATAAGCACCCTTCTGCTCGAGGGTCCTTAGCATCATGGTGTTGGAAAAGGGTCTGGGTTGGAAGGGACCCTAAAGATGATCCTGTTCCAAGCTCCTGCCCTGGGCAGCGACACCTGCCACTGGACCAGGTTGCTCCAAGCCCCATCCAACCTGGCCTTGGGCACTGCCAGGGATCCAGGGGCAGCCACAGCTGCTCTGGGCACCCTGTGCCAGGGCCTCCCCACCCTCCCAGCCAACAATTCCTTCCCAATATCCCATCTAATCCTACTCTCTGTCAGTTTGAAGCCATTCCCTCTTGTCCAAAGTCCCTCCAGGCCCTTGTTCCCAGTCCCTCTCCAGCTCCCTTGGAGCCCCCTTAGGCACTGGAGTCTTCTCCAGGCTGAACAATCCCAGTTCTCTCAGCCTTTCCTCCCAGCAGAGCTGCTCCATTCCTCTGGTCACCCTGGTGCCTCCTCTGGACTCTCTCCATCAGCTCCAGGTCCTCCCTGTGCTGGACCCCAGGGCTGGGGCAGCTCTGCAGGTGGGGTCTCACCTGAGCACAGGGGCAGAATGCCCTCCCTTGATGTGCTGCCCAACACCTGTAGTGTGCTGACACAGCTGGGGACAGTCTTACTTTGGTGCTCTTTCTGTTGAGGTGGAAGAAACCTCTTTAGACCTAGAGTGGCTCAGCATGAGTTCCTGAAGTGCTTTCCGAAGTGTTGTTGATGCTATGGCTGCTCCCAAATCTCAGGTGTCCCCTTGGAAAGGTTTGTCACCAATATCTGTGGAAGAAAGGAAAGATCAGGGTGTGGTGGCTGTGGGGGAAGATAAAGGAGCACAAGGCTCCTTTGGGAATGGTTGATGTGATCTCCGTGACAAAATCGTTTTGGAGGAAGCCGTGAATTGTGTTTAGATGAGCACCTCCCAATGAGAGTTTTGTTCACCTCCCTACATCATCAGCATCTTGACCACCAAATTTTCTCTAGCAGTGACCTCGCTCTGGGAGCAGGTTCACTGCTCACAGAGCAGAATTTGAGATGCTCCAGCTGGAACCTCCCCATGGTAAGAGGCCTTCTCCTGGTCTTCCTCTGGCTCGGGGAGCAGGAAGAGTGACTTAAATTCAGATCTGTCTGAATCAGGAAGGAAGAATGGGATTCATTTGACATTTTGGGACTTCACAAAGACTATTGATGCCTGATAATCCCCACTCATGACTCACTGGACTCTTGGGAACCAACGGGCTGGTTATTCCTGTGTGTTTAACAAAGGAGCATTATAATTGGCTCCAACGGATGGAGCCATTGAGGGTTTGAGGATTTGCAGACCTGGCTCTCCCACCACGACCTCTAGCTCTCAGGCAGCTGCCTTTCCTGATGGATACAGCAGCTACTTTATTCTTCAGATGCCTGAGGGTTTCTTCGTAGCTTGGTACACTGAAAGTTTCAGTGGAGTTTGTGTGGAAAAGACTCTGCTCCAATGGCTCTCCAGAAAAGGATTGGATAATGTCATTTTGGCATGTCCTTGCTTCTTTACACCTTCAAGAAGAGCAGGTTGGATCTACCACTCTTCAGGTTGCAAGAGAGGTGGTAGGTGCCACATCCCTGGCAGTGTCCAAGGCCAGGTTGGACAGGACTTGGAGCAACCGGTCTAGTGGAAGGTGTCTCTGTCCATGGCAGGGGATGGATCAAGATGAGCTTTAAGGTCCCTTCCAGCCCAAACCAGTCTGGGATTCCACATAAAAAGCTTTGAGATCTTAAGTTCTGGATGGGTTTTGAGCTTGGATGAGGTTCCCTCGTGCATCTGCTCCATTCTGCAATGTTTCATTTTCTGTGCTCAGCACAGGGGCTGATGTTTGCTGATCCCTTTCATCAGTATTGGAGTATGTGGAGATGACAGCTCCACGCAGACATGCTTTTCATGGAAAGTGAGCGTGATCATTCCGTGATCCCAGCCTGGCTCCTGAGAGATCTGTGCCCTCAGACACAGATCTGTGACAACTGTCTCCCACCCTTAACAGTCTTGAATGGGCAGAGTTGACCCCAAGGGGTCCTTCCCTTTGGTGTTTTGGAGGCACCAGGGCTGAGATTGGAGACTGATTGTCCAAGCCAAGCCTTTTCTCTTCCCCTTTCTCGAACTGCAGCCCCGAAGCTCACGGAGAGGCGGCCTTTGTTGGGTTTGCAGTGATGTCACATTCCTGGCCGTCTCTGCGCTCCTGCCTTCTTGTTGTGCGCTGATTGGAAACACAGTCCTGTGGTTTGGGGCTTTTTTTTTAGAAACAGTGGTTTGAACACTTGGCAAGTCGCCTAAAACATTCTCCTTCAGTTGTGAATTGATACCAGACTGACTCTTCCTGGTCCTGTTGATCCTTGCAGTAATTTGGGTAAATGACATCTTTTATTCTGGCATATTTTGGGTAGAAGGTGCTGTAAAGTGGGGACAACTTGTGGATGGACACCGTGGAATCACAGACGGGTTTGGGTTAGGAGGGACCTTAAAGCTCATCTCATTCCACCCCCTGCCGTGGGCAGTGACACCTTCCACTATCCCAGCGTGCTCCCAGCACTGTCCAGTCTGGCCTTGGACACTTCCAGGGATGGGACCGCCACAGCTGCTCTGGACACCATGTGCCAGGGCCCCCCCCCCCTCCCAGGGAACAATTCCTTCCCAATATCCCATCTAACCCTGCCCTCTGCCACTGGGAAGCCATTCCCTGTGTCCTGTCCCTCCAGCCCTTTTCCCCAGTCCCTCTCCAGCTCTCCTGGAGCCCCTTTAGGCCCTGCAAGGGGCTCTGAGCTCTCCCTGGAGCCTTGTCTTCTCCCAGCAGCTGGAAGCCTGCAGTGTTGAAGGAGAAGCTGCAACTGGCAACCACCTCCTCTCTGTTTGTTCATGTTGTACTTCCTCTCTTAGGACTTCTCTTGATGGCTTTGCCCCAGGAGCTGAGTTGGGTGTTTCCCTCAGGAATAATGGGGCGTTTTAAAGTTAGGCAGAAATATTGACTTTTTGTCAACTCTGTGTTTCTTTTAATAAAGTCAAGACTTTCTGATTCTTGCCCACAAATAATTATTCTGCTGGATGATCTTGAAGGATCCAGGGATTGGATTCCAGTGCCTAAAGGGAGCCTACAAGAAGGCCCCAGAGTGATGTTTTACAAGGGCCTGGAGTAACAGGACATGGGGAAATGGCTTCAAACTGAAAGACGGCAGGGTTAGATGGGATATTGGGAAGGAATTGTTGCCTGAGAGGATGGTGAGGCCCTGGCACAGGGTGCCCAGAGAAGCTGTGGCTGCCCCTGGATCCCTGGAAGTGTTCCAGGCCAAGTTGGATGGGGCTTGGAGCACCCTGGGCTAGTAGGAGGTATTCCTGCCCATGGCAGGGGGTAGAATGGGATGGGCTTTAAGATCCCTCCCAACTCAAACCAATCTGTGAATCTTTGATCTAAATCAGGTAATAGGTTAAATGTGACACTGAAGTCCAGTGAGAAGGTAGGATTCCAGCAATTAAAGTTGGTGCCTCCTGTGTGCCGGCTTGCTGGTGCCATCATCTTCAGCCAAGCAAGTTCTTCCCAGAACAGAGGAGATTTCATTTTACTTTATTTTACCCAGGACCGTTCAAGGTGTGGCAGCAGCTCCTGCTTGAGCAGGGCCATAGGTAGGAGCAAATAAATAGTTGTGAACCAAACTCCAGAGTGGGATCTGTTCATTCTTGGTATGTAATCAGTGCCCATCTGTGAGATGTTACAGGGATTATGGGATGAGCCTGTGGTTCTTCAGGGAGACCCTACAAAGCATCATGTGCCATCAGCTTTTCTCATCGTTCAGTACCTCATGGTTTGTTGTGAAGAGGTTGTGTCTCACCATGGTGTCAACATTCGAGTGTATCCCCATGTCACTGGAGCTGCAGCTCTTTCTGAAAATAAGGGCAGGGCAGTCAAGGAGAGATCTGGTCTTGCAGGGAAAAATCAACACTGCTTTGTTTTGCCTCTCGTGGCTGTGGCACCGATGGCAAACATGGCCTTGATCTGAGACCCTGCAGGGGAGCTGCCACCCTCTCTGGCTGCACCTCCGACGTCTCCGGAAAGCAACGACACCACATCCATAAATAATGCTTACATTCGTCTGTGGCAGCTGCCTCTTATCTCCTGAGCCACGCTGGCTCATCTGCCACAGAGCTGCCTCCTGGAACCATCCATTTTTCCTTTTATAGCACTGGATGGTGTTTTAATGCAGTGTTTGAAACGACTGCGCAGTTCGGGCGAGCGCAAGGGTTTAGAAGCTTTAGGCCACAGATAAATGTAGGAAAAAAGCTGCACAGACATGAAAGGCTGCACTTGTGTGCTGAGGTCTTGGGCTGTTGTCCAAAACAGCTGCCAAAGACTTTATCAGGAGCGAGATGGTGCATTAATGGAGCCAGCAGCACTTCATGGGTTTCCAGAGAAATCACAGGGCAGTGTTTGGTAACAGGGAGCTGGAGAATTCCACTTCATTTAGCAATGGGAAGGACCCTTGGAAAAGGCTATAGGAGCAACAGAGCCATCAGTGGTGGTAGGGGTGATTGGACTATTTTGGTTCAGATCTCTGTTGAACATTGGGCATCCCTGCAGCCACAGCCATCTTCTCCTTGATAAGGTAAAATACAGCAGGCACGTAGCTGAAACAGGGAAAAATGGGATTTGAATGGCAGCAGAGTAACATGCTGTGGGTTGCTGTTGTCCTTCCCAAAGTGCCCCTCAACTCCAGACTCTGGGGTATTTTTTCATATATTGTTATGTGCATTTCTGCAGTTATACTGAGGTAGGAAAGTTTCACAAGTCACAGTTCAGGTATTTAAAAGAAAAAAACCAGATGCACTAAATATCAAGTGACTTAACTGGTGTTTGGTAGGAAACATGCGGGAGCAGAGCACTTCAGTCACATCTTTGTGGAGAGCTTGAGGGTTGTTAAAAATCTTTCTCTTGATCCTGTTTGTAATCTGAGTATCATCTTAATCCATGCAAGGAATTGCCCTCCTAGGCCACATCTTCCTCCTGCTTCTATCTAAATAACCCAAGGAGTTCAGGTTTTTTCCATCTCCGCTCACTGCAGGGCTCCAAGGCCATTAGAGTGTGCCTTGACTCATCCACTCACTTCCCTCTCTCAAACCCATCTTGGTTGGTGGTTCCATCCCCTTTCCATCGTGCCAGGGACGAGCCTGTGGCCGAGCTCCCCAACCATCCCTGCCTGGTTTCCATCCCATCTGTTCTGTTTATCAGGCTGGTGTCCAGCACCTGCTTGTCTGTTTTTCAACAGTCTCTGCATTTTTCCCCTGTTCTTCATCCAATGAGGAAAAACTCATTGTCAAGGTAAATACATCTGTTAGTGACTCCTCCTTTACACTACTCCAGAAAAACAAAAATTCCATGCTGTTTTCAATTCATTTAACTCGGCTGGTATTTCTTAAGCAAGTGACTTTGCTCATAGACATCATTTTAACAGATCTTTATAATTTTAAGCCATTTGTGATCAAGGACATTTTACCCTAAGGGTTAGAAAGCGAATTAATTCACACTTCCGGGAGAAATCTGATGTGAAATTGTGCAGCAGAAGGGAAACAAAAGATGTGAGACAAGTTCTTGGGCAACAACTGACCTGATTCTTGCCTTTCTTTAGTTCTGGAGAGCTGTTGGGAGCTGGTTGTTTGATGTGATGGGTGTTGCTATAGACATGCCCTGTATTTAACTGATTGTGTGTTCAGAATTGTAAGTGGGAAATGGGTGTCTGAAGCCTCAGAGGAACTGAAAGGGACTGAGCTGTACCTCCAGCAAGGCAGTGCAAGCAGGTGTTGGGGGGCAGATGTTGGCCAGCAGCCCCGAACCGCCCCCATAACCTGGGCAGCAGGGAGAGGGGGGATTCTGCCCTTCTGCCCTGCTCAGGTGAGACCCCACCTGCAGAGCTGCCCCAGCCCTGGGGTCCAACGTCATAAGGACGTGGAGCTGCTGGAGAGAGCCCAGAGAAGGCCACAGAGATGCTCCAAGGGCTGGAGCCCCTCTGCTCTGGAGCCAGGCTGGGAGAGCTGGGGGTGCTCACCTGGAGAAGAGAAGGCTCCAGGGAGAGCTCAGAGCCCCTTGCAGGGCCTAAAGGGGCTCCAGGAGAGCTGGAGAGGGACTTGGGACAAGGGATGGAGGGACAGGACACAGAGAATGGCTTCCCACTGCCAGAGGGCAGGGTTAGATGGGATGTTGCGAAGGAATTCTTGGCTGTGAGGCTGGAGAAGCCCTGGCACAGAGTGCCCAGAGCAGCTGTGGCTGCCCCTGGATCCCTGGCAGTGTCCAAGGCCAGGCTGGACAGTGCTTGGAGCAGGCTGGGCTAGTGGAAGGTGTCCCTGCCCATGGCAGGGGGTGGCACTGAATGACCTTGAAGGTTCCTTCCAAGCCAAACCCGTCTGGCATTCCATGGTCGTGTCTTTGTTCAGTGGCCAGATGCTCTTCAGCAGCCGCGTGCTCCGTGCTGCTGTTACGTGGCCATGGAATGTCACCATGGAACTGTTCTGGTCACATGCTCTGTGTCCAGAGCACCCAAATTACAATTAAATCTGTGAAATGCTTTTTATTCTGCATAAAGTGGTGCAGCTGTAAGTCCATGTGAAATCAGCTCACGATTAGTTAGAAAAGCAGTGATGCAATTCAGGTCAGATTTACAAACCAAAATATTCAGTCTCCTGCCAATCTGAGATGTGCAGGATTAGGCAGGGGGTGACAATCGTTGAACTTTGTGTGTTGGGTGACAGCAAAGCAGGAGAGGAAAGTCCAGGTCTTCTGGCAGCATTTGCTGAGGGCTCTGCTTTCCTTGTCCTTTGATCCTCTCGTGTTCGCTGTCCCTGGGTCTGTGCTGCCTCAGCAGAGCCAGAGAGACTTCTTGGAGTGGGAGAAGAGTTGGATTTGTGTCCTTTGGGAGAAGGGGAGAGGAGAGAACCTTTGCCCAGGAGTGGTGGGGCAGGCCCAGCTTTCTCTTCTAGTGCCACAAAACCATTAGATGTTACTTTTCCATGTCATCAAGTGTCCCTTTACCTGGACCTTCTTTACCTGGGATGGATTTTTGCTGAGGAATACAAGACACTTGGAATGACTATCACAGGATGCTTATTTGGGATGATAAACTCCGCTGTGTTAGGGACTTTAAGTCGGGGAGAACATTTCATTTTCAGCACAAACACTTAATTTTCAGCCCACTAACAGTTAATTGGCAGAGAGACAAGGTAGAGAAGCCTTGTGGAGTGAACTGTAGTGAGAGGGGAAAAGTGTTCCATTACAGCAAGGAACTGAGTGATGTTTCATTCTCTATATCCTTGTGGTGGGACTGGCTGATGCCTTTTCCAGCCCATTATAAAGGAGAAGGAATGGAATTCCAGGGCCAAATGGCAGAACATTACCTAAGATGTTAAAAAAAACCCCAACAAAGGAGAAGATCATAACTGCAATTAATCACGAGCCTGAAAATATTCAAGGAGAAAAAGTGAGAAGGAGACAAAATAATAAATAGCGTGAAGAAATGAAAATTCTCAGTCCTGAGGTACAAGGACACGGACACTTAATGGAATAGAAAGCAGCAGAACTGCTGGAAGCACCTACTTATCCCAAAGCCCATTAGCTGAGGAGACTCGTTGTCACCAGGGGTTATAAACGAGGAGCTCAGCAGGAGCTCTTTGAAGAGCTGCTACGTTGATGAGTGGATTCAGAATACACAGAAAAATATTAATGGAATAAAACTGAAACCCCACAAAGCTTTTAAGAGCCAAGCAAGTGTCTCTGCTTCAGGATGTGAGGGCAGCCTGGGAGGGTAGAACTTCAAAAGAAACCTATTTGTGGGATGAGGTTTCTCACTTTTCCCTTGGAAATGCGAGGAACTTCTGTGCCTGGTGACAGAGTAGGGATTAGGTAAGCAGTGGTTTTATCAGATTGGTGAATTCTCTCAGGGGCTACAGCATCCTTCCTTTTCTACAAAGACTGAGTTCATCAGCACTGGGGGTTTTTAACCTGTTTTCACGATGTTTCCACATTGTGATGGGATTCTGTGCCCTCCCATCCTCCCAGAGGGGTGAGGGGGGAATGGTCTGAGATCTGGCTGAACAGTTTGTGTCTGTGAGGATCTTCCCAACCTGCTGAACTGCCTAGAATCCCAGAACAGTTTGGGTTGGAAGGGACCTGAAAGATCATCTTTAAAGGCACGTTCTTGGGGTGTCCTGGGCAGGGCCAGGAGTTGGACCTTGATATTCTTGTGAGTCTCTTCCAACTCAGGATATTCTGTGATTCTCTGTTCTCATCCCACCCCATGTGCAGGGACACCTTCCACTATCCCAGGCTGCTCCAAGGCCCCTCCAGCCTGGTCTTGGACACTGCCAGAGATGGGGCAGCCACATCCTCATGTGCAAAAGCTGCTGCAGTCACTCTTGTGCTCTGTGCCACCATGGGAATTCCTGTGTGGTAACTGTTCCTTCTATTTATTTGGCACTGATGTCTGGAAAAACAAGGAAGACATTGGGATCCCAAGATTCCTGAACGAAGTCTAAAATCAGGATTTCAGGAAGGGAAATACTGACTTTCCATGGACTGCTCTGCCTGCAGCCCACTTCAGCTGCCCTTTCTGTCATCAAGTCCATTCTCAGCTCTTTAAAGGATTCTTTTAATTACATCTGATTACTCAAAAGATGCTTTAATTTCACAGAGTTCTTTTAGTTACTTACCTTTCTACTAAAATCATGGGAAAAGTTTTCAAGGATTGCAAAGAATCTCTTCCTGGGTTAGTAAGCCAGCTCTTCCCACACAGGATGTCATTTTGGTACAGTTGCTTGGAATATGGGATTTTCATGTGTAAGCTCAATCCAAATAAATTCAGGTGGATTTTTTTCTTCAGCCCAGGACTGTTGGTCAGCAGCTGAACAAGGAGGAGGTGTAGAAGCTCTGTGGCTGAACAGGGTCTGTTGCACAAGCTTTGCCTCTACAGCGGTAACAGCTGAGGTGTGATGAGAAATAATTCTGTTTGGGGAACTGTGCCCAAAAAATGGTAAAAATAACGTGGAATGATGATGATGGTGCACTGGCAGAATGAGTTTGTCTACACTTGCCCTTGGGAAGGACCAACTGAAAGGCAGGATTTAGATTTTAAAGGCTTGAGGGCTGGTTTTGGTGATGGATTGGACTCCTTGGTGAGGATCCCAGTACGTTATGCCTGGAAATGCTGAGCAAATTCTCCTAAATGTGGCCTCCTCACATCAGGTCACACAACTTCTTCTCATGCCACCAAGTAATTTGTTAATTGGTTTTTGCACTGGTTTCGCTGTGAAAACACACGTGGAATGGGAGTTCTTGAAAATGAGTGGAAAGCTCAGTTCATGCCGTTGGCAGAACGGACTCTGGATGCACGAAGGTGGAGGAGAACACGTTTTGTCATCACTGGACCCTTCAAACTTTTCTGCCTGGTGACTCTGATCTCCTGTAGCCCTGTGGTGGGCTCAGGATGGCTCTGTGAGCACCTTTCCCCAAGGGATGTTCCTCGTGTCTCCTTTCATCGTCTCCTCCACAGGAGAAGCGAGAACTGCAGCCTTGTTTTCTGGTAGGGTTTCATTTCAGGAAGAGAGAGTGGTGGTTTTTTTCCTTTCTTTTCGGTTTTGATTTGTTACAGATGGCATTTTCTAACCACACCACCCAAATCCGAAGGCTCTGAGTGAAATCTTTTTAGGAAGATGATGCTCGCAGCTGCCTGACTCTGCAGTCAGGGCTCGGAGAAAATCTCTAACAAGATTTGTGTTGGTTTCCTTTGCTCCTGGCTGTACTTGGGGGCTGTTTCTGAAAAGCGTAACCACAGCGTGTTCCAGTCATCAGCTGCAAAGTGACAGTATCAGAGACAGGACTTGAAACCATCTCTAAAAATAAACAGCAGGCAGGCTCTGGCCTGGGATGGGGATGGGAATGGGAATGACGGGTCTCCCATCTTTCCTTTCCCAGACCTGCCTGCCACCAGTGGGGACGCAATAGCTGGGTCTTCAACACACCCACAGAAGATGTTCTTATTTGAGATTTTCCCTTCATTTTGCATGTTTGCATCCATCTAATGACAGGAAGGATGAGTAAGGAGAGGGCAGTTGCAGGAGCACTGGTACATCCCACGTTACTTCTCAGAAACCGCATTAGCACAGGAATGACACGAACTGTTTCAGTGTGAGGATCACGGAGTCACGGGGTGGAGTGGGTTGGAAGGGACCTTAAGGATTATCACATTTCACCTCCTGCCCTGGGCAGGGACACCTCCCGCTAGCCCAGGGTGCTCCAAGCCCTGTCCAACCTGGCCTTGAACACTTCCAGGGATCCAGGGCAGCCACAACTGCTCTGGACACCCTGTGCCAGGGCCTCCCCACCCTCACAGGGAACAATTCCTTCCCAATATCCCATCCATCCCTGCCCTCTGCCACTGGGAAGCCATTCCCTGTGTCCTGTCCCTCCATGCCTTGTCCCCAGTCCCTCTCCAGCTCTCCTGGAGCCCCTTTAGGCCCTGCAAGGGGCTCTGAGCTCTCCATGGAGCCTTCCCTTCTCCAGGTGAGCACCCCCAGCTCTCCCAGCCTGGCTCCAGAGCAGAGGGGCTCCAGCCCTCGGAGCATCTCTGTGGCCTCCTCTGGACTCTCTCCAGCAGCTCCACGTCCTTCTGATGTTGGACCCAGGGCTGGGGCAGCTCTGCAGGTGGGGTCTCACCTGAGCAGGGCAGAGGGGCAGAATCCCCTCCCTGCTGCCCACACTGGGGATCAGCACAGGGCACAGGGGAGTTCAGAGCTTCCAGAGCGCACGGAGGGCTCACACTGAGCTTTTCATGACCCAGAACTGATCCACCACCACGTTCAGCCCATTGAGTCACCCACGTGTGTGTGGGGAATTGGGATTTCCCGCTGCTCGCTCCCTTCCCAGTTGTGACCCAACGTGTCTGATTTCCATCCGCATCTGTGCCCTGCGGCTGGGGTGGATCGAGCAGCCTTTGGGGTTCCCCCTTGGCTCACGGGACATGGGCTGACACAAGCCAGATTAGGGGTTTTTTTAAAACAGAGGCTTAACACCCAGAGGAAAGTACTCTTACAGGATATCAGACTCGAGCTTAATCCCTGACTTGGCATCCAGGAGTGTTATATCATGCTCGGGCTGGAGAAGTATGATGTCATTTTCCACACTCATATTTTATCTGAACATCTCATTAAAATCCTGTCATTCATCTGTTTGCTTTCCCTAAGAGAACTCAGACCCTCAATGCACCACGCTGGCTTCAGCCTGCAAGAAAGGTGTTTAATGATTTTTATGTACAATTAAGGAGGAGGAAAAATATCTTTAAAGGCACCATTGAAAGAAAAGGAGTAAAAAATGCATTTTTTCTTTTTTGATTACAACAAAAAAGAGGGAAAGTTGGCTTAAAAGTAGTATGAAGATTCCTGTAAAGGCACATTTTTATGCTTTATTTCTATAAATGTACCTGCAAAGTAAATACTTTAAAAAACAACAAAGCACCGAAGCCTTGCGCTATCGCTGGCTCCCACCCTCCCGGCTGGCTGCCACATCCTGGCAGAGACCTTGCTCTATCACCCTGGGGCTGGGAGGCAGCGGGGTGTCCTGCCAGTGGATTTTATCCAAGAGATGCAAGTGTCAGTGACGTTTTCCAGAACTTCTGGGTGGATTTTCCAATGAGAGAAAATAGCCAGTAACGTCATTGCCATGCAACGCTGCGTCGTGCCCCCACGTAACACTCAAACACGAAGGCACTTCAGGATTTTGCCCTAAATCAGGTGTAGAGTTCTCACATTCAGAGGGGGAGTTTAGGTATTCGTTTCAAATTCCATGTAACACCTTTTTCCTAATTCTTCTTGTGCTCTCCCACCCCCTGTACCAGTTTCCCAGTACCTTCCATGACCACCTTGGGCCAATTGGAACCTTCCCAACCACCTTCCTTGGACAAAGGTCCTTCTCCAGCCTGCCAGTCTGTATTAGTCAGAGGCATTTTGAGGGGATTTCCCGAACCACACCAACACCCTTCCCAAAAATCCCAATGGGACAAGTCAATTCAACAAGTTTATCCAGAGAGACAATTTTCCAGCGTCAGCATATCATCAGGTTGACAAGGAAGTCCTTCAAAGCTAATTGCTAACTTGCAACTCTAGGAAATTATAAACTACTGGTAGTTCATTATTTTTTTTTTAGTATTTTTAAAAAATAATTTAAAGTATTTTAGTGTCACAATGTTTTCATCTTGGGTTAGTGTGTTCATCCTGCTGTTCATGGATGAGCAGGAGGGAATGGGAGGGGATTCTTCCCCACTACTCTGCCCTCGTGAGACCCCACTTGCAGTGCTCCTCCAGCTCTGGGGTCTCCAACATCAGAAGGACCTGGAGCTGCTGGGGAGAGTCCAGAGAGAGCTGCTCCCCTCTGCTCTGGAGCCAGGCTGGGAGAGCTGGGGGTGCTCACCTGGAGAGGAGAAGGCTCCAGGGAGAGCTCAGAGCCCCTGGCAGGGCCTAAAGGGGCTCCAGGAGAGCTGGAGAGGGACTGGGGACAGGGAATGGAGGGACAGGACACAGAGAATGGCTTCCCACTGCCAGAGGGCAGGGTTAGATGGGATATTGGGAAGAATTCCTGGCTGTGAGGGTGGGGGGGGTCTGGCACAGATTGTCCAGAGCAGCTGTGGCTGCCCCTGGATCCCTGGAAGTGTTCCAGGTCAGGTTGGACAGGGCTTGGAGCAGCCTGGGCTAGCGGGAGGTGTCCCTGCCCATGGCAGGGGGTGGAACTGGATGATCCTTAAGGTTTTTTCCGACCCAAACCATTCTGGGATTCTATAAATGAGGCACTGAAACCTGCATTTGGACCAGAAGAGGAATTCAGTCCTTGTCTGGTTCCAGCAACTGAGAGGTTTCTGTCTGCTTTCTTCAAACCCAGAAATGTTCTCCTAGTTTCGGTGATGAGCCCTACATGCTCCAGCAGGTTTTGTGTGTGCTGCTGCTCTCCTTCCTCACCATCCTCCTCCCTTTCTGCTCTTTCCTTAATTTAGCTCTCACAGCTACGTCTCTCCCTTCCTTCGTCACTGCTCTGTCTCAGAACAGGAATGTCAGACCCAACAATCCACCCTCAGCAGTTCTCTCCCTACAACCACAAACCCAAGCTGCAGCCACTTTCCGTGTGGGTTTTGTCAGCCCTCATGGAGCAGTAACAGTGTCAGAGATGAAAACTGGATTTTTGTAGTATTTTAGTACATGTGGTTGCTACTCCTCTGACACGAGCACTCTGAGTAGTATCTGGCACCCCTAAGCCCTGTTTAAATAAAAGTGTATTTTCAGTTTGCTTTTTTTAATCTCTTCATTAGTGATTGCTGCAGATCATCATCTCTGGGATGCCCACGTGGGCTGTTCTCAATTGTCTGCACATCCAAGGCTCACTGAGAACGGGGGGTTGCCTTCTGTTCCTGGTCATTAGATCCCTTTAGGTGATCCAAACCAAGTGCATTAAGAGAGCTTGAATTCCTCCAGCTTTTGCTTGTTATAATCTTGGATAAATCCTGTCCCTCTTCACAGTGGCCAAACATTGCTAATACATATGTTTTTTTTAAAAAGCAAGCATAATTTTTGAATCTATTTTTTTAGAGTAGAAACTGATTTCTGTAATCATTTACTCACATGCAGCATGATTTTGTTGACTAGATACTTTGAAGCAAATAGGAAAACAAGTACACTCTTTTCCTGATTTTTCCCCTACTTGAAAATTAAATACATCATTTAAACCCACAGAAATGATGGAAGGAGGGAGATTTTCATCTGAAAATCTTAGGTAAATACCATGGGCAAAACTCAGTAGGTGCTAACATATGGTTTTTTCCTCCAAGTCATATTGGAATGAGACATTTGTGTTACAGTAAGTACAAATGTAATTCTGAAGCCAAATTTCACCTTCGAGAATAAATGGGGGGGGAATGGGAATGGCTGATAAGGATTTCAAATCAGACATCAAATGATAATGAAAATCAAATCCTGTGTATGATAATAGCTCACTAAATTATTTCTGTGGTAGGATATCAACAGGTTCCTGGGATTTAGTGCCAAATCCCTGTGAGCAGAAACACCAATTGATTAATCAGAGAATGTGCTGAAAATTTATTCCACGTATTAAAAGAAAAGCAAACAAATGAAGCTCCCACAGAGCCACTAAAAACACATGTCCAGATTTGATTTTTGGAGGGATTTCCTGAAGAGGAAGAATTCTACTGCTGCTTTTTTTTGCCCTGAACATTTCATTGGAAGCACCTTTCATCCTTGTATAGAAATTATAGGAAGCCCATCAAAGGCCCTAAGGGAAAAGGGGATATTTCCTCTCTTCCTGTGTTCAGATCTGATTTCCTGAAGAGAAGAGGAATCTCTGTTTCTTCTCTCCACCAGAAGAAAATGTATTTTGTGTTGCCTAGCTTTACTGAAATAATTGAACTCCCGTTCTTTATGTTTTACACCAAATCCTGCAAACTTCACTCCTGGAAAGAAACATTTCTTGTCACCTTGGAATTACTGTAATTGTTCAGTATTTGTTGGTAAGAGTGTGAAAGGGGAGTATGTTGCTTGTTTTCCTCCTGGAGGGCAGGAAGCAGCCTCACACGTGTCCCTGTGTTCTGGAAGAGCTGGGGCGTCGCCAGGAGAGCAGGAATCCGTAGGTAGTTCCGATGGCTGTGTCGACATCACTCCTGTTTTAACAAATGAATTTTTGGAGCTCTTGCAGGTTCTTGGGAAAATTAAAAGGAGGGTTGCTTGGAAAGGCAGATTTTTGGGGATGAGTGGGAGTTCTGCGTTTGTAGGGAATGCTGGGGCTGGCAGCGAGTTTATCCAGTGTGAACAAATAGCATTGATAATGTCATCATGGGATACACACACACACACACTCACCTGGGAAAATGCTGGAAAACTGGTGGAAAAAAGGACCGTGATCAACAATACAGCAAGTCCTGTGGACTGAACAGCAAAGCACCAAGTTGCCTTTGGGGCTAACAAGTCAGGCTGCCTTCTAACAAGTCTCTTCTCGATGCAAGGGCTTTTCCAGAGTTGTGCTTGAAAAATGGCATTTAAATATCACCTTTTCAAGTTCTCATAGCTTGTAGAAAATCTGGAGTGGGTGCACTGACTGTGCCCCCACATCTGTGATGTCCCTGATGAAAAACTGGGATTTAACAGTGTTGTGTTGACCAGAACTGTTGAAGCTGCAATAATGTTGTGTTGACCAACTGAGGCTGTCAGCACGTCTTTATGGACGCTCCCTAGGTTTGGATAATGCCAAGAGATGGGATAAGGGTTGTCACAGTTAATAAACTCCACGGGTGTTTAATCCTCATTAGGGCTTTAAGTCGTTTTGGTGCTCGCACTCGCTTTCCAGTTGTTCTTAAACCCACTTCTCATTAACTGAGTCTGTGCTCAGGGACTGGGGTCTAAACCCCAGCTCTGAGCACTGCGCCCTTCCTAAGGTGCATTTCTCATAGTATGACCCAAAATAGATTGTGATGTCCAATGTGTGTGTAAAAAGCATCCTTTTCTATGAAAAATGCTTTGGGGATTTTCTGTCTTGTTTTTCTGGCGTGTGGTGCCGGCTGCACTGCAGAGGCTCCAGTGATGGAGTGAGGCTCAGAAACCCTCCTGGGCAAACTCAGATCTGTAAATGGCTGTGCAAGTGTAACATTAAGTTGGGTTTTGATGGTCATAAGAGCTGCCCAAACCCAAGTATCCATCCCCCACCTTTCTAATCTGTCCTTGGTCAGTCTATGCTGTCCTCCACATTAGTTATGAGGGAAGATGGACAAACCTCTCAATGAGCTGAGATGTTCAAAGTCTTTAGAGACCTGTAACTGTCTCATAAATACCACTTTGGAATGATTCTCAGAATTGCTCAGTGCACCAATACCCTGCTCTTCCTAAGTGATTCAAAAGTGATGCAAAGCTTTGCTTTGTTTTGGTCTTCTGATTTTCTGAGTGTCCATGTCGAGCGATGCCCTGAACAGAAACAGTTCTTCATTTTAGACTGGCTCTTTTGAAACAGAATGTTAGGGGAAGTATTTATTGGCTACAAGAGCCCTTCATCCCATGGATTTGTTTGGGTCAAAAATGCTTAAAGCTGATCCCCAGGGCCCAGTTGCTGTTCCAGATACGCTCCGGGGTTGGGTTGGTTTGATGGAGTCATTGAGGAGAGGGTCTGTCTCTTGTATTTCAGTCCCACTGTCGATCTCACTGTGGTTACTGGGGTCCACCCTCCAGAAAATGTTCCTCTTGGCTATGGAAGGGCGTGACTGAATCCACGGAGCTTCCAGCAGCATCTTGATGGCTTTTTCCTCAGAGCATATCCTGAGTTGAAGGGGGCCCACAAGGATCATCAAGTCCAGCTCAGCGGGATCTCTTTGCCTTCTGCTTCCTGGGACATCCAGTCACTGGGATATTGCTGCAATTTTTGCTCTTTGCCTTTCAAAGCCCTTCAGCTCTTGCTTCCACCCATCCTCTGTTCTCCGGTCTTTGTTTATTCTCCTTAGTCTGAAAAATCTATAAATATTTGAGGTTTTGTTATTAGAATTGAGCTATTGCTGCTCTTGCTCGTGTGTTAGGTTAGTCAGCAATAAAAACACTGAAACCAATAAGGAACATGAGGGAACTTCCAGCGAAATCATGTGAAAATATCTGTAAAAGGTTAGCTCAACATCTTGGAATCATGCAATCAATTAGGTTGGAAAAGACCTCATCGAGTGCAGCCGTTCCCCAGCACTGCCAAGGCCACCACTGACCCATGTCCCCAAGTGCCACATCCACAGGGCTGTGAAATCCCTGCAGGGATGGAGACTTCACCGTTTCCCTGAGCATCCTGTGCCAGTGCCTGACCAACTTTTCCGTGAAGAACTTTTCCCTAATATCCAACCTGAGCCTCCCCTGGCCCAGCCTGAGGCCCTTCCTTCTCCTCCTGTCCCTGTTCCCTGGGAGCAGAGCCTGACCCCCGCCCCGGCTGCCCCCTCCTGTCAGGGAGTTGTGCAGAGCCACCAGGTCCCCCCTGAGCCTCCTTTTCTCCAGGCTGAGCCCCTTTCCCAGCTCCTTCAGCTGCTCCTGGGGCTCCAGCCCCTTCCCCAGCTCCATTCCCATCTCTGGCTCCAGCCCCTTAATGTCGTTCTTGTCATTTTCGATGTATAAGCTTGGTGGGGATTTTAACCCGCCTGCTTTCCCTGGATTTTCTGGGTACCAACTAATATTTTGAATAATTCCAGCTTGAAATTTCAGCCCTCAGCTGAGTGCAGAAGGGCAGGAGTGAGGGATCCTGCCTGGAGCAGGGGGTGCTGTGGGATGGCAGCAGACAGAAGGTTTGCTTAAATATATTTAGTGACTTTGTGATCTCAGTTCTTAAGAATCTCCTGCATGTGTACAAATGTGTTTTACAGAGACTTTTAATTTGAGCAAATTTGGGTTCCTGAGATTACATCTTTTCCAGCCTCTAAAACACAGGCTGCTGCTGCTGGAACTGTAAGTCCTTGTTCCAAAGCACTTCAAAAGCAGATTTTAATTCTTAAGTCTGTCTTCCCCTTGTTCCCTTTGACAGAAGATGTTTCCAGAAGTTTATCTATTTTTAAGGTGGCCTGAATCCGATACTGGTCATGACAACTTTTAGACCAATTAATTTGGCAATGAAATCTTACAAAAAAACTCAAATATGCTATATCAAGATCTTAAAAAAAATTGGCCAACCCAACAAGTGGCGTTTCTGGCACATAATAAATAATATATAGATCCTTTCTAGCTTGATAAGCAGGAAACTATTGATTAAAACTTCGTCTGTAGCTTATTTCCTGACTCGCCGAGCCAAAGCGCGTTTGATCTGTCTCAGTTTGGAATCAGCAATATTTTTGTGTGGGTGCAACATGTCCCTCTCCCTTTGATCCCCAGAGATTTGTTTTGGCATTGCAGCAGCTATTTTTATTTTGCTTTGTGAGGGAAATAAAAATGGTTGGATGAGCATCACCATGTTCCAGATCTGCCTCCATGTCACGTAAGGAGACTTGTGGAAGAGACCAGAAGCTGTAGGTGATGACCTGAAGACAAGTTGTGTGTGATATATGAGATATAGTTCAGAGACTGGAATTAATTTAAGATATGTAGGATGATACAGGAATAAATAACTACTCAATAAATACAGCATAAAACCTTGTTTTAAATGCTCTGCTGCAGCTCCTGAATTTGAAAAGAAATTTCCTGATGGTCTTCAGATTGTTTTGGGTAGTTTGGTATCTGTTTAGGGTAGTGAGGGGCTTTATTTATAATGTGACCTCACCCAAGATCTATTCTAAAGAGTAAACATTTTATCTAAATGAAAGAAAAAACTCCAACAAACAAACAAAGAAAGCTTCCCCCTAAACCCTGAGTCGTTTAAAATGGGTTCATTTCAGTGCAGGTATTTTTTAAATGGATGAAGGCAAAGTGCTCCATCCACCCTATATTCTCCATATGCTTTGCCAGGAGTTTCCTACCAGCTCTTAGGATTAAGCCATCACTTCTGAGAGTAGCTATTGAACAGTTGGGGATCTGGGCCACCGATTGTGGGACCCAAGCACAGCAAAGAAATCACCTCTCCGTGGGCTTCCCAGCTTTCTGTGTAGCTGAGCCCACCTTGGGAAGAAGAGCAGTGGCTCATCCCCCACCCTGCACATCCTAGAGGAAACTGGGCAGTGCTGGTGTCAGGGAAACATCCCAGTGTAACCATTCACGAGGCTCACGGCAGTCACACTCCCAGCATTCCTCAGCACTGGAGTGGTGCTGGTTTAATGATATCCTCGTTTGTTTTGGAAAAAAAACAGGGAAATTCAGGGGCGAAGTCCTGCACATCCCTGTAGCCTCTAACAAAAGGGGGAATGAAAAGTATTGCGATATAAACCTATATGTGATGCTGTAGGGGAAACAATGACGTTCTTTTTGGCTTTAAATAGAACTGGAGTTTGTTTCTTATTGCACGTTGGAGCAATTAATTGGGCTGGTTTATGCCAGGACAAAGCATTAGGGCAGTGAGAAGCATTCCTGGGTCTTGGCCTCCGTCTTTCCCCAGAGACTGATTTTTCTGGTGTGTCAGTGACACTGATTGTCTTTCAGCTTAATCAAAGAAGTGTAGGTGGAGCATAGGGATAGAAAATTGGCCTTGAATTTTCTATTAATGACTGAAATAGTCTCTCACATTTGAGGAAAATTAAAAAAAAAAAATTAGACATAAAAAAGCCCACAAACAACCCGTGTTGCTTTTAATCCAAACAGCCAAAAAACCCTCCCCAAACCCTTTTCATCAGTAGAGGGAAGAAAAAGCAGTTAGTGGGAACTAGAGCTCTTTGTGTTCGAAATGCCGGCTGCTTTCCAGCCCTTGTTGGAGAACTCGGGCATTTCAAGGGCTCTTGAAAAGTGCTGCTTCGGTCTGAGCTACACCAGAATCCTCTTGCTCACCTATTTTCATCACACACTTGTTTTCGGTTGTTTTTTGGGTGTGGAATTCCTTGCTAATTAAGGCCATATTTTGTAGTTACCTTGCGATGTCACTTTTTATTGCCTCCAAGTTATGGTTGGCAGCGTAAGGAGGCTGGGAGCGTCCTCAGCCGCAGAACCATGGAATTGTTCAGGTTGGCAAAGCCCTGTGAGCCCATCGAGTCCAACCATCCCCCAGCAGTGCTAAGGCCACCCCTAAGCCATGTCTCCCAGTGTCGCATCCACATGTCTGTTAAATCCCTCCAGGGATGGGGACTCCACCCCTGCCATGGGCAGCTGTTCCAATGCCTGACAACCCTTCCCATGAATAAATTTTTCCTAATATCCAACCTAAACCTCCCCTGGCATGGACTGTGTTACTCCCTTCTCCTATTCCAGCTGGACAGGGAGAGGAAGTGAGACCATGTACTTAATTGCATTTTAAGAGCAAAACATTGGCAGAACGGCTTGTGGTCACACTGAATGCTGCTATCTCCAAAAACCAAAGGAAAAAGAGGTGGGAATAAGCTGATAGAAGATAACTGATGCTTCATGAGCTTTATTCCTTCACTTGGGGTCAGCGACATGAGGCGACTCAGATGATGTTCCTTGAAGGGAGGGTTGGTGAGAAGGGTTTCAAGGCAATGTGTGACATGCCACTGATTCGTTACAGTTCAGGGTTGAATTGAAATAATTATGTGGGAACCTTCTGGTTCCTTTTTTGTTCCTCTGCAGTGGCTAAAACAATGTAGCAGTCGTGGCTGGTACCATAAGTTTTCAGGTGATTAATATGTACCAAAGCTCTGCTCGAGGTGATAATTGAAACCAAGGAAGAATCCCAGGCAGCAAGAACAAAGATAACCTTTAAATAGGAATTCCTGCTTTCTGGGTCTCTATGTAGGTGCCTGTCCGAAAGCCCAGGGACCCTCCTTTGATCTCAGCTTTCATCCCATCAAGCAGAATCTCTTTGATCCTGGCCGTGGTGGGGATGGCCCTTCCTCAGCACTGTTACTCCTCTCTCTGGGAGAGCTGCTGGAGGAGCGCTGACCCTGCCTGCCATGATTTGTAGCTCCCGCTGGCAGTACCTGGATAACTTCAAGTTTTCAGGAGCCCTCAGACTGACTAGAGGGGTTTTAGCTTCTCCTTTTGTAGCCCTTCTGCTGGTGCCAGGCACTGCCTGTCCCGGCCTGCGCTTTCCCATTGCTTGCTGTCACTCCTGTGCAATATCCACCCTCCTCTTTCCTTCACCCCCAGGAAACCTTTCAAGGATCTCGGTGAATTTACTATTTATATATTTAATGCATGTATTTCCTTTCGCCACCAGTGGTGGGACTTTTGGTGTGGTCTCATGTATCATCCACTCGAATGCACGAAAGAAACCAAGCCAAAGTCAGGAGCACATCCCACAGCCCTGGGATCACACCCAATTCCCGGTGCCGTTGGGCCCGTTGATGTACGTGGCATAAATGAAAATTGCAGACAAAAGCTTTGGCGAGGGAGAAATATGAACGTTGGAATGGGAGCTTGAGAAGCAAAAGCCATTTTAGAACAGAGCAGGAATCATTTCCAATCACCTTTTTTTCCTCTCTCTTTCAGGCTGTGACCGTGCGGAATTCCATGGCCAAGTCATTGTACAGTGCCCTGTTTGACTGGATCGTGTTCAGGATCAACCACGCGCTCCTCAACTCCAAGGACATGGAGGAAAGCACCAAGGTAACATCTCACCAGCTCTTTTGGCTCCTCTCTTGGGTTTTTAAAATAGGTAACTGCGTGATGAAACATTACCCAGACGTGTTGCTTAACACGAAGTTAATTTTTCCTCGGATCATAACTGAGTACATCGTTACTCTAAGTGGTGCTTGCTCAGCTGAGAAGGGTGAAGTGCCTCAAGTATTATAAGCTCAAAGCAACCAGGGCAGAGATTTTGTTGTAGCCACAGAAGCCAGTTCCCCCACCCCCTCCAGGAGCAAATGATTTTCCTCCTTGAGTGTAAAACTAGAGGACCGTGTATAACTGAGGGAAAAAAGGGGAGTTCTCCCTACTGCATTTTGATGAAGTTGCTCCATGATGAAATGATGAACGAGCTGGGTGCCTGTAGGTACTGAGGTAGTACGGTGGAAAAATGGAATTAAAGAAAAAAAGCCATGGTGGGAAGAGTGGAGCTGGTGCGGTGCCGTACCACCGTCCCAAAGAACTGATGGAAGGAGTGACATGCAGTGTCCTGCCATAGCAGGCTCTGGGTGCTGTGACCCAGGACATCCTCCCCAGCCCTCTCGTGTATTCACCCACGCTCCTTGTGGCTGGGGGATACTGACCCCAAAATCCGCGTCCATGCACACACGCACTTCCAGCTCTCCGGCTACCCTTGGCTTGGGAATTTGGGACACAGTCCAGCAGCATGTGGGGTTTTCTGGGGGGTTGTGCATCCAAACGAAAGTCACAGCTGCCAAAAAGAGGATTTTTGCTAAGCACTGACATTTGGATTGTGCCGGAGGACTGAAGTTGCAGAGACTCTCGGCATGGTCACTCCTTTCTTTAATTCCAAAAAAGGCTTGTGGAGCATAATTATGGACTGGAAATAAAAACATGCCTATGAAATCTGGTTATATGCTTTTCTGTCAAAGAAAGGTTGTTACAGTGATACCATCCAGCGAGCCTTCTGACTGCACATGCTGCCTCTCCCTCTGTTTAATATTTTACCAGAAATATTGTGTTCTTTCCTGATTTTTTTTCCAAGTCTTCAGGAGTTTTGTCTGGGCTGTCAGGAAAAAACAAACCACACTGTTTACATATTTGGCCAAGCAGAAAAGTGGATTTCTTTTGACAAGGAAATGCATCTCAAATGCTAATTATTTTTTTATTAATGACCCACTGATTTTTAAAAATTATTATCTGTTCTGTAGTATTTAAATACAAATCAGTCTAGGACACTCTTGTATGCTTAGTCAGCATGGCTGTGAAAGTGAGGCACCACGGTAGGTGTTTATGGGCCATTAAACTTTGCTTCCCAGCCTCAAATCTCAGCAGGTAAGAGCCAGAACAGCCCAAATTCCTGCTTTTTTCCAGCATTGCTGCTGCACATTAACCCTCTGCTTCCCCCCGCCAAGACCCCCACGGAGTGTAACCACCTTCCCCTTGCCCATCTCCCTGTGTCGTCTCATGAATTCCCAGTTCCCAGGTTTCTGACTGGGTTTTTTTGCTCCAAATTGTACTGGTAATATCCAGGTCAGGCAGCAGGTGCCAGGAGCTGGGAGCGATGTTGCCCCCGTGCCAGAGCAGATCCACCCAACTGGCAAATGCCCAGGACCCGGAGCTGCAGGAACGTGCTCGTACCCAGATCCAGGGAGGCCATCCTGGGCTGTACTTGGGCCAGAGTTCCTGAAGCAGAAAGGCAGCGCAGAAAATACCAGGGAATATCTGCTGCTCTAGGCAGGAGTGGAGTTCAGTTTATCTTCAGAATCCTCTGTGAATTGGATTGATTCCCACAAAGCTCCCAGAAATCATGAAAATGCACAAATCCTCCCCGTTTTAGGGGCGGAGAGGGTGGAGAAGAGATTTATGTGCATTTTGGAGCAGCTTTGTTAAACATTGACCAGCCAATTTTCCCTTGAGTGATTCTACCATGTCACCTCCTCAGCCCTATTTTTAGTCCCCAACTTGGGTCATTCCAGCACAGAGGGAGGAGAAATGTCTCCCTGGACTGGGCAGGGCTGGGAATAACTGCTCCTTTGCCCTCGAGGAATAACGTTGCTGCCAACAAGTGTCCGAGGGCATCCCGGGCTCTGCAGCTGCCCTTGAGGCACCAACCATGAATCACCACCCTGAGAAACGGAGCCGATGCCGACTAATCTGGTTTTTCCTACCACTTCCCAATCCTCTTGAAATCCTTTTCAGCTCATGCTTGGAGAAACCCCAGATGAGGATGCAGGTTCTTCTTAGCCTCCCATATGTTGTTTCGAGGTTGGGCAACACCAGTGAGTAACTGGGAGGTGGACTGGGAGCAGTGGCATCTCCAAACCCTGGGAATAGCTCCTTGGTGCAAGGCAAGACCCTGGCACTGGGATGACATCTCCTTGCTGGCATCTACCAGCCAAAAAAAAATCTCTTAAACACCCCAAGTCTCTGATTTATGAGAGCAAAATACAGCCTTGCACCTCAGAAACTCCTGAGTATGCAGTGGGTGAACAGTATGTGACTCACCCTGCGGCAAATGTCCCGGATTAATCCCAGCCCACGCTTGCCACTGATATTCCTCTGACTTTTAAGATATATTTTGAAACAATCCTGCAGGTTGGGAAGGTTCAGAAAGTGTCAGAGGATGGATTTGGGGCACAGGGCTTTCTTTTGTGATAATCACATGGTGCAGAGGTAAAACAAGACTCAAAACCATCTCAATTCAGAGTGTGTTTGGGAGAAGTTGATGAGAAAAATTAATACAGAAGTTTCTCTCTTCATGAGTGTAGATTTGATTTCAGTGGGGCAATGGGAACCGAAGTCGTTTTCAGATCCCAATATGTGTTTATTTGATGTCAGCAGTAAGGAGAAGATCAAAAGATGAAGCTGGGCAAAGAAAAATAAACACTTGGCCGTTGTACTTCCATATTGTCCAGCAAATATTTGGGAGATGTAAATCAGACCTTTGATATCCAAGTTTAGTTAAATGTACAGTGAAATATTTTGGGAAAACGCAGTGGGATTTGGCTTATCTTGCTTGGTGACAGGATTTGTAGCATATTATTTCTGACCCAAGTTGTGAATAAGTTATTTGATACCTCCTGGTTTATGGCAGTGGCAGAGCTGCTGTGGGTCGGATTTGCTCCGACTCCCTTTTCCTTCATCTTCTCTCAATTGCTTTTAGTTCCTTTTATGTTCTCATGATTCCCTACAAACTGTCTGAAATTTGATCTTTATTAATGAGGTCGGAGACTTTTCCTTCTCTTGAGAACGAGATTACTAAACCTCCCAGAGCCTCTTATTGAATTCCCCTTCCATAAATCAGGTTAGGAATTGCTGGAAGTTCATCTCACTGCTTGAAACGATGATAGAGTGGAGATCGTGGTGGATCAAAAGGCATTTCCAAGGGTGTTTTTAATCTTTACCCATTTGGTTCTTGCGAAGTGCCTTCATTTCTTCCTAAATCACCCTGCTGCTGTTTTCGGATGATGTGCCTCATACGTGGGGATGATGGTGAACTCATGGCTGTGAAGAAAATGAGAATTAATGGCCATGAAGAAAAATTCGTGGTTGAACTCATGAAGAGCTCATGGCCATGAAGAAAATTCATTAAAATTAATGGCCATGAAGAAAAATTTGTGGTTGAATTCATGAAGGACTCATGGCCGTGAAGAAAATTCATTTAAATTCAACCAACCAGTTAATTCTTGGCTTTTTGACCCTAAGCAGAGGAAGAATTGCTGAACATGCAATGTGTTTAATGTGCATCAGTTCATTAATTTTAGGTCCCAACTTCCAAGCTTGTAGCAAATTGCTGCCTCTCCCTTTATATAATAGGTCATCGTGGATATTGCGGTGATGTAGGTTGGAGTGGTCCTTTTAGATGAAGTGGTGATGGATTTTTGGATTGTTTTGGGGAGGGATTTTTTATGGTGTTGGCTTTGGAATATTGTAAAAGGAAAGAAATCACTACAATGAAAAGAGATAAAAAAATTAAAAATAGTAATAAACAAGATTTCCCCCCCCCCCGAATTTGAAGCAAACCTATTTGTGATTGCCAAAATGTACCTCCATGGTGGAATGACATCACCAGCGTGCATTTGGGGCAACATACATCAGCTCCAACCACCCCTATTTATTGGCACTTTGGGAATTGGGGAGCACGGAGCTTCAAGGCCATCATTTGCCAAAAGCCCTTAAAACTCATGCTCTGTATTTAAATGTCATGGCTGAGGCATTTTAAGAAAAGCATGAGGTCATTTTTCATCATCTCAAGCAGAAAGTGCTCACTGACCCAGGGCTCACCCAAATTTTAAAAATCCTTATAGACATGCACTTTTAATCACAGGAATTTTGATATGCTAATTAATGCAGTCGCATTTTTAATTTTAAATGTTAGCTTTGATAAAGAAACAGCGTTAATACACAAACTAGACTTGGCGAGTCAAGGTCTAAATTATCTTTGTGTGATTTCCTCATGGCACCTGTTCAAAGGATGAATTTGAAACTGAAGACTTAAAAGATTTGTAAATGTAAAGCTCCTTTGATTTTTTTTTGTAAATATTGGCCTGCAAATTTAATCCTAAACCCACCCAGATTACACACTTTGTTCACTAAAATTAATTCCTGTATATGTCCGTGGAAATGGTGTTTTTTCACCTTGCTACAAGAATTGACTCTGTATTTGTGCTGCTTTATCAGGGACAGAGAGCAGAAAAAGAGCCGTAAATTCCAAATTTCTCAGGTTTTAAAGTTTTCCCAGGCGATATCCATTGGCCTCGTTCTTTCGGGAGCATCACAGCAGAGGACAAACGACTGTTTCACCACAGAGCTCTGCCTGGATTTCTCTGACGTGAAACTCTGCAAAAAACTACTCTTCTTAAAATCTGTATTCTGAAGGAGTTTGGGAGCTGCGAACACAGGGATGTGAGAAAAATGCTGGTTTACTCTGTATAACAACCATGGCAGAATTAGCCACCCTCCTCCTGGACGTGTGGTTTGATACCTGCAGCGGTTTTGTGAAATACGGATTATTTTTATAGTTCTGTACGTGTTTAATTTTGGGTGTCAGCAAAAAAATTATAAAAATACAGCTTTAAAATATAATATTTTCATGAGATTCCTTTATAACTGACATGGCTGTTTTTTGCTATATATGACTCTTCTGTTTTGCTTTATAAGTGTATTTCCACACCCACACTGAAATATATTTGGTAGCAACTTCACTGCAGTAAATGAACCAGATTTGGAAAGAAAGGGAGAGGGTTTTTGTGCTCAGTTATTTAATATTAAATTAAGTTTGTGAGAGCTTAAAGATCTTGTTCAGCTTAAAGTCTTCACTCATGGCAGGGGCTTAACTGTTTCCACAGAGCATAAACACAGTGCTTTTGAAAGCTGGTGTCAGTAAATCCAGAAATAGTCTGGAAATGTGAGCGTTTTATCTTCCAAGTCTTGTTTGTATGTGGTGGAATAGAGACTTTTATGTAGGGGAATTTTAGGGAACTCTTGTGGATTGTAGGGATGAGTTTGAAGAGCAGTGGGGTGGTTGAGGTTGGGATTTGCAAGGGTGATGTGAAGGGAGATGAGAAAAAGTCACTTTGTCCTGTTTCCATCATCAATTTTTCCATGGATAATGTAGATAAAATAAGATCCATTAATCACACAGAAAGTTTAAGAAGAATTCCTCCTGAGATGTATTTAAAAAGAGGTGAGGCAGATTTCAGCCTGGTTAATGAACATAGCTGTGAACAAAACGTTGCCACGTCCATTGGGACAAGCAGGAGAAGATGCTGCACCTCGGGAAGCAGTGGGTGAGAGTGAATCCCTCTGCCGGGCTCAGTCCTTGGTCCAGTGGTTCCCAATTTCCATCTTCTGGTCAAAGGGCTCTTTCTCATGGGTGTTTCGCCAAGTGATGCAAACTTCTGGGAATGTGGCCAAGGGCCTTCATCCTTGTCATGGCATCGGGGAGGTAGAGCCTGTCTGGCCCTGGAATAGGGAGAAAAGCCTGGACAAAAGATGAAGTAGCCAATGAGCTCTTGGGAAAATGGGTTAGAGACTTATCTTTGTGCTTAAATGCTTTTTTCATTGTGTTTTTTCTTGTCCCGGTGGCCAGAGTCCAGGTCAGACAAAGCTCCAACTCACAGCCGAGTGGCCGCTCTGCCCACGGCAGCCGTGCCTGCTCCAGCCGTAGGTGGTTCCCTGCTCAGGAGTCGGGCACAGAAGGAATATTTTCCTCCCACATTGTGTGAGCCGTTGAAAACGGACAAAAGGCAGTGTGGAGAGGCTTGTGGACAGTCTGGTTTATATTCCTGGCAGTGGGGTGAAGCTGGTCTTAGCAAGGAAGTCTTAGAAAATCCAGAGTGCAGGTAACACCAATAGAACTAAAACCAGGGCACCTGGCAGCTCCCAGGTCCTTTGAGGTAGAGGAGAGGAGGTGTTTCTCCCCCCTGCTCGAGGTTTGGCTCATTTGACCAGTGCCAATGCTTTTACTGCTCTTATTAATTCTTTAATTAATTGTAACGGGTGAATGAAGTGTTTGTGTGCTGTGGCTTTGGTTGGACCCCAGAGCATGGTGCTCTAATGAGCTGCTGGTGGAGCTCTCCCTGCACGTGTCCTTCAGGCTCTTCACCCTTTTTCTGATGACAGCAGCCTTGCTGGGTGGGCACAGTCCAAGTTTTATTTATAACTCATTATTAATTAGGTTTTTAACACAACAGTCATGTACAGGCTTGGAAGCTGCAGCAGAAATTGTATCTTGAGCTTGTTTTTCACCCCGGCTCCCTCTGTGGATGAGGTTTATCTGCTGACACATCCCCCTGTCCCTCTTCCTCTGGGTTTCCCAAATCCATCTGACAGCCAGAAGGCTCAAGTTTTTTGAAAACCAGTACCTACCCAAAGGAGAAAGTTCCGCATTTTTACTCCCATCAAGGGTAGGAAGAGCAGTCTGAGCCAGGAGGTGATGGGTTGCAGTCACTCGTGGGCCGACATGCACCTGGCTAGAGGTCCAGTGCCTCTCCTTGCCTGGCTGGTGTGGGGGGAGTGGGATTGGTTGTGGGGAGAGGAGGGGGCCAGGAGGATGTAAAACAAGCTGGGAATTCATTGCAGCATTGACCTCCCTTTGCCACCATAGGAAACCTTGGTGCACCCACATCTTAGTGAGCGTCTCAAGAGGTCATTGTAGGTTAGAGAACAAACAGGCGTTGGCTCTACAGTTTGGGGAAAAGCCTGGGGTGAGATATGGCTGAGGTTCACAAAATCATCAAAGTGATGAAAAAAAAAGGCGATTTAGAACTGTAACTCACCAAATCCTGCAATTTATATTATGGGTTATGGATTTAATAAAAGAAAAACCTTCCATATTGTGACCTTCTGGAAATCTGTCGGAGAATGTCAGGCTCATAGAGCCAATGGGTTCCAAAAAAATGGGGTGGTTCCCTCTTTACACCTCTCTTGCCCATGAACTAAAGGAGCACAGAGGTGTCTCTCCATATCCCTCATCCCAAACTGGCGGGAGCTGGTGGGAAAAGGTGCTGGAGCGCAGGAGAGCCACGTGGACACAGCCAGGTGTCGCAGGGGAAGATCATGTGGGCAGGGCTGGGCCAGCAGTTAGGGCTGAGTGTTAGTCAGGGTTTGGAATCCCTTTTCCAGCAGCATTATTATTTTTGCATTAATTCCCCCCTCTCGGTGAGGCAGGAGCGGCTCGATGCTCCCAAACCTCAGTCCATCATCTGATCCATCTGACAAACAAGGTGCATGCTTTAGTTGTGATACAATTTTAGTGCTCACAGGAGAACTAAGGATTATTTCTGTGGGAAGCCCTGATGTGCAGGAGTTTCTTCTTGAGGTTTGCAGCTGGAGCGGGTTTGCTCGGACACTGCACTCACCGTGGAGGTGTGCTCCTGTGGGTTGTCTTCACAGTGCAAGCCTTTATTTCCCAAGCCTATCCCCATTTTTTCTCTCTGAAGATCAATACGCTTAAATCCAATAGAATAACTCGGAATGGGGCTTAGGTTTCTTCAGAGATGGCCATTTGTTTGTAAATGAGAAAAAATTCACCTCTCAAAGGGCTTTTCTCTTAGAACAAGCCCTTCTGTCCAGACATCTAAAGTTACACGTTGTCTCTCTGATTTGGAGTCTTCCAGATGGCACAATATCAACAATTCCAGTAAAATTCCTGCTGTTAAGTACATTTAATTCTGCCGGTGTGCTTTTGATTATGCACTGTGTACAAATAATCCACTTGATGTGATTTTATTCTAACCCTCACTCTTACTTTTCTTGCAGACTTTATCCATTGGAGTGCTTGATATTTTTGGGTTTGAAGACTACGAAAACAATAGTTTTGAACAATTCTGCATTAACTTTGCCAACGAGCGCTTGCAGCACTACTTTAACCAACACATCTTTAAACTGGAACAGGTAAGTCTGGAAATATTTGCTCTCTGATGCCAGTGAGTGTTGACATGACTTTGTAGCCCAGATAAAGTTCTTAAATTGTCCCTTTAATTCTCTTTTGTTAAGGAGTGTACACTGAATTGTTCAAATTTAACTTCTAATTGACTGTATTGCAAACTTCCACCTGTAAAATAAAATCCGGCCAGACATTTGCTGGTTTAAAAGAAACATTTTGGGTTCCAAAAAATCATGAAGACCTTAACCACTGCTCTGTTGTCTCCTTGATATGTGCTCCAAGGGCTCATCCATGAGCAATTCTTTCCTTGCCTTTGCCTGGACTTGCTGCCGTGTCATTTGATAATCACATAAAAGTTATTTTTTGGTGTCTAGTGAAAAAGCCACCCCAATCTTCCAGTGGTTTTTGCCTTCCAGTGTTGATTTGTGGGGAGGGAGGGGAAATGTCACTGTCACATGTTCTCCAAGGTCAGACTTGACAGTGTTATGACCTTCAGTAGCCCTGGCAGATTAGGAAAGGCTGAACTTTAAGCTTTGCTTTAGGTTTGTTAAGAAAGAGTGTCTCTTTCCAGCCTCAAATTAATGCACTTAAGAGAGATAACAAAACCACAGGCTGCAATCCAGCAGGTAACACACACAAGATGGCTTAGGTGGGTGGGAGGAGGCTTCTCCATTTGTTACCCAACAACAAGCAGGACAAGAAAACTGAAAGTATGTGTTTCATGGATGGACAACTGTTATTGGGCTGTATAATACAGGAAATATGTTAGAGACCTTCAAAATGCCTCTTTTTTGGCATGCCAGTCTGCATGTTCTCCCTCCAGCTGAAAGCCTTCTTGGGGAGGCCAAGGGGAGCCCTCCTTACCATCATTACAGAATTAACCCAGCCCTTCCCAAAAACCCTGATAGTTTCATTTTGGGCCTCTTCAGTGTTCTCAGAGATTGGAAAATTCAGAAGGAAAAGTTGCCGTGAATATGAGGATGTTCAAAAAAACAAGTGATATATCCCTGAGTGGGTCACCTAGGGAGTGTTTGCTCATGGGTTTGATGGTTTCTGTTAAATCTCTTTGGTTTTGATCAATAAGGTGGAGCAGAGCTGCTCAAACCCCTTTAATTTCAGTTTTTAACGTGGCATGTGTATGGAGGTGCACCCTACTCAATAGATGCTCCAAGAATGGGAAAATGTTCCTAGGGACAGGTTTATTTCCCCATTGTCCACCATAAAAATGGAAATTTTCATGCTATCACAGAGTCAAACCAGCTGGATTTTTAATAAATGTTACCATACACTTCCTAGAAGAGACTCGGGGAGGGAGGACCCTTCCTGAAAGCTGGAGACAGATGATTCCTCAGTGAGGTGGGGTTTCAGCGGCCTCCTCCAAGATGCCGTCATCCATGAGGGAATTCCTGGTTTTGGGCTGGGATTTCTTAGCAGGTCAGTGCTCCCCGCAAAGCCTGGAGGATGCACAGAGGTCCTGAGTGCAGCAATCCGTAATTCTCCTTGGAGCAGCTTCAGAGCTAATTAGCTTTCTCCTGGAAATCTGTCAAGTGTGTGAAGTCACTGGAGTCAGTGTTTGCTGTATGGATACGAGGAGCAGTTGTGGAGCGATCAAACTGCAAAGGGCTCATTCCAGTTCTTAATGCCAGAGCACGTCATCCTCCTGGATCCTGGCTGCAGCACTGCAGGCTCTGCTGCTGGAACATTCAGGCATCTCGGCATAGCTGGAGTCTATAAATACAAATAATCTGTGCAGCTGCACGAGTGCTGATTCTTAAATTGGATGAATTGGATGGTTTAACCATTCACTTTCCCTGGAATTCCAGCTGTATGTGGAGCAGTGGATTCAATGGAAAGAAAACTCAAGGATGCCTATTCAGGTCTTGGATCTTCAGCATGTCCTTCCTTCCTCGCTGGCCCAAAGGTTTTTTAATGATAGTCACGAGTCACAAATGAAGACCAAGGCATTAATATTGTTTCTAGGGAGCAGAGTAGTTCTGTTACTTCAAAATGTGAATTTATATGATGTATTTGTGGCTTTATAAGGGTTTCTTTGATGTCTTGGTGGTGGGGTCCTGAAGTGGATGGATCCTTCTCTGAATCCTCAGCTCTCCAAAGCTTGCAGGAGGCTGAAGAGAGATTGCTGAGATACCCGGACACTTCTGCTAAAAAAAAAAGTGACAAAATTAAACAGTCACTAAGGATTTTTCTTGAAATCCTAATAGAATTTGTCTGCCAGAAGGGCATTTAGCCATGGTGGAATCGTTGCCATGATATACTGTTGATGTTACGGAAACCAAAATACCCACCACAGTCCTCTAGGAGAACCATGGGATTATTTTAATCTTTATTCCCTTTTTTTTCCCATGGTGAAATCTAATACAATGCGTCTGGTGAATCTTTTTTTAAACCTTCTGTCTGAAGATGACACTATTCCCACTGGTTTGCAAACAACCCCCAAGGCGTCCTCCTCCTTCAGCCTGGTGCCTCCCAAAAATACAGCGGCTCTCGTGCTGTGACTGAGGGGCTGCAAAGGTCTTTGCAGGAGCAACCTCCTCTCTTGCAGCCGACCACAGGGTAAGGGTGAAGACTTTATAAATCCTGGTCTACCCTCGGATCTGGATCGGTGATGATCTGTTTATTAATATAGAAAGGTGGCTCTGGCAGGAGCTGTGGCCTTGCCCCATCATGGAGCAAAGGTGGTTTTCTCCTCCCCGGGTATCTCGCAGGTTCCTGGGGGGAGGTTGGGTGAGGGGCTGTAGCTGGTGGCTTCAGCTGCTGCCTCATGTGGAGCTTGCTCAGGGCAGCACGAGGGTGGGGGGTCCTTCACCGTCCCTCCCTCAGGCTGGTGGCTTCAGGTGACACATCCCTGTCACTCTTGGGCTCATTGGGTGCTGTCAGAGCGTCACCTCAGCAGTGATTCTCTGTTCCCCGGCCCTGCTCCATCTCTGTGCCCTCATCAAGTGGCCTCCTGTGCAGAGCAGATAAGCCCAGAGCTGCCTGGCAAATCAGGGAACACCCAGGTGCTTCTGGGAGAGGAAAACAGCGTTTTTGCATTGCACCTTGCCTTTTGTTTGGGTTTTTTTAGGGTACTGCACTTAATAATTGCTGTGAATGAAGATGTGGTTTGGAGATCACTGGTACCGTACCACCCATGATCTGAGTTTCCTCCAAGTTTCCAGGTCTTCGGCAGTTTAAGGGCCAGGAGTACAAGTTTTTATTTCTTTATGTATCCCTTTCTCCAAGCTTTGTCATCTTTGTCCTCACTGATCTTCCCCCATCCCTGCTGGGGCACCTCTGGTTCTCTCCACCTCACCCACCTTTCCCTGTTTCAGCTAATGCTTTGCAAAGGTTGAGGACTCATCCTGTAGCTTTCCATCCCACAGGTCTTGCTATTTAAGTTCTTTTCTACCTCCTTTTCCAGCTTTTGTTTGCCCACCAAACCTCAGTTTCAAGGACATGCTTTTATTGTTTAAAAAAATCGATAAATAACCAAGGTTGAGGCTGAAAAAATTACATAATTTGGAGCACAATCAACTGGCAGGAGCTCAGGTGTTCAGTGAAATCTGTTTTCTGGTGGGGTCCCTGGTGAGCTCAATGTCCCAGCCAGCAAATCTCAGCCTGCTCAGATTGAAAAACTGAATTTCATCAGGATAATGCATCCTATGGAATGTTTGCTCAGCCATCCAAAGCTCCATAAATATTTAGGGAGGTCTTTGTGGTTTACTGGTCCTGTGCAATAAGTGGAGAGCTCCAACAGTCTGGACTAAATCATGGTGGTGTTTGGTTGAAGGTGTGATTTGATGGTCTTGGAGGTCTGGTCACTCCTGGCAACCATCTCTGAGTTTTACTTCATGATTTTGAGGAGCTGCAGCCCCCAGGGAACATGACACTCTAGAATGGGTTTCGATATCTTACTTAAATATCCCATTTAGAAATTACATTTAGATATCAAATAAGCGTGAGTTTAATCATTAACATTTTCCAGCCTTGATTCTGTGGTTCTGTGAGTATTACAACAGGTCGTTCATCACAGTGGGAGTGAATTAATTTAAAAAAGCATCAATCTAAAATATTTAAATCTGAAATAAATTACAAAAAAGGGTCTCTCTCCTACTGCTTGGAACACTCTTCCTTCTGATGCCTTAAGAGGCCTCCTAGAAACAGAGACTAGAAAGGAGGAAGGGAATAAAGGTTGGTATTTATTGGAAAGGCCTTCAAAGGTACCCCTGGGGAGCCAGAGGCCACTGCCAAGATGGACCTCAAGATGGGCAGCAGGTCACGAGTTCTTCACACTTTTATAGGTTTGGTTCATTTGCATATCAGGGTTAATTCTCCAATTAAAGCTTCAGTTAATGATGTAGTTTCCCCAGGCTTGCCCCCCCCTTTAGAGGCTTTGGTTTATACTTTTTGGGCCTAGGATGGTCTGAGTGTCCTTGGAGAGCAGGCCTGGAGAGGCTTTGTTACGTCTACCTAGCAGGAGAGAGCAGAAGTTCACAGGCTACAAGAAACTTTGGAGTTACACACTGGTCAGTACAGGACTTGAAAAGTATGGAAGTTAAAACCTAAGGCATCACTTCCAGACAGGGTTTTTCTGTACCTCATCACTGGTTAGGCATTAACGCCTCTTTGTTGCCTCTGAAGACAAAAGCCAACCATCAGAAGTCAACCACTGAGGCCTGGGAGGCTCGGTTCAAATTTGTGTTTTCCTTGGAGATGGGAGGGTGGCTGCCCTCCGAGGAACGCTGCTGTCAGCTGCGGGCCACATGACCCGTGGAGAAAGAACAAGCTGCACAAGTTATTGATTTATTATTTGGCAGAGCGCCATCGAATGCAGCTCACATTTGAGGGAGGAGGAGGATGCTTAGAGCGCATAAATCATGCTAACAAAAATCAGGATGCTGAGAGCTGTTTAAATGGGATCTGCAGGGTAGGACGACTTCAAAGCACATGAGTGAAATGAAGGACAGCTCTGGTCAGAGCTGTGCCAGGGCGGGTTCAGGTTGGGCATCAGGAGGAATTTCTTCATGGAAAGGGTGCTGAGGCATTGGAACTGCCCAGGAGGTGGTGGAGCACCTGTCCCTGGAGGTGTCCAGGGAAGGACTGGACATGGCACTCAGTGCTCTAGGCTGGGGACAAGGTGGGAATCAGACACAAGTTGGAATCTGGGAGGTCTTTTCCAAGCTCGGTGATTCTGGGATCCATTGTCAGTCTCTGAAAGCTTTGTCTCTGGTCCTTCCAGCTTCCTTGAGTCCATGGATGTTGCATGGCTGGGACTGGGGCTGGGAGGCTTCATTTGCCACCCATTTGTTTCTGGGTTTCTCCAAATAAGGAGCAGTCATTATATGCAAATAAAACATATAATGTATAACATGTAATAGGGTATATCCTGATCTGGTATATTGTTTTTATATCCTCTGATAGCGTAGATTGGATTGAGTTGGACGGGACCTGAAAGATCATCCGGTTCCAGCTCTCCCCATATGGAATTTCCTGACCTTTAATTTAATCCCGGTGCTGCATTTGGCAAGCCCATCCCTCATCCCGTGCTCCTTGCTGTAACTCTCCAAGTCACAGGTGCTTGCTCCCAGTGCCCTTATCCCTCTCCCAAGCCACCATGATCTCTTGAGCTTTTTTCCTCTCCTCTGAGCTGGTTCCTTCTGTTTTCCAGGTGATGTTTTCTGCTGATTGTGGTTCCTACTGAGATGTGTTGGCACAGACTGTGCCAGGGATACCAGGTTTTATTTATTAATGGTACAAAAAGGGTTTGGAGTGCCAGGACAAGGGGAATGGCTTCCCACTGCAAGAGGGCAGGGTTGGATGGGATATTGGGAAGGAATTGTTCCCTGTGAGGGTGGGGAGGCCCTGGCACAGGGTGCCCAGAGCAGCTGTGGCTGCCCCTGGATCCCTGGAAGTGTCCAAGGCCAGGTCAGACAGGGCTTGGAGCAGCCTGGGATAATGGAAGGTGTCCACAAGATCTTGGAACCAGAAGATCTTTAAGGTCTCTTCCAATGCAACCATTCTGTGTTTCTGTTGGTGGATTTTCATAGGACAGAGCTGTGCAATGTGACCTCTCCTCGTAGGCAAGATGACGAGCAAGAAATCTCTAAAAGCCTCTAAAATACTTCAACCAACCTAAAAATTGTCCTGCTGTGGCAGGACTGGAATCAGGAGTGTGTTAATTGACAGAAATGGGGAGTGGGACTGGAAGGGGGTGAGATGTTCGGCCTCAAAGACCCGTCTGGTGCTCACCATGACCACTGTGGAGGTTCTTTCACATCTCCTGACTCTGATCCATCTTTCAAGGTGTCAGTAGATGCAGATACAGATATTTCTTTTCCTCTTTCATTCTGATCACAAGAAATTAAAGGAATTGATCCACCAGCAGATCACACAGCAATGTTAAGCTCGTGCTCCTCCTGGCTGTGTAAGGGCAGCTTGGGAAGAAGAGGCTCCCACAGAGGGAGCCCGTGGGATCACAGCAATGTGTGTGCTGCCAGCTGAACCATGCAAACCCAATTCTGCCCATTCTGAGAGCAAAATATAATTTATGATTGAAACCCTGTTGCCACTGAAGCTCAGGGAGCTGATTTGAGCTCAGAGATGGATGGTGTGGAGCTGGCACATGGTTTTCTGGGCTGAACCTGCTGGTTTAAAACACTGTCATGATGGAGAGTGCAAATTCCAATAAATTCAAATCTGCCTGTGTACAGCAGGGGGGAGGTTATCAGTGACTGAAGCATCAGCCTCAGAATAAATCCAAATTCACTTGGCATTTGCTGAGGAGCTGCTGAAATAGTCACGTGGAAGGAGACCGTCTCAAGGAGGACCTTGGCTTCAAGGGAAGGCTCATCAGCTCCCCTGCACTGTGCCATGTTATCATGGACAGAGGGGGCCTTAAAAACCTGATTATAGACCATGTATTCATAGAGAATGTGGCTAAGCATTTCTATTTGGTGTGTCTGTGAGCACATGGTTAAAAAATATACGTGTTATATATTTATATTTATGTCTGTGTCTATAAATTCCTCTTCTGCTGAAATTGAGAACAAACATAAAAATCCTCATTCCTAAATGAAACCTTGGCCTTGACGTCTTTTCCTGGAGGGATGTCGGGAACTCGAGGCATCCACCCCGTCTGCAGCACAGGCAGACCAAGGACCAGACATTGGTCTCACTCATTTAGGAACTTCCCACATCCCATGGATTTATAATATCAAATTCATTTTAATCATCAGTTTATGCTGGGATGATTCTGCTGGGCCCATTTGCTGAGCCAGCAATTAATCCTCCCTGGGATGGGTTCATTCCTGGACAGGTGAATCCTTAGGGGAGAGATTCCCCCACACCTTGTTGGCCATTTCCAGCTGGGGTCACATTTTCCCAAGCTCCCCAGGATGGATTTTAGGATGCAAATGTGTCCATATGTAGCCAGAAAAGAGCTTTTATGAGGTTTAGCTCCTCTAATTTTTCACATAACAATGACCTTTTGAACATACGATACAAAAATATTTGGGGATTATTTTAAACTGGGGAGTTCAGCTAGGAATGGAGAGAGATGTGGAAGGGGGATTAATTCCTAGTTTCTCACTTTGCAAAGAAGCCTGAAGCTGCAGCAGATGGTGTTCAAGGCAAGAAGAGTGGAATTTCACACCCTTCTGTTTAGTCAGGAATTTTTATGCCAAATATATACATTTAGATACCCAAAAGTAGCTGCCTGTTGATCGTGTGGCTCTGGATTACACGAGTTTTTATGACAGGAGCACGATGGGAAATGTTCCCACGTGGAGTTACGCTGGAAAAAGGGATTTTTCAGTTGATTTCTCACTTTAATCTGGGAATTTTCATTGTGTAAACAAGGTTTTCCTATGCCCCAGTAAGGAAAGGCTGGAGTAGATAAACTCCTGGATCTGGTCTGGCTCTGCCTGGGAGGAGGTGAATGAGCTGGTGGGGGTTTCTGCTGCTCTTGGGGTTTTTAAATGTTATTTTTGGGGCTGTTTCTCAATTCTCACTGTGACTGATGGCAGTATGCCTGTGGGATAAGACATCTGCCTCCAGGGCACTGAAACACTGAGGGATTTTCAGGGCTTTTGGCTTGCAGGATGTGTGGATGGATGCCCAAAGTCCCCCAGACCTCTTTAAATCATGAGAAAATTTGTATCTTTGATATCCCATGATAGGGCAACAAATTTCATATATCATGGTAAAACCTTTATCTCTAGGTGGGACTTTTCACCACCTTTTGATTTGAATTTCCTAAACCCTGACTTTTGTGCTTTTAGACAGATGGGGAATTTATGATGGTTTTTATTTTGTATTTTTATCACGTCTCCTGTGTCATTTCATCTCTGCATTTCCTCTTCTCTGAAGTTTTTCAAGCCCCTGGTCCCTCCCTCCCCACCTCTGAATTTTACCACGTGATTTTGGGGAGCAGCAGCACCCAGGGACCTTGATACTCCAAAGAGAGTCTAGATACCTTATTTAGATACCATATTTATCACAGTTAGATATCATATCTCGGTAAGTGTGAGTTTAAAAATCATATTTAACTTTTTCTCCCCTAATTGTGCTTTTTAGCGTTTGGGTTTATTTACTGATGGCTGTGACTGGATGCAGAGTAATTGATGATCATATATGGAGGTGTAAAGGCATTTTCCAGCATCTCCAAGGTTTTGTTGGGCTTGTGGGTGTTTTCTCCCACTCAGGATAAAGAAACCTTTAATTCCACCCTGGATTAGAGTGTTTTGGTTTGGTTTAGCACCAAAATAAAGTCCTGATAACAGAACTGCACCAATGCTCCTGTAAAGATAACGGGACTTGGTTCTCAACAACTCCAGCTATAAAATTACAGGCTTTTTCTGTTCTTAGCAGGAGGGTTTCCATCAGGCCTTGCAGCCCAGTTGGGAAGGTTTTCCTGATGCTCAGCATGTATGTTTTAATTTTAAATTCATTATTTTGTGCCACGGGCAGTGCTCTGGGTCAGTGCAGGCAGGCAGAGTTTCTCTTTAACAGAGCTTTACCAGCTCTCCCTTTCCTAGATTTCCTGTAATTTTCGTACTTAAAAATGTTGGATATTCTGCCCTATTCTGTTTGTTTGGTACCCCAAATTTTATGTGCTGCTTTGCCCCAGGTAACACTGCGTGAGAGTAAACATTTACTCTCATATTCCATGTGCATTTCAAAGTCTGCATCCCCATTTTATATCTTTATTTTAATGTATTTGAGCATCATAAACTGTGTTTTATTCAGATCCCTTCAGTGACCCCACACCGACAAACTCCATGCTCAGGGCAGCAAAGCTGTTTCTGCATTCCCACTTGAGAAGCGGGAATCTCCTCGTGGAGTGCATAGAGGTCACTTGGAGAACAATCTGTAGCATCTCACCCAGTAATTAAATGAAAATATGGAGCTGCTGGACTCTAAAAAAACCCCAAATGTCTTTTTTTTGTTCTTTGCTCCATTTCTTTTGCCAAGTCTGGGAGCTCAGTGCTCTTCTCTCCCGTGAACTTGCATTGCTCCACTTTCCAGCAGACCAGGTTCCAGGTATCCAGGGATGGGAGGAGCAAATCCTCACGTTTTCATTGCGAGTAAGGATTCCAAAACTGGCGCTCTGTGGACTTCACTGCACTAGAAACTTTTGCAGATAGTGGTAATGTCAACAATTTGGTTCTTAATGTGAAGATGATCTTCCAGGAACAGGACATTTGAATGTGCCCCTAAACATAACTTAGTTTTAAATCAAGTTATAAATTGAAGCTGATTTTTAATCAACCTCCAGCTTGAGGGGTTTTTGTTTAAATGGACTGAAAGTGTTTCATGTTGGTTTTGTCTTGTTAAATGAAAACCTCATGTTGTTTGAATGGAATTCCATAATATTCCACTGCTCCAGGACCCTGCATCCATCCAAGGATGGCAGAGGCTTTGTTGTCATATTCAGAGATGAAGGAATATTTTGGAGGAAACTTTTAAGGATATCTCCTGAATTCTCTAGGAAGATGGTCATTAGAAGACGAATGTAGGAACCATATGGAATATTAACAGCTGCAATTTAAGTAAGTTTAATGGACAGCAGTGATCTTATCCTAAAGCTTTAGCCTTTCTGTGGACAATCTCCAGGGTGTTCTGCAGACCAGCAAACGCCCCAGAAATTACATCAGCCCATTCCAAAGCCATAGTTGTATCTCTTGAGCTGAGGTCCTGAAGGCAACCAAACCAAGAACTGGAAAAATGCTCGGAAAAAAGGAATAAGGGGAATTTATTTCCATTTAAGCTTTGGAGTAGTTGCTCTGGAATAGTTCCCGCTGCCTGTCTTGAAATGAGAGCAAATCTCTGAATTACTGTGGAAGAGGTTGTTCGTTGAGGACTTGAATCTCTCTTCTCATTTGGCCAGAGTGGGAACAGGTTGTGCTGTGGATGGAAGGGAGGGGAGAAGCCAGAGCCTGGGAGTGAGTGTTTCTGACCCAGCCCAGAGAAAAAGGGAGCAGAGGAGGGAGAATTAGCCAAAATCCTGCAGCTGAAGGAAGCGAGGCCAGGAGGGACCTGATGACTGACTGTCAGGTCTGTGGAACAGCTGAAAATGAGCCCAGAGAAGTGAACTCTGGTCTTTCATGGTCATTTACTGGACTATTTAAAAACCCTCCCTATCTGGCATTGCTGATTGGTGCTCTTGCACTGATCTCAGGAGCAGCACAAGTTTTTAGAGTGGCCAGAGGAGTTTCACAGCACATTTGCTGTGCAGCTGCCGAACATCCCGTGTGGAATCACCGATGTCTAGAGAACTTCTAGAGCAGAGCGACTGTTTCTCAGTTTAGGTGTGTGGGGATGTAAAACTCTGCATGATTTAGGGTGTTTGGGGGGACCAAAAAAATGTAAAGCCCCCCAACAAGTACTTCAACAAAGAGTCATGATCATAAATATATGAGTCCAGTAACACCCACCCATCACCACTGAAGTAATGCTGCTCTTGGCTCATCACACCAAGCTTTTATTGCTGTCCCCTGACCAGTCTTGAGCTGGCAAAGCTGGGCCTAATGGACCCTGCACTCCATTAAGGGGCTATGGGAAGTGGGCAGTTGATGGATGGTGCTGACTGCCAGTGACTCTCTGGGAAGTCCCTCGGGAGCAGCTCATGCCTGCTCCGAAATACACAGCCTGCGATTGCTGGATAGAAGCTTTCTCCTGACTTGCACTGAAAATGCCACGAGTTTTAATCAAATCTGTGGGGTTTTTATTGCCTGTAGTTCAGCAAGGACTTGGGAATGTTGTTGTGAGGTTCTGCTGTGTCCTGGTTGCTCGGCAAGAACTGAAGGAAAAAAGGTTAAAAAATGAAAAGAGAAAACAAAATTCATAATGCGGAGTCGTTCCTTACTTTCAGGATTTTTTTCACAAGGGGATGTTGTATATTTTGAATCCTGAAGGCTTTAGGGATGTTAAAAACTCCTTCTAAGGCAGCACACGTCTGTATTCGCCTGCATTGTTGTTGTAAGGTTATACAATATCTCCCATACTCATTTCAGGACCTTGCAGGGGTTGTTTTAGCAAAAGTTTCCTTGTGAATGTCTCAGAGCTCTTCAGGCTCTTTAATTCTAAGAATGTCTGTAGAGTTCATGTTAATTTTGGATGAGGAGTCTTGGATGGGCATATTTCTTTTAAAGTTGTTTGCTCATATTAAAAATAAAGGCAGAGGCAGCAATAACAATGACTCTGATTGTTAGAAAGATGGATCCTCTTAGGATTTTGAAACCTGTTTCCTTTTTATCTTCAATCCTGCCATCAAAATGTCCCCATGATAGAGAAGTAAAAAGGCAGCTGGATCAGTAGGTCTTTGTCCAACACATGGAGTAAGGTGCATGTTCCAATATCTCTGTTTAGACAGTGAGTCACAAGTCTTAAAACATATGATAAAAATTATGATTTTTAAACTCCACTTTCATCCAGATGCCCTAAAATAATTTCTGCATAAGACTTCTTGAAGAAATCCAGTTGCAAGTATATCTCAGAGGACATAACCTTTATAGGAGAGCAAGGATTAGAACTATTTTGATGGAAAATGAAGAGCCTTTTTTGCCTCAGCTTGAATTTGGGGGCAGATCCTCACTGTTACGGTAGAGGGTGGTGGTTCTGCTGCTCCTGGAGCAGTGGCTTTGTATAGCTGGAGGTCTCTTTGTTCTCCCATGGAGCACCGGCCATTATTAGTGGGAGATGTGGGAGAGCAGAGCCCGGGGAAGCAGGGAAGGGAGGTTTACTGCTTTTTCTGTGTAATTAATGTTGTACCACAATTTCCTTCCAGCAGCTGAATACTAACTATTAACTGATGCAAGTTGTGTGACCCTTTGATGGGTCACACAGCTCCGCATGCCCCAGCCACATGCACTGGGAACCCCAAAACCCCCCAGATCCCAAAGCGTGGGAAGTGGGAGAATCTGCCCCTCTGCCCCACTCAGGTGAGACCCCACCTGCAGAGCTGCCCCAGCGATGGGGTCCAACAGCAGGAGGACCTGGAGCTGCTGGAGAGAGTCCAGAGGTGGCCACGGAGATGCTTCAAGGGCTGGAGCCCCTCTGCTCTGGAGCCAGGCTGGGAGAGCTGGGGGTGCTCACCTGGAGAAGGGAAGGCTCCAGGGAGAGCTCAGAGCCCCTTGCAGGGCCTGAAGGGGCTCTGGGAGAGCTGGAGAGGGACTGGGGACAAGGGCTGGAGGGACAGGACACAGGGAATGGCTTCCCAGTGGCAGAGGGCAGGGATGGATGGGATATTGGGAAGGAATTGTTCCCTGTGAGGGTGGGGAGGCCCTGGCACAGGGTGCCCAGAGCAGCTGTGGCTGCCCCTGGATCCCTGGCAGTGTCCAAGGCCAGGTTGGATGGGGCAGCCTGGGATAGTGGAAGGTGTTCCTGCCCAGGGCAGGGGGTGGAACAAGATGAGCTTTAAGGTCTCTTCCAGCCCAAATTGTGCTGTGGTTTAGAAGCAATCCTGGAAAAGGAAAGTGGCAGTCCACACACGCTGGGTGTCCTTGGCAGGCTCAGACTCCCACACAGCCACCCCGTGTGCGAACAAACGTCTGGTGCATCTGAAATTGTGAAATGCTCTGTTTGTTTCAAGTTGTTCCAGAGGTTCTTTATCCTTTTCTTTAGAATCACAGAAAGCATTGATGGAATATCTCCAGGAGAGATGTTTGTTTTGGTAAACGGTGTATAAGTTTCCACAAAACCTTTTGGATTTTGTCTTTTATTTTTGCTTGCACCAAATCATCATTATGTCATCTGTGGGGGTTTTTTTTAGGAGGAATACAGAGCAGAAGGAATTAGCTGGCACAACATCGACTACATAGACAACTCCAGCTGCATCAACCTGATCAGCAAGAAGCCAACGGGGCTGCTCCATCTGCTGGATGAGGAAAGCAAGTGAGTAGGAAAATGCTGGCTTTGGAAATGAGGTTTGTTTTTTCAGTTTAAAACGTGTTTATCCTCCAGTTTTCTGGAAAAAAAACAAACTTCCCAGAAAGGTGCTAATAGCTCGCTGGGCTGATTGGTGTTTCTAGTGGTGTTTTCGAGGTGGCAACATACAGAGTGGAGAATCAGCCAGCTGAGCAAAAAGCCTTAAAACATAATTATTGAAATTCCTTTCCAGAATTTCTTCCATTAAAGGGAAGGGAAGAGGTTTCCCTTGCTTCTCTCTTCATTTCTTTCCCTGTCTCTTGGGGTGTGACGATGTGAAGGTGCTGAACCCAAGTGCATGAGCTAAAGCAGGATGTGTAGGTGCTGTTATTGAGAAATAAGGTGGATTTATCAATTTACTGGTAAAAATGGAATCAGAGTGAAGAGAGGGCACTTGGGGCTGCATTTCCACAGGGTTCCATGGGCATCAGGGACTTAGATTTGCATCCTTGGTTGCATCCATCCTGGAGAAGTTCTTGGGTGAACATGAGGCTTCTGGGGCTGCTTTGGTGTGGATACTTTGGAGCAGAACAGTTCTCCCATTGGATACTTGTGCCAGTTCCCTCCATGTGAAAGGCAGGGAAAGGCCAGGTGGTTTTGCTGAGGTCACCTCAGATCCACATGGTCCAGGGCATGAGGTCTCCTCCCACCATTTGAGGTTTCTCCTGCACTTCTTGTCTTGTTGACAAGAGACCAGCAGTGATGCTCTCCCAGTGATACTGTACTGGGCTAAAACAACTTAAACTGGGTAAAGTTATGAAATAACACCCCCATGCTGCAGATTTCCACGGAGTTTGAGGATGGAGGGTTGGCTTTCTCTTACCAAGAGGCTCTGCTGAAGCAGACACAGAAGTGGAAGCTCAGAATGTCTCTGTTTTCCCTTTTGTGGCCAAGAAAGAAGTGGAAAAGTATTCCTGTTGAGTTTACAGCTTCTCCCTTTCAATTCTCTCCACTCAGTTTTCCTCAAGCCACAAATCAGACACTGCTGGACAAATTCAAGCGTCAACACGAAGGGAACTCCTACATTGAATTCCCGGCGGTGATGGAGCCGGCTTTCATCATCAAACACTACGCGGGCAAAGTGAAGTACGGAGTCAAGGTCTGTCACCCAGCTGTTCCCCAGCAGCTGCTTTCATCTAAGTCTGGGATTGGGAAGGAGAACCCCAGAGGCTCCACAGAGATGCTAGAGAGGACTTGGCTCGAGAAGATGGGAGAGTCAGGAGAGAAGTGTTTGGGGAAACGAAAAGGTGGTAGGGACTGGGTCTTCCTGTTCTCCTCCACGTGGGCATTTCAGGAAGAATTTAGGGATGCGCCCTGAGTTCAGTGCTACGTCCCAACGACAAGTTGAAATCGGGTGTCTGGTGGCCTTTCTGGGCTTTGTTTGTGTAGAAAACCTAGTGTTTCACTCATCATTAGCCACTTTTAATACAGGTTTTGTGTGCTTAGGTCTCAGCATCCCACTGCCACAGGTACTTTCTGGAATCCCACGTGAACAATTCCAAAGTTGACCCTATTTCTATTCATGCCAGTTATTAGCAGAAGGAATTCTGGTGGGCAGATGAGCCTGTGTGAAAAGCAGCCTCAGGATTTGCAACTGCAAATCTCTCGTCATGTTTCTGATGCAATAAATGCACGTGATAAGCATCAGAGATGATGGTCATAAAGAGGAATCTGATACAGGAGCAGGAGAGAAAGACAGAAATAGGATTCAATAGTTGTGCTGGCCCAGGGATAGCCTGGGAGATCCCACCTGGAGTATCTTGTGGGTATTGTTTATTTTCCTCTTTTCTCCTCGTTCTCCTTCCCCAGGATTTCCGAGAGAAGAACACGGATCACATGCGCCCGGACATCGTGGCTCTGCTGCGGAGCAGCAGGAACGCCTTTATCTGCGGGATGATCGGGATTGATCCCGTGGCTGTTTTCCGCTGGGCTGTCCTGAGGGCCTTTTTCAGGGCCATGGTCGCGTTCAGGGAGGCTGGAAAACGATACGTGGAGAAGAAAACTGGTATGTGTGCCCATCACCTGGTCTGGAGCCTGTTTTCCAGCAGCAATTTGGGTCTCATATGTTATCGCACTGTTTTGAGTAGCCTGACTTGTTAGGAGTTTTTAATCTATTAGAAAACTCATTAAAATAACATGTAGATTTTTTTCAGAAGTCACATTTCAAGGTACCTTTGGATTTTAACGTATCATAAGGAAATATTTTCATTTTACTGCTGCTTTAATTTTTCCTTTTTGTAGGACGCATGGATAGAGAAACCCAAATCATTCAAACAGAGACATACAAATTATCCAGCAAGAAAAGCAAATTATTTTTGTGATAGTTCTTGAGCCCTTAGTTACATCTGGACCAAAAGAAGGCAATAAATCTTCCTATCATTTTCCAAGCTGTTCACCCTTTCAGCTGCAGGAGAGCGTGTCTCTTGTCTAGCAAAATTCATGGCTTTGCAGTCATCCAGAACCACAGATCACGGGGGCATTAAATTAAAGGAAAGTGATGGTGCATCATCATGCTGTGGCAGGCAAGACCTGGCTGTGCTTTTAGACCATTTCTCTGCATAAAGCAATTTCGGGAAGACGAGTACAAGCTATTCCTATTCATTTCTGGGCACAAGAGGGCTTGAAATCCATGACGGAATTAGAGCCTCAGCAGGGAAAATGTCAGCTGGGTTAAAATTAAGTGTGGAGCCGCACCATGAATTATTTTGCAATCAGTGAGGGTTGCATCGAGGAGAGCGAGGGAGCCTGGGACAAAGAGCGCAGGGATGGAAGCTCTTCAAGCAGAAAGAATAATTTTCTTGGGAGCAAATCCCAAGAAGAGCAGGAGGCAAAAAATCATCTTTCAGCTCTTGAAGTTCTTCCTCTGGCACCTGTCGGATGTGGCATAAGAGAAGAGCTGATTCTCGTGAGCCTGGGTCTGTCTGGCACATCGAGGCAGTGTTTTTGGACAGAGTAACCAAAGAGGGAGATGGCAAAGATGTTTGGCATTGGAAGAAAGGCCACTTCAAAGAAGTGGCTTCCAAAATCCATCTTTGCATTTTCATCTTGCATCAACCCCAGACTGAACTCAAATGAGCTGATCCAAGAGATAAGAAAAGTTCATTTAATCTCAGGAAGTAAGAGCTGATTTCAAGCCCTGCTTCGCTTTCTGTGTCTCTGGCAACTGCTCCTGCTCACTGCCGTGCTCATCTCCTCACTCCCGCTTTTCAGTCCAGAGTTTGTAGCAGTAACTTGCTTATGTCTCTTTCTGTAGATATCTATATCAATCCCTAGATAAGATTATAGATATATAAATAACTGGGGGAGTCCAGGAGGACTTGAGACAATTCTGAGACTCAATTCTTGCATCGCCTTCTCTTTCCATACCAACATTAACTAATACATGGTGATGGCTGAATTTCTAAACCTTTTCATGGTGCTGCTCTATTATCTGTCCATGTCCTTCCGCCTGTATTCAAATGGCTTCGTGCTTTGTACCCTCTGGGTTTTGAGTCATAGAAAAGATGAACAAACCCCTCAGAAAACTGGGTAAGGTTTGTCTTAAACTTCCCAACAGCCCTCAGATCATTTATACCCTGATGTGCTCCAAATTGGGAAAAGGTCATGAGGAAGTCTCCATTATGCGGGCAGCACTACTGGGAGGAGATTACCTAAATCTAAATTCCATACTGAGGTACACCTCATCTGTGGGAAAACCTCAGCCTCCAAGCAGTGCCAGAGCTGGGATCACTGTCCTTGCCCTCTTTGGAGAGCTACCCACCATGTCCAAGCATGACCATCCAGGTTGGACAGGCCTTGGAGCAACCGGGTCTGGTGGAAGCTGTCCCTGCCCGTGGCAGGGGGTGGGGCTGGATGATTTTTAAGGTCCCTTCCAACTCAAAACCATTCTGGGATTCTGACTTTGCCCAGGTCACACTTAGCAAGGTGAGATCAGTAACAGTGTTTCCATCATGTTTGTGCTGGTGTGACCTCACACTCATCTCCTGTTCTGTTCTCCTCCTCCAAAATCCGGTCACCAAAGCAGGTGGCTGTGGAAGAGGTGGATGGGGACAGAAGGCTCATCCGGTGTCAGGACAGTGGGACAGGCTGGTGTAGCATGATGCATCCACTGCCACATGCTGGAAGTCCCTTCTTCTCTCCAAAATAACGCAGAAAAGCCCCAAATTGATGCTTTGCCTCTATGGCAGAAAATATTTGTGAGTTATCAAAGTATCACTAAAATTCTCCCATCTTGATAGATAGAAGCAGAGAACCAAAGAAAGCATGAGTTTGAGGTTTATTTTGGTTTTTATCATACCTTGATGGCTTTAATTAGCCTGATTTGGGCATCTACCTGCCCACAGATGTGGAGCTTCTGATAAAATGATGGTAGAGTAAGAAAAGTCTCTCTCACACATTCATCCGCATGCACACACTTCATATTTGTACAGATATTTTTTCAAGACATGCTGTCCATTCTTGGTTTCTGAGGTCCTTTCCCCATCCATCAGGCAGGTGAAGTGAGGGAGCAGGGAAATATCCAAAACGTGCTTCTTTTAATCAAAGGCTCTTTGCACTCTTTGTCTGAATCCCAGCTGGATCTCTCATGCTTTTACGCTTGCAATACCCAGCGGGGATTTTCTGGAAAAATCCCTGGCTTATGTCTAAGGAGCTCTGCAAAATTGTGCTCTGTCCTTTCCACATCATCCCTTTGGTTGTCTCCGCTATGCCAAGCAGATGCTTCTGGAAGGATAATCAGCATTTTTTCTCTATGGCTTTGGGGACTCTTCTTTTTTTGTGCTCCGGATATCCTCCTAGTGCAGCTTTTGGTGATTGTGTGATTGTCCTCGTTAACTCGAAGGCAAAGAGCAGCAAAGTGGTGTCACTGTGAATTTTGTTTGGTACCTTTGTGTTCTGCCCAAGTGATGCTTCTTATGGTGCTGCCAATGCTCCTCAAATCAAAGATGCCAGGGTCGAGTGAGCTGCACTTAGCTGAAGGGTGGAACTCTTCAATAATTTGATTTTTAATTATTTTTATTACTAAGTTTATCAATGCGGATTTAAGTGGTCCAATAGAACTGCATGTTAGACCGGGATTTGTTAGTGAACTTGGATTAAAGGAACACTATCAAGCTTTTTAGGAAAGAAAATTGGCTGACTGACTTTTTTTGCTGTCATCCATCCACATTTATTATGCAAAACCCTCTAATTCTCTGTTAGCAAAAACTTAATGGAAAAGATGGTGCTGTTCATACGAACTGCAGAGACTTGGTTTTGCTGGACCTAAATCCTTGCTCTGATGAAAGTTTTATGGTCCTGAGGCTGTGCCTGCCCTCAATGGGCTCTGCAGTTGGATTTGGCCAACAAGGGTTGCTCCTTGGGTAATTCCTCCTTGAAAATAATCCCACTGGCTTCTGCAGGTTTATTCCTGGAGCTGGTCACCAAAAAAACCCCCAAAATAATCAATAAAAAATGCCTCATTTGCCAAATAAAGGTGACAGCAACCAAAAACTCGGTGTTTGAGGTCTCGCTGGTGTTAAGGTGAGGAAGACGCCCCTTGACAGTGTTCCTGTGGAGAATTCAGATCAGCCCTTTCCGATGTTTGATGTGCTGGTGTGAAATGCTCCCATCAGTGCTGGCACAAGGCGACTCCGCAGTGACCTCCCCACGCCTCACTGGGAGTGTGGCACGCCCTGGACCTGGCCAACCGTGACAGAGAGGTGCTGCCTGCTGGCACATTGTCACTGATGTCACCTCTCCCCCACCCTGTGCTCACAGCTGAGCCATCAGAAGTTCTCTTGGCCACACACTGATTGTTTCTTCCAACTCAAACCTCTCGTGCCGAACTCCAGACTCTGTGTTCTCTGCCCTCAGGGAATATGGAAACCGTGCTTAATGCAAATAATTTACATTTTTCCTTTTAATTGCCAAAATCTGAGCAAAATGTAGCACTGGGGTGCAAGAGCAGAAGTCCAGGTGGTTGCGTCACAGAGCACCTGGACAGGGATTTGCAGGCAACACCAGGCAGAGGCACAGAAAGGATTTAAAAAACAAGTTAATAAAAATAAAGATTTATCTAATAATCCTCTTTTTGCCCAAATAATCTTGGAGTGATTATTAAGTGATTATGCTCTGTCTAATGAGGATTATAATTGGGAGTGGGACGTGGTCCAGCCCACTGCTCCTGTGCCACGGTGCCGTGCGGAGGAAACCGCAGTTAAATTGTGTCGAGCACGAAAATCGCGTGACCCTCGAGCTCCTTCGGGCTTGTTCCTTCCCCTCTCCTGATTTCTGCTTATAAAATCTTTCTCTTCTCTCCATTTTTTTTTGTTTGTTTTTATTTTGCTTCCCAAGGGCATGATGATGCAGTGCCATGTGCGGTTTTGAAAAGTGTGGATAGTTTTAGCTTTCTCCACCACCCAGTGCATCAGAGGAGCTTAGAGATCCTGCAGAGGTGCAAGGAGGAGAAGTACAGTAAGGCTGCACCACCCGCCCTCCCCTCTGATATCACACTCACACATCCAGAAATGGAAACCAGGTGCATTCCGTGTAGAAAGGGTAAAAGACAGTGCCTGAGGAGCCTTCCCTGCTCAAACCAGCTGCCTTAGAGCAGTTTTCTGCCTATTGGGAAATGATTAGGCAGAGTTGGAAGAGTCAAATTAAAAGCGAACCCACATCTCCTGAGATCTCGCAAAAATCGTTTTGTTGGCAGTTTACCCATTTACTCACTGACAACAATAAAGAGTATTCCTGATACAAGGCTGGTACAGCTGGAATTCAACTTAATTTGGATTTCACTGGACTTCAGAAATATCTTTAGCTTGTGAAAACACTGTCTCCCAGGGCTTTTACTTAAAGCAGAGGCATTGTCAGTGTCATTTTACGGAATGATGCACTTGGTCTCCATTTCTTCATCTTCACTCCTCTGTCACGTAATAAACTCATCCTGCATGACAACATGGACGCTCTTGCCTGCACTACTCTATTTTATTTTTATATTTAAATAGATATTTGGTGCTCTCATGTTTAGATATATTACTTTCCTACCATTATTCTCTTCCTTCATGTTGCGTGTTAAAGCTGACAGAAATAGAGCTGCTCTGCATGGGCAAAGCCTCAGCCCAGCTTGCTTAAACTTCATGAAATTTAGGTGTAAGTGCAAACCACCTTTTTTCCTGCAGAGCTGAGCACGGTAAGTACAGTAGGTGCATGTTAAACCTTCACAAATATGGTTTTCCTGTTAGAAACCTTCTGTCAGATGTCTGTGCTTCCTGCAGCATGTGGGGTTGGGGGAGCAGAGGTGATTTAGGCCTTAATTTAGGCTTTCGTTCTTAATTTAACTACGTTATTTTCCCCTGCAAGTTCCCAACACTGCTATAAGAAAATATAAAGGAGTGATACTAAATTTTACTCGATTTTAGATTTTTTTAAGTGGTGTTGTGCCAGGTGACCTTACTGATACTACTGAGAAACTGTTGGAAAGGAAGATGACTATCAGCAGAGTAATTTTACTTGCAATTAATCGGTCAATTTAACTTTAATTTTGAAGTTGGTTCAGCAATATGGGAGATTTTGGGGGGTTTAGTTTGCAGTTCCTTAGGTGGGAAAAAGGAAATTCATACAACTCAAGAGTTACTTAGAGCTTTAATTTAGTGGGAAGCAGGAAGCTGAGCTCAGTGTTGAGCTCAACACTTAAAACCTTGCTTGGGTAGACTGGTTCACACAATTTGGGGTCTCTTAGGATAAATCCAATGAGTAGGTCTAAGAAGAACATTGCCATAGTTTGTGAACTGGCATCTGACCAGGCAAACGAGTAGTTCTTGTTCTTCATTCAGAGATCATTCCCATCTTCCCACAGGGTGTGCTGCTGCTTCCCCAGCTCCCAGCCTTGGCAGGCTGGAGTGGGCTTGGGGCGTGTGTAACGTTCCGGTTCGGAATCCAGCAGCTTTTGGGCCCCACAGGCAAGCCTGGCCCCGGGGACTCGGCTTTTCCCACTAGTCAGATGAGGTTATACATCCATCTCATCCTTGAGAGAGGAACCAAGGTCGTCTCCTTGTCTTGAGCTGTGCAATTCATTCTGAACAAAGAGAGAAAACAAATTGGTTTGATGAGTTTATAGAGATTCCCTGTAGCTCCCTTGGTATTCAGCTTCTGGAGCCACCCAGTCACCCTTCCCTTACCATCAGCTGCTTCCCTGGTGCCTTGGAGCGCACCAGTTCCTCCAGGGCAAGGCACTGGGTTTAAACACCTGTGATTCAAGACTGGAGCTCTGCTGGTTGGCATTCATCCATAGGGAGTAGATGGGGATTATCCAAAACTCTTCTCAACAAGGGAAAAGACCCGATAGGCAAATCAGTCCATCTTTCCGAAACACTCTGGCTGAAGGAAAGGGAATAAGCTTGAAAAATCAGAATAATTTTCTGCCTGAAGTGTAAACCAGATCAGGCTGTGTCTGAGCTGGACGAAGGGAGTGAGAGGTTGTTGCCTCTCACACGCTGTTCTTTCCTGCTCAGTATCAGTTCCTACAATTTAATAGCCCATGTTCACCATACTCAATTCTCAAGGCCACGTGCCACTCGCCAGCTGAAATCTAAAACCCTTTTACCTTCTATTTGTATGAACCCCCCTTATTTCCCAGAAAAGGGGCTGCATCAACGTGACAGCTTTTTTTGGCTGTATTCCTTCTTTAGAGAGCCAAGTGATGGCACAAAGTAGAAGTCTTTATATTGGTGTGTCTAAAGCAGTTGTCTTTAACCCAACTTGTGCACTGTGACCTTTATTAAACAACAAGTCACTGAAGGTGCTGAGCTGGCCAAACCACGATGCAGTTTAAATGCAGCTGTTACCTGGAAGCCTGAAATAGGAATTCCCTTTTCCTGAGCAATGCAAGGTGTGGGTGCAGGGATAATTTGATACAACCTTGTCTTCATCACTTCAGCTCAACTTGTTGGGTTGGGAGGTGTTTTGGGCCTTTTCTTTCTTTGGTGGGGAGTGCAGGGAAGGGTAGGAAGACAGATTTGGCTCCAAAAAGAAGGGCACGGATTAAAAAACTCTTGGAAATACCAGTGAAATCCCATTTTTCGTGGACTGCTTTAGGCTAGAAAAGCCTTCTGGGCCTTAACGGGGAAGTATCCAGACATATTAAAATATATTAATTTAATCTATATTAAGAATAGATCCAGCTAGGCATTAGGTGCTTTCTTAGTCTAAAACTAGCTACACAAAGTACTAATGCAACATTTTAAGCAGATTCCTGATTATTCCCATTTTTTCCCTCTTTACAAATGGGTTTCTGTGCTCTAAATCAGGACTCTGGACACAGAAATGCCAGTCTTGAAAGAGGTACAAGAATACTCCTAGGACAAGAAATGTAACCAACAAAGGGCTTAAATGGCAAAAAGAGGGATTGAAAAGAGAGTTTTGAGCTCTGGGTACTGTTAAGCACTCAGATGCATTACCTGCCTTACCTCCAAAAACCTCCAGTGCTGGATTTGCCAAACCTTCTCAGCAGGAGTGATTTGGTTGGTGCTGCCTTGGAGCACAGGAGGGTTCAAAGGTGACCTGAGGCACGACACCCTCAAATTTTCTTTTGCTGACATTTCCAGGATATTTGGGCACCTTTAGATGCAAAAACTTAACCAAGTTGACCATCAGCCTTTTCAGGGATCTCCTGCCCAGTGTGCAGCTTCAAGATGAGCTGTTACAACATCTCAACAGGGCAAGGAGGGCGGAGAATGTCCTGTTAAAGAGATGTCACCATTGGCTTTGGTAGGGATTCATCTTCTCCTCAGGAATTCTGCAGGCTCAGAAGAGCAGGATGGGCTCAGGTCTCAGCGTATTTGCTTTGTGTTCATCTTTCGGAATAAAAAACCTTTCAGCTCAGCACCTGGGCTGCATGAAGCAGTGGAATTATAAATATGGGGAGGAGGGGATATGCCATTGCTCCCTCCCGTCCTGCTACAAACTGTAGTTTATACTTTTTTCTTTTTAGAAAGCTTTTTTTTCCCTTTTTTTTTTCCACTGTAGATGTCTCAGGGTAGAATAAAACACATTTTTCCCCATGCTGAGGTGAGGGCTGTGATTTCTCCTGTCTCACAGCAGCGATTTTGAGACAGCCATAAAATTGCTCAGCTGTTTCTATGTCAAACTCCACATTATCAGATCTTCACATTTCTGTGGTTTGGTGACTTGAAAAGTGCTTTGTTGTCTACAAAAAATTGTCTCCTGTCTTCCTAAGTGCTTGGTTACAAAACATTTCCACTTTGGGGAAGATAACAGCTGCTACTGTAACCATATGTGTCAGCTTCCTTGGCTGAATACAAAATAGATACTTTATTTAATATTTTATTTTATTAGATATATTTTATTACAAATAAATTATTCTAGGTATCAAAGGATATAGGCTCAATAGGCAGTCAAGCCTTTATAAAACAGTATATAAAGTATTTCCTACTTGCTGCACATGTCCAGATGTGGAGGGAGGGACAGAAGAAGTGCCTAAGGAATAAACAACCATTTTTCCAAGCATTCTCGTTATGTCCAGGTGTTTTGCCCATGCAACTGGGTGATCCCATGCACAGTGGAAAGCTTGGGAATCTCTTGGACATGGAGAACACGAGTGGCTGCTCCGCCCCATCAGCCCCTTCCCTCACCCCATTTGCTGGCCGGGACAGCGTGTCCCTAAAACACCCCATGCGTGTGTGGGAGGGGAATTAGAGGCTGGAGCAAACAGTGTTGCTCACGAGGGTGATGACTCTGGCAGGGAGGTGGGACTGAGGAGTGATGGCATCCCTGGCACCTGGCCGTGCCCGGCATGTGCCAGGACACGTCCGTGCTGCTCCGCGCCGGAGTCAGGGCTCAGCTATGGCTCTGCTAATTGTCTGTGGGGATGGCTCTGCTAATTGTCTATTGGAAATGAGCCAGCTGGAAACATCTTCTTCATGTGCTGCTGCAGGTATCACTCGGAAGAGCCCGCGGACACCGCTCTCAGACCTCCAGGGAGTCAACACCATCAACGAGAGGAGCCCACGGTAAGGCTCCTGCTTTTACCTTGGCATGGCCAGGGACCTGGGGTGGGAGAGCCCTGTCTGTACCTAAAAATGGCTGGATTGACACTTCTCCCATCTCCCCTATCAACCTCATCTTCTCTTCCTTCTTTCTCTGCCGTGTGATCGGATCTAAACACCTTTCCTGACGAAACAGCAGGCAGGGAAAGCAACTCCCCTGTGTCAAAGGGAGCAGTTGTCAGTGGTGGGTGTACAAGGGGTAAGAAGCATAAGGAAATGAGGGAATGTGCCAGTATCAAGGGAACAGTCATTTAAGAAGGACAGGTCTGAGTGCAGAACTGCATACAGCATGTGGTGGCTCCAGGTGCCCTGGAATGTGGAAAACCTGGGAGTTACAGGGTTTGGGATCGGGATTGGAGTTTAAAAACCCACTTTGCCAAATGCTTGCTTGTTTTCAGGGGGGAAAAAAGCACATTTGCTTCAGAATTGATTAATTTTTACAGATTTTATGTAGAGTTTTATTTTTAAATCCTTCCTTGAAGTTTCCGACCATTTAAGCAGCTACTGAATGCAACTCAGGTCTACACTTGAGATACAGATCTGTGCCTCTCCTGCAAAGCCTTCTTCATCCCCATTCCAGAATTAAGTAGCTTGTGAGGCCATAGTCTTAATTTCCAAGGGATGTCTGGGCACTGATCTTTTTCCCAGCTACTCTTGTGCTACCCTCAGCACGGATCCCAGGGAGTCTGATTTTCCCAATGCCCCTCTAAAGGGATACGGTGCCTCTCTGCTTCCCTCTGAGCAGGTGTGTGCTGGGGAAGGAAGTGATGGGAGCATCCTCAGCTCCTACAGCCACTGCTTGGAGCATCCAGGTGTGTCTTTATGGCTGCTCTGAGGTTAATAAGAAGCCCAGAACAAGCCAAGAGGAGTCTGAGTCTGTCTCCTGAAATGTGTCCATCAAATCAGTCCTTGCATCTCAGTGGCTTCCCTTCCACACAAAATTAAATATCCTTCAAGGATATTATGAAGGCTCATTTTTAGTGGCTTTTAATACAAAAATCAGATACACGACGTTCCTTTTTTTCTAGGGGAAGAAAAGTGGCTTCTTCTACCTGGTTTTGTTCACCACATGCTCTCTGAGTGCCATCAAGGCTAGAATGTCCTTGTTCCTCTGAATTCCTCCCCTTTGAGAGAGGCAGCAGCACCCTACTGAAGGAGAGTGGAATGTTCTCTAATCATGGCAAGTCCATTGCAGTGGTTAGAGAGGATGGGCTTTACTTAAAATGGTTGGATTGAACTCATAAATTTGTTTCACTTCTCAAGTTTGAGCAGAAATCCAGATGGTACAAGTAATGCCACCCTATCCTGGGAAGGTGATGCAACCCTGGCTGTCCTCACCTCAGTCTTTGCCACGTCCTTTCCTTCCCCGTAATGCTGCAGCTGCTGGGGCTCGGATGGGCTGGGTTGCGACGACAGTCGGTCCTTGGTAACACTTGAGGCAGGGAAGGTTGGTATCTCCAGAGGTGACGTTCCCTGTTCCCAGCAGCTCTGGTTGTGCAAGTTTCCCTCAAGATAACGTAATGTGAAACTTTGTCCCTTTGGAGATCTTCCCTTGCAGATAAGAGGATTCCTGCAGTTTCTCTATCCAGCCTTCGGCATGTGAGGAACATCCGTGAACTGGGACAGGGCTTTTCTTCACTGCCCAGCTCCAGCTTTGGAGGCACTTTAGTGTGGGAGCTTGGGCTGCCAACATTTTCATAGTCCAAAATATTTCAATTATCTCAGCAAGGGGATGCTGTAAAGGCAGGGAAACTCCTCCTGATCCAGGCAAGGAGGGGGATGTGTTTATTTACTGTGGAGAAAAGTGTGTGGCCAGCTCTGGTTACGTGGCTTAACCCATGCCAGCACAGCAGACAAGTCATCCTAAACAGCCAGAATTGAGGAGCTGTGTGTTCCTTCCTCATCCTCAGCAGCTGTGACCTACCAGCAGCCTCAATCTGAGCCTTTATTTGCAGAAAAAGTGCTTTTGGAGCTGTCCTAACTCCTGTGTTCCTCCTCCTGTGGTGCCGTGATAGCGTGGTCCATGATCTTCGCTTCCCTTGAGCATCATCAGTGATGGGTTTCCGTATGTCACCTGTGCCCCTTCCTTCTGTAAGCACAAACCGGGTGTCTCACAAGATCTCCTGGGTCCAGCCTGTGCTTTCAGAGCAGGCAGGTGATTCTGATCCCTTTCGCTGCAGCTGCTTTTGATCTGGAGAGCCGTGTGACACTTGATAAATGTTGGTATTTCAGGTAAATGGCACTCGTTGAGCAAGAGGGGTGCAGGTAACATGTCTGGAAGAGAGATTGGCTTTAGCAGCTTCCCAGCAGATTGACTGGCAAGCGATTTACGGCTCCAAATTAAACAGGAATTGCCTTCAAAGCCATCTCATGATCATGCGGTCGCTGATAAGTCTGGTTGTGCATCCAACCCACGGGATAGCCCGGGGCCTGTTTCTAAAAGCAGTTTTGAGGCATGACATCACTCAGGAAGTCACTGTGGAGGGTTTAGGGAGCCAAGTGCTCTCCTCTGATCTCAGAAGAAAGTGGACGAGTGGTTTGCACATGCTGGGAGGGAAACCAGGCTTCAGCGGAGTGCCTTCCCTGGCTGCTGAGAAATGAAAGCCAGGCCATGCCTAACCCAAACCACTTGGGCTCGTTGGGATCCTGCTGGTTTGTGCTCACTGGTGACACTTTTAAGTGCAGGCATGTCTGAGCAGGTGTTGGTCTGGAAACAGCAGGCTGGGTTCAGTGAGGTGCTTGACCCCAAAGTACCAAAAGCCTGCATCAGTCACCATGTGAGCATATCCATCCTGAAGTGTCCATAACAAACAGAGCTGTCATTTTATCTCTTGGGTTTTTCAAGACTACATGGGAATTTCTAGGGTTTTCCAGAGAGGTTGGCCAGGATTAATGATGTGTTGTACATCCCAAAAGTGGCTGTTGAGTTTTAGTGGTTCCTGTCAACTGGTGATTTTTTTTCCCACCTGCAAACAGGAGGGTTTTGGTGGATGGTACCTGAGATGTAAAGAGAAGAAAGGTGGACAGGAGGGTATTGCCTAGATATTCAGGCTTCTCACTAACAATCCTTGAATGGAATGCTTAAGAAAGCAGGTCCTGGAGCGCTTAGCCAGGGGTTTTACTTTGCTGTGATTCATGCCTCCTTGTAATAGTGGTCCGTGTCAAAATGCTGATTTAATGGGGCCAGGAAGGAATTTGGGAAGCGCTCAGACGAGGCAGGGAGGTGACGTTGCTCCGAGGATCTAGCTCCAGGCTTTGAGCTGGCTGAACAAACAGCTTTACATCCTTTATTTTTTAATTTCCATGCAGCACTTGAGATTTGCCTTTCCTCCAAGTCAAGGCTTTAAGGCAAAGGGCTGCCTTGTTGTCAGACCTCAGAAGTGGCTGGTGCCTGAGGCCGTGTTGAAACCACCGTGTCCTTCAGCATCCTCATGACCTGGTGCAGCCTGGAGTCTCCTCCTGTTCCTTTTCCTGTTGTCTGAGATGACTTGAGGAGGGGGAGGGTTGCAGCTCTCACATCATTCCTTAGATTGATTTTATTTCATATGATGATTTCTGCAAGGCTGATAAAAAATTTAGAATTTAAAAACCCCAACAAACCACCAAAAACCCACCAAGCCAAAAGTATTGTGCTTGGGTGCTGCCCATGAGAGGCTTCATGTCCCCCAGACACCACTGGAAGTCTCCTCAGCTCTGGAAATTACTTGCCCTGATGTGTAATTTGGTCAAGTATCCATTTCCATCCCTTCAGGAGGGGTTTTTGGCTCCTCTCCTCATTCCCTATAGCCCTTCTGAAGCCAGGTGAGCATTTCTCTCTGGAGACCACAGCAGTTCTGCTCCATGACAGAGAGGACCCAATTGGGTGACTGATTTGTGATCAGGTCCCAGAGAGTGATTCTGGATCAACCCATCAGTCCCATTGGGGCTGACATCTGTCTTTGTGGCAAATAATGAGTTTATTGAGAATTAGGTTTGCTTTTTCTTTCCCTAATGGAATGATTGTGTGAATTCAAGGAGACAGAGTCGGCACCAGAGGTTGTGGCCTCGTATCCTCCAGACCACCAAAGGTGTCTAGAGGTATCTGTAGCCTCAAGGTTTCTGTCTGGGAGAGCTGGAAGCTGTTACTGTCCTGCTGATAATGTGTTCCTTTTGTGAATATTTGATCTTTGAGAGGTGCTTTAGTAGCTGATGGCTTCACGTGCTGTCTGGCACCAGGGACTCATCCCGTGGGAGCGAATGAGCAGTGGAAAGAAAAAAGCAGCAGCTCTTTTTCCACCAGTGGGTTATTTTAAGATCTGGTTTTATCACAGAACCGTGGTTTTTATCTCTTGCTAACGGTGTTGGTGTTTCAGGGATGCCTACGCAGTTGGCTGGAATGGCCGGATGGGGATGAGGCACAACAGGCTCGCCAGCCCTGGCGCCTTCCTGGACAAAGATGGGATATTTGTCAACGCGACCAACAGCAAACTGCTGGAGAGGGCCCACGGCATCCTCATGTCAGTACCCAGGAGGGCATCTGGGCCTTACTCCTGGAGCACAATGAGCAGCACGGGGAGTCAGGGGAACATGAATAGCCAGGGTATAAAACTCTCAGGGTGCCAAGTAGACTTGGAGGTGCTTCCCAGTTGAGTCAGAGCAACGTTTGACACATCTGATTTATCTCTTCTTATTCATTCAGAATGACAGACAAAGGGAAGAAAGAGAAGGGACAAACCTGCTGGTCACAGCAGTCTGGAGATACAGCAGCAGTGTAATGCAGTCACACTTCTAACGTGATATCAAAGTTTCCATTATGCATTATCTGGGCAGATGATGTTGATGATTCACACTGCATCCTCCTCAGACGGTTCAGGGAACATCCCAGGGTGGCTGGAATGAACGTGGGGTTTGGAAAGCAGGAGGCTGGTCAATCATTTTGTGACGTGGCTTCTTGGCTCTTCTCAAATTCCCTGCATCCCATCATTCCCAATGTAACCATTCCCATTAACTGGGTACATTCCTCTCAGTCTGTGACACGCAGGGGTAGCCTCGTTTCAGTGCTGGCTGTGGCAGCAGCTGCTCAGGGGGATGTGGAGGGGCTGGGTTCATAAACTCCTGCGTTCCACAATTGCCCTGTGCATTAACCTGAGCCGTTTATTATCTCCCCAGGCGAAATAAGAACTTCAAAGCCAAACCCAGTCTCCCAAAGGTGAGTGAGAAGCAGCATTTTCCCCCTTGAGGGCTGTGGGTTAAGGCTGTAGCACAGTGATGCAATGCTGCTGGATATGAAGAAGACCATTGCGTCTACACCAAGACCTTGGTCAACTCAGCTCTGTTCAGGGCTCTTTAATTCCTATAAACCCGAAGGATTTCAGCCCTGATTTCTGCTGGGAGAGAGAGATACGAGCACTTGCATCCTCTCTAGAGCTGCTCTGGCTCCCTTTTCCCCGCCTTCTGGGAAGGAGTACTTACATGCTGGTGAAACTTAATAATTAAATCTCTAAACTAAAATGAGCGAGGAAGTGACGCAGGAGAGCTGGTACCTGATAGACAACACCCTCGTTACTGTCCCTCCATCTTGGCTGCATTTGTTACATTTTAAGAGATGCCAAGAGATCTGTTGCTCCTAGAAGAATAATGCTTTTTGTGGTCCTCGCTGGTGCTGCATCTGTGGTCGGGAACAGAACACCAGGAGGAGCAAACATTGTTTTTACTACTGTCTATGTCCATCTTGCACCTGGAGAGGCACTGATGCAATTCATCAATGAACTGCTCATTAACAGTGAAGAGAATCATGGAATCATGGAATGGTTTGTGTTGAAAGGACCTTAAAGGTCATCCAGTTCTACCCCTGCCATGGGCAGCGACACCTTCCACTATCCCAGGGTGCTCCAAGCCCCGTCCAGCCTGGCCTTGGACACTGCCAGGGATCCAGGAGCAGCCACAGCTGCTCTGGGCACCCTGTGCCAGGCCTCACCACCCTCATAGGGAAGCCATCCCTCAGTGTTCCCTGTTGAGATTATGTCACCTAAGGAAGCTCTGTGAGGGTAAAGGAGGGATACAGCAGATGTGTGATGATAACATCTGGATTTTCTCTGGATTCTCTCTTTTTCCACAGCACTTGCTGGATGTGAAGTCCCTCAAGCACCTCACGAACCTGACGTTGCACGACCGCATCACCAAATCTCTCCTCCACCTCCATAAGAAGAAAAAACCACCCAGCATCAGCGCCCAGTTCCAGGTGAGCCCTTTCCTTTGATGGAGAGAGGGGAATCACCTGCTCCAGGCACAGTCCTGCCCCATCCCCAGCAGCTTTAAGGCAGTGAATCCCACTGAGGGCTTGAGGGAGCTGGGAGACACTGCAGGTATTGAAAGGGTGCAAATGGAGAGAAATAGGAGCGAGGATGGCTGTCGTGGGGGATGACATGGCAGAGCAAGGTGGGACATGAGGAGGAGCTGCAGAGGGAGGTGTTGGTGCATCCCTGTCCTCTGGTACCTCACATCCCAAGCCATTACATTGTGGCGCTTTCTCCCCCAAATCCAGAAACCGCAAAATCCCCAAATCACATTTTTTGCAGTTTTTTTATCCAGCATAATCTGTGCTGAGTCAGAATGGGAATTTCAATAGGGGCAGAAAGGTCAGAATCCTGCTGCATTACCTCCAGGCGGGCAGAGGAATTCAGAGGAGGGATCAATCTTGTGTTGTCAGTGCTGTGTGCCAGTCCGCAATCCCTGGGGTTTGCTGCAGGGAAAATAATCCTCCAAAGACTTGGCAGTGCTGAGCTCACAGTTGGTCTCAATGATCTTAAAGGTCTTTTCCAACCTAAATGAGTCTGTGATTGTTCTGTATGTGCATCACGGCTTGGAAACTGCTACAAGATGTGCACGAGCAGGTGGTAATAATAGAAAGCAGCTTTTCACTTAAAATTTGGGTTCTAAGCAAGTCTGGGTTGGTTTTGACTTGTAATTTTGACTGCTTTGGGGGTTTTTTTGAGATGTGGTTTATATTTAGAAAGTCTCCATGTGTAGGTGCAGGTAAGATTAAATATTTTAAAATATATGCACACACGTGTGTATATATATCTATAATTTGCAGAATGCACATCTGTATATTTGTGTATTTAGCCTTGTCTAATCTAATGGTATTCTGGTCAAAGCTCACTCCTGCAGAGTTTAACTCATATCCGTGGAGGGGTTGGAACAGGGATGTCTTGGAGTGAAAGGCCTTCTCAAAACCTATTTATGCTCCAAACAAAACTCTGGAAAGCCCCAGGGGGCACAATTGTTATTTTTTGGTATATTCTCACAGCACATTCAAATCAAAGACCCCTAATTTCATGGAGCACTTGTTAAAGAGAAGCATTTTGAGGGACGAAGCAGCAGCATTGCTGTTTTAATCAAGAGCAAACTAATAAAATTGTGGTGCATGGAACTGGGTCACGGGCAGGAAACACAAATGTTTCCTATCGTGGCTTTTTGCGGGTAAATGCTGCTTTGTGGCTAATGCCTCAACACCGGGCTTGCAGCTGCTCCGTCTCCTATGGATTTCCACTATCCCTATGCTTAGGGTAATCTCTAGGGGAAATAGCTGCCTCGGAGCGTGTGCCAGCAGCAGGGATGGCTTCCACGATGGAAAACTAAACCACCCGTACCTAAAACTGTAGAGCTCCCCTTAAAGCCACATGCAGGTGGTGCCCTGGAGACAGGAGTGGAACGGTTCCTGAAAGGCCGAGTGCAGGTGGTGAAGGAGTGGGTGGCTGGAAAGTTTTGCTGGCAGAGGGACGAAGGGGACGGGTACGGGGTTAATCCGGCGACCTCGCGTGTCCTTTGTGGATTCCCGAGGGCCAGATGGCAGAGGGTGCCTGGCCCATCTGCCACACACAGGATGGCGCTGGGGGAAAGGAAATGCCCCCTCCTACAGGTCCAGCACATCCCATTCCCACCATTTCCAGCACTGGGAGCACTCTGCTTGCTGGGCTTTCAGCAAGGGGTGTCCCTTGAGTACCCCCTTTGCCTCCCACCAGCCTCTGTGGGCACAGTGGGATGCTGCAGCATCGCTGCTGATTGAAAGCTCCCAATAGGCTTCTTTTGTGTAAAAAAGAGTAATTTCAGGTTTTAAGAAAACCAGGAGCGTGCCAGCAGAGGTCTGCCACGTCATGGCATTCCTGCTGCTCCCTGGGACAGGAGCAGGGATATTTGCATGAAGTTAATGTACATAACACAGCTGCATCACATGTGCCTGGGATCCATCCCTTGCTCCTTCCAGAATCCTGAATGTGAATGAATTTTTCTAAACATGAAAGGCTTCCCATAAAGATGTCTTTGAAATTATCAGAAGGAAAAAAAGGCTTCCTGTGAGCAGATCTGTGGGCAAAATGCTTCTTTGTAATACCACGCCATTTTATTAACTCCCGTATTCCAAAATTTATAACTCTGCTTACAGTGAATGTGACAGAATATCCTTTACATGACTGAGTTTTAAACTCTATTAAAATCAGGACTGATCAACTCTGGAGTATGTTACCAGTGCCACGTTTGTAATGTGCTCAGCAATTAGAGATACCCAAAGTATTTATAGGACACAGCAAAACAAATGTGGCTGAGGAGCCCAGCCAGCACCGATGGACTCGGCACACACTGGTATTCAGCCTGGTTTTATTCCAAGAGCTTGTGATTCATCCCAAAAAGTCAAAGGTTTGCAAGGTGAAGGGATAACTCAGCATGACATCCCACTGGAGCAGCTGGCTGTAGAGTGATGCCAATGTAAATTCATTTTTATGGGAGAGACTTTTAATGGTGATGAATAAATAAGAGGAAATAGAAAAGTGGAGCCAGGAAACCCCTCGATTCTCAGTGAGCCTTCAGTCAGGAACATGCCAGCACCGAAGCTCTTCTCTAGAAACAACCTCTGAAGTGCTGAGGGTTGCAGGCTTCAAAAATTATTGTCAATTCCTGATTTTCCCTTGGCAAAACTGTCATTTAAAAAAAATTATTTTTAGGTCAACAGTAAAGTTTTGACAATTAAAAATCAGGAATAGATCCTGCCTGGAGTCACTTTTGATAAAGGAAAATTTGATTTGTGTTTAAAAAACATTAGTGGTTGTTTGGTGCCGGGTGTGAATTCTTGTCTTGGAGCTCCCATTCATGGCTGGAAGAGGCCTGTGGTGTGGAGTGGGATGAGAGTTCGGGCTCCAGGGGAGCCAGAGATCTGAAAATCCAGCCCAGCATTATATTCATCTTTGGTTTCTTTCTTGGGGGCAGAGACAAAATCAGCCAAGTTGCTTGTGCTAAAACACTCATTTGGGGGAATAATTTCACATGTGCCTCATTTACTCATAATTAATTCCAATTTGTGTTGGTTTATGATCTAAGCATTTGGATTTTCGTTATCCACTGTGGTCTCTTCTCCCCTCCCTTTGTCTCCTCTGTTGCAGGCATCCCTCAACAAACTGATGGAGACCCTTGGCCAGGCAGAGCCGTATTTTGTCAAGTGCATCCGATCCAATGCCGAGAAGGTGAATCCCATCCTGTGAAAGCAGTCCTGCTAGAAATCACCTGGGGAATCTTTTGTCTGTTTTTGCAGGCAGTTAGATAGGAAACAAAGCCTCAAATGGAGCTGGATGTAGAAGATTTGGGCAAGGGGAAGCATGGATTTATCACTCAGGTGTTGCTCCTGATGAACTGCACGGGCTCTTATATTTGTGGAAACACATATATGCAAATATATTATTTTAATTTATATGAAAAATACATTGGCTTTCATAAATGGATTTGACTCCTTTGAAGCTCCTGTCCAGCCATAAGAGAGATTTATAGAACGGTGAATTCACTTGTGCTGGGTCTGAGCCCTCAAGCTTCCTTAAAATAAAGTTTCCATAAGTAAAAGCAGATACTTTCAGAATAAACTACATTGATCACACTGACTCATATTTCTTGAATTTGACTTTACATAATTTTGTCATGATCTGAGGACCCTCAGTTCAAAACGTAGGGATGCTTTGTGGATTAATCCTTCAGAGTTTTACCCAGGCAGTTTTGCCTGGGAGATTATTTGGTTGCTCACAATCTCACCCATTAACTGTGCCCTTGGGAGGTCTTATTCAATTCAAATCCAAAAAATCTTTTTTATGGCTTTATTTATCTAGTTAGCTGTTTGAAAGTCTCAGAAGCAAACAGGATTCCATCCCAGTGGGATTAGTACAGCTCCTGGGGACCCACATTCCCTCCCTCCTGTGTGTGCCATGCAGATGTTCTACGTCTGCTGAACCCTTTACCCGTCCACGCACTTAAAAGCTTCAGTGAAAGGAAATATTTGCTCATCCTTGGTCTGATTTTCCCCTTGCAGCTGCCCCTGCGGTTCAACGACAGCCTGGTGCTCCGGCAGCTGCGCTACACGGGGATGCTGGAGACCGTGCGCATCCGCCAGTCAGGATACAGCTGCAAATACTCCTTCCAGGTTGAGTACAACGGCCTTTGTCTTCCGTCACCTTTAGCATCGTTGTCTGAGTGCTGCTGGCGCGTGTTTTGTCAGGGTAGTTAATTTCTAGCTCCTGAAAGGCAGTGGATGTAACAGGCTGTTCTCTGCCTATGAGCCACTCTAGACCTCAGAGAGGGCTGCGAGCCCCCTGCACCGTGATTTTTGAACAAAAGCAGTATTTTTCTGCAACATGGACTCCCTTTTGGAAAAAAGTGTCTGATTTGCATGTTCTCTTCTGCATCTGGAATCACTGGGAGTAGCGTTTGCCCTATCGTTTCGGTGTTAGCTGTGTCCCATCAGGAGGGTGATCGGCATCCTCTGAACCTCTGGAGTCAGCCAGCTTTTCCTGTTTTCTTCTTTTCCATGTGTTTGCCAGGTTTTGTGCACATGTCAGTCCTTTCATGCTTTGCTGGTGCCGATTGGTTTCCTGCTTGCGGCTACTTTGGGGCAGACATCATGTCCTGCACAGCAGCTGTTTAGAAAAAGAAAAATGCTCAATGTTTTTTGCTGGGAGCAAGGATCCCAACCTTGCTTGGGAGGATCTCTCCTCTTGTACCTCCTTCACTCTTTACATCCTCACAGCAGTAACGGCTGGAGCATCTCAGAGATGTTTTGCAGATGTTGGTATCCGCCTTCCGTAGTGGCCCTTGCTGGGGATTTGCAGCATTTTTTTGCTCGGGATGACCCTGTGGCTCCTGCAGAACCTCTCCTCCCATGCTGGAAAACATTTGAACCTTGCTGGGTCCCTGCTTTGATGTGTTTCCCATCAAACCACAAATGATGGATGAGACTTGGTGTTCCCCAGTGCATAAAACGTTATCTGCTCTTCTGCTCACTCCAGAGATCCCGTTTCATGTGGCCAGTGGAGCAAATCTGTTATTTATGGGAGAAAGAAGCAGCAGGACCCAACTAACCAAATCTTGGTGTTCCTTTCTTTTTGCTTCTCAGGATTTTGTGAACCATTTCCATGTCCTTTTGCCACAAGGGATCAGCCCATCTAAGCACAATATCCATGATTTCTTCCGGAAGATAAAACTTGATCCAGACAATTACCAAGTTGGAAGAACAATGGTAAATATTCATCCTCAGCTCAGCTTTTAAGACACAGATATAACATTTGCCTGTTATTTCTGTCTGGTAAATTAATATCCGCATATGGTTTTAATTAATGAAACTGTTTGTCTTCTGTTTGCCAAAAATCAGTGATTTAAATGAAACTTTAAATATTATTAACATAAAAGAGTAAGGAATAATATTGCTTTGTTATTGGTTGTAATGAGGCAGCCTCAAAAAACTCACGTCCTCCAAAAAACTCTGTGTGTATGTAGACTTAGCTCGATACAATGGTTCTCATTTTGCCTCCCCTGATGGGAAAGCAGAGACTCTGTAATTCAGAGCTCAGACAGTCACAGGCTGTTGTGAAACTGCTGCAACCTGTTAGAGGTGCCTTCACAAAAATCAGCTCCTCAACTTTCCTGGGAGCATCCAGGACACAGCAACCAGGAGGATGAAATAATTTGACTTGTGGTCTGGGAAGCTTTCCACGCTTGTGTTTTTTTGGGTTGTTTTGGCCAGGTTTTCATGAAGGAACGGGAGCGGCAGCTTCTGCAGGACCTGCTGCACCAGGAGGTGCTGCGGAGGATCACGCTGCTGCAGCGCTGGTTCCGCAGCCTGCTCTGCAGGAGGCAGTTCCTGAGCCTGCGGCACGCAGCCATCAGCATACAGGTGGGTGCTGGTGCTGGATTCCAGAGCAAATTACCATCCCCAAATCCTACAGACAGAGCCCGTGGGTAAAATCAGGTCTCCTGTGCAAGGAAGGTGCTTGCAGTCAGGATTTGACTCCTACTGCCGTAATAAGTTGGGAATGGGGGGGGAGCTGAAGAGGTTGCGTGAAGGCAGGTGCTATCCCATCTTCACACAGCACCCCTTACAAGGACCCCCCTGCTGTGTTTGCAGAGATTTTGGCGTAGCTACCAGAGCCGGAAAAAAGGCAAACCGTCCCCAGACCCTCTGGTCCTCAGCAAAGCCGCTGTCATCCTGCAGACCCACTGGCGAGGCTTCGTGGAGCGGCGGAGGTTCCTGCAGATGCAGTTTGCAGCCCATCTCATCCAGAGCTGCTGGCGGGAGCACACCAGGCGCCGGCACACCGCGGCCACCAGCATCCAGGCGGCCTGGCGGGGCCACCGCACCCGGCGGGCGTACGCGGCCCGCAGGAGCAGAGCCGTGTGCCTGCAGGCGGCGTGCCGGGGGTATTTGGCACGGCAAAGGTAATGCCATTGGCCTCGGGTAAAGAGGAACATGTTTTTGGGGGATGCTCACAAGGAGGGAGGTGCTTGGTGTGAATCAGGGCACTACAGTGTCTTACACAGGGCAGTGTTCCCTGGTAGTATCCGTGACCCTCTCCCGACCTGCCCTGGTCCTTCGTTTGCCCACGCTTTCTAACAATTCAGCTGCATGTCCTGCTCTTGGAATAAGCAGAGCCTATTTCAGGTTGGAGCACGTAGGCAGTGCAAAGCCAAGGCCGTAAATACTCGCAAGGGGTTTTTTTTCCTCTTGGCAGCAGCACCAGTTTAAGTAGCCTATTTTTAACTCAGATTGCCTCAGCAATCTGGTTGCTGCGCTGGCTCACAAGGACAAGGGATACTGGAGCCTGCCGCTGTGGAGGGCACAGACTTTCCAGCCATGCTTTGGCTCGCTGGCCACGGAGCAAGTCACGATTCACTCTCCAGAGGTGCTGCCTGCAAGGTGTGGAGCACCTTAATGTAGCGTGGAACATTTGGGAGCTGCAAAGAGCTCTTGGTGCCAGGCAAGAGTCCCTGCTAGTTGTTCCAGACACAGCCTGGGCAGGATGGCGAAGATGGAGACTCCAAGGGGGTGTGATGGGTTAAGCTTTTCTGGCTCCGACAGCTTATGAAGGAGCTAGACCAGGGATGGAGGCTGGAGCCACTGCCGTCGGCACGAGGGGAGCTTTCAGGTGCGTTGGGGCAGCCCTTGGGTAGCAGAGATGGCAGAGGAGGAGAAGGTTTAAAACCAAACGTGCCTTGCCTTGCCTTGCACCAGATGTGCAAGGAGGGTTGCTTGAGATGCAGGTGGTGGTGAGGTGATGGTGGTGGTGGTGATAAGACACCACTGGTACAGTGCCTTGAAGGATTGTGAGTGGGCACAGGGCTGAATATCCTGGTTTTCTGCTTTCTTCCAGGTTTAGAGCTTTGAAAGAGCAGCAATTAAAAGAGATGCAGCTGGAGAATGGCCTGGCAGGTAGAGAAGAGGATGGACTGGAAGCAGATGATGTTTTGGAAATTAAGGGCTCTGACCCATCTAAGTGGGAGGACGGCTCATTTGAAGAGCGAGTGAGAGCCGTAGAACAACATAAATCGCTGATGGAGAATAATCGGGTGAATCACGTGGACCCACTGGATACTTCCCTGTACAAAAGGCATGAGAGAGCCAGCAGCCAGAGCAGGATGGACACCGAGGAGGAGGTTGTCGTGAGAGAGAGGCCCAAGTCGCTGGAGGATCTCAACCAGAAAAAAGTGGTTCGTGCAAAGAGGGAAAGCCGGAGGATGCGGGAACTGGAACAGGCGAAATTCAGCTTGGAGCTGCTCAAGGTGCGCTCCACGGGCGGGCTGTCGCCTTCGGAAGAGCAGCGCTGGTCCACCGAGCTGGTGTCCGAGGCGTTGCATTCCCCTCAGGGAACCCCGGAGAGCGAGAGCTCTCAAGGGAGCTTTGAGTTGTTAAGCTGTGAAGATGCCCCAAGTAGTAAACTCGTTTCCTTGGTCTTGGACGAGCACGACACGCAGTTGTTCTCCATGGACTCCCTGCCCAGCAGTCCCCAGGCCCAGCTGCAGGAGAAGCCTTTCTGTGCAGCGGATGGGAACGGCGATTTGCCGGGCTGCAGACAGACCCCAGCAGACGCGGAGCTGCCCGGTAACCTCACCAGGAAGGAGCGTGGGGTCGGTGACCCCCAGAATGTTATAAAGGCTCACCCAAGAGAAACCCTCCTTTCCAACAACCTCCCGACTTTCTACGTTCCACCACAAGACAATGTGAAGGTGAAGCTGGTGGAGAATAACCTGAGGAATAAAGCAGTGGAAAGAGAGGAGAGGACAGTTACATTCTCCGAGGTCAGGAAGGACTCTGAGCCAGACCAGGGCAAAGCCTTGGGAGAAGAAGAGGAAGAGGAGAAACCCTCCACCAAGAGAGAGGAACGTGGGACAGTGACAGCAGCACGGGCCCTTTCTCCAGATTCTGTCATCAAGAGACTGGAAAAGCTCAACGTGGAGAAGGAGGAACGCCAAAAGCAGCTTCAGCTGCAAAATGAGAGGGAGATGATGGAGCAGATTCGTCAGCAGAAGGAAATTCTGGAGAGGCAACGCAAAGCCTTCGAGCAGCAAGGGAGGGTAGAGGCTTTGCAGAGGGCGGAGCAGAGCAGAGTGAAGGACACCTCCCTCAAACCAGCCAAAAAAGCAGACAGCCGGCCTCAGTCGGTCCTCATCCTGCACCCCCAGAGCAGAGGGGAGCACAGCCCCACCCCAGGCATGGCTCCTACCTCAACAGTGGACATCAAGGGTCTCACTGTTGGGACCAGGGGAAGCTCTCCAGCCCACAGTGCCCCCAAAGACCGACCTGTCAGCATGTTCGTGGAGCGAAGAGAAGGCCTGGAACCCCGCTGCTATTCCAAACCAGCTCTGGACCCCAAGGACCACCCGGGCAGCCATTTCTCAAGGACGGAGCGCCTCCGGCAACCTCGGATGCCCAACCAGGCCACTGAGGAGACGAGGGCAAGCTCCATGTTCTTCACGCCAAGAGACAATCCCTTCGGCCTCCAGTGAGTAAAGAGATGGTGGACTTTCTCCTAGGCTTTTCCCTACACTTTCTGCATAGGCTTTCTCCATAGGCTNTGTCTCCGTAGGCTGTCTCTGTAGGCTGTCTCCGTAGGCTGTCTCCGTAGGCTGTCTCCGTAGGCTGTCTCCATAGGCTCTTTCTAGGCTGGAGACGTTGTTACACAAAGGGTCCAGAACGCTGATTCTGGAGTCTGCACAAACCCTGCAGTTAAACGCATTCCTGATCTTCTAGCAACGGGGAGGCAGAGGTCAGAGGGAAAGGAAAAAGACCTGGAATATGATTTCTCAATTTCTTATAACATTATATAATCCAGGGGAGATAATCACAGATATGAGCAGGTGAAGGGAGTCCATAAACAGGCTCAATACCGGGTTTATTTACCCTACATGAACGGTGCTATGAGTTTATTTCTCAGGGTGAAAGATGATGAATAAGTTCTTAGGATTTTTGGGTGGTTGGAATAGAAATGACTCGATGAGGCAAAAATTGCAGGATTTTCCTTGTTTACCATGTAATTAATACATCCAGCAAAGCCATGTGGACACTCTGGCCATTGCAGATGAAAAACCACCATCTCTCCAGAGAGAGTTTGGGAGTGAATGCGCTTCGGAGACCATATCACTCCCATATGTAATTAACTACACCTGTAATGGGCTTAGCAGTTGCTCAGCTCCATCGCGTTGCTTAACCTTGGGCTGCTCCAGGGTCTGGACATGGCAGCAAGGTCTTGGGACAACCGTTGCTCCCACTCTGTTGTGTTGCTTAAAGCACCTTGCCTAATTTTGGGGTGGTTTTGGCCATGTAGCTTAAAAACGGCATAAATCACCCCCTCCTAAATCCTGCTGCACCCTTTCCAAGGCAGAAGCTCCCAGTGAATGACTGTTGGTAACTCAAAGTACCTCCAAATGTAGTAGTCTTTGGGTTTTGTGCCATTGTGACAAGAGAAGGTTCCTGTTTAAAATTTCTTTTCCTGGTTCATGAGCAACATGAACAAGCAATGGGAAGAAAAAGACATTAAGAATTGCTCTATTTTAATTTTTGCTCTGCAGCAGAGTCGTCACATTTGAGAATCCCAAAGTCCAAAGGTACAATCCATAACCGCCTTGCTGGATAAAGTTGTCAGGCAGAATGTTTTCTCTTCTTGTCTTGTGGTATTAAGTCCAATCCTGAAGAATTCCAAGCAATTCGGAAACCCCATGACCTCAGACTTGCAATTTGGTCTGGACTGCTTGGGCTGTGTGCTCCCGGGAGCTGGGCTGGTGTGGTGGGAAGGCTTTTGGGAGAGGATGAAAGATCTCTGTTCTGTTGTGTTTCAGCAGAGAGGCAAATCATCAGTGCCTTTCCAAGGGTGAACTAGCACGGAAGCCGTTTAAGATGCCGGGGTCTGGCAGAGGCGAGGTGAGTTGTGACTTGTTTATTTTCTCTTTCCGTTGAAAAGGGGCGAAAATAACTTATTCTGCCAGTTTTCCCTCAAAAGCTTCAAAGAAGTGAACTCTGAAGCACAAGGGCTGCTAGACATGGATAGGGAAGGGGGATATGACAGCACAGTAACCTCCACACCTTCTCTTAAAATAAAAAGCCCTGTAGGAATAATTTGTAGCAGCTCTGGATAAAAGGATCCCGTGATCCTGATGGCAAACACTGTCCAACGCCGTCTTGTCTTGGTTTGGTTTAACATCCGTTTGAGTAACACCCATGATTGTCCATTTTCACCGTCCTGTCTTGGTTTTTGTTCTTCCTGGTCCTCTGCTGTTTTCAGTAGACATAATACTGCATCCCCTCCATGGGGAGCAGTGTCACTCAGAGATGTCTTAAGGCTATGTGGCTAGAGTCTCCTTTTTACTTTAAAACCCTTCTTTTCGTTTTGTTTTGTTTTGTTTTATCCTTTGGTCAAGCAGGTGCCCAGACCGAGCCATAAAAAGAAAGCCCGCATGGCGCGGACGCGCTCCGATTTCTTGACTAGAGGTACTTTTGCTGATGGGGAGGGGGATACGGAGGAAGAGGATTACGATGGCAGTTTTGAGTTCCTTCTGTCCTCTGAGCACCCTCCTCACGCCGAGGCGGTGCCTGCAGCCCGCCTGGGGCAGGCCTGTTACAGTGACTCCGAAATGGTAATTGTGTCCAGCGTGGCGGGGAAATGAAACTGAGGGAGCGAGCGGAGCTGCGGGAGCCTTTCTTTGCTAACCTTAGCTGCACTGATCCCTCCACCGCTTCTTTTCCCACTCCCAAGGATGCTGTAGATGGGTAAATTTGGCGAACACAGCAGAAACAGAGGCAAAATCATGGAATCACAGAATCACGGAATGGTTTGGATTGGAAGGGACTTTAAATCTCATCTAATTCCGAACTGCTGCTATGGGCAGGGACACCTTCCACTAGACCAGGGTGCTCAGAGCTCCATCTAAACTGTATTTCTTGCTCCTGGGTTGATTCGATACCCACCACAGTTCCCATAGTTTCCTGGAGCATTACAACTTGTATTGCACAACTACATGTTTTGGGGGTTTTAACCTCAATCCTCCCCTTGGAATCTTTGGATCTAAAAATGGTCTGCACGCATCTGTAACAAAAACTAAAGTAAATATTGTCCAAAAAGCAACAGACCACAAAATGATATAAATCCTGCACCTTCTTTTACTTTTGATTTTTTATCCTTAGCCACAATATCCGATGATTACTCAGTCCTCAATTGTCAGAGTGATGCTGGATGACAGCAGCTCAGAAAAAGCAAAACCATGGAAATTGGGCAGTGAAAACATAGTGAGGGTGAAATAGTGGGTTTAAAACAAAGACAACCAACCTGAGTGGTTTTTCTAAGCACAGTGACTAGTGTCCCCTGGCAGGTCTGACATGAGCCAGCACAGTGGAGCTTTTGCATCTCAGGCTTAATCTCCCACCCACATAAGCTGCTTTTGGAAAATCACAAACCAAGAGGTTTCAGGAGTGAAAGAGGCCAACAGACTCCAACCTGCTCATAATTTTTTTCCTGAGGTGGTGGAGATGTTCCTGTAGGAGTGTGGATAAACACCAGGAATCATCTCCTGCTGGGAGAGTTTGGGTGGAGCATTGGGTAGGGCTGCCATGTTCCTCTCCTCCAGCTGCAGCACAGGATGTGGAGCTGAGTATAAAACCAAAGAAAAGCATGAAACCCAAAGCCAGTGATTTATTTTGTGCCACAGCATTGCCGTGGGTCCGGCAAACATCCCATGCGATCCTAAAAGCTGCTTTTCCAAGAAAAGCAGGTGGTCAAGGAGGGCTTTTCATGACTTCTCTTTTAGCAGCTCTTACTATAAAGGATAATTTTTCCCAGGCTAATTTCCTCACTGGAAGAGGGCAGAGATTTACAAATTTTTAAGCCTGCTCTTGATAAATTTGCTGGGGGGGTTGAGACAGGAATACTCAAAACCTGATTGAAAGACACATCTCTATGAACTGAGATAACCTGGGTGCAGCTTTGTGCAAGTCCCTGCTTGTGGATTGGGAAAGGGAGAATTTTATGTAGTAAAATGGACTTTTTAACATAGAATTATAGGAACATTTAGGTTGGAAAAGATCTCTCCGATTGTTGAGTTGAACCACAAACCCAGCACTGCCTTGGTCACCACCGAACCATGGCACCCCGTGCCATACCTGGAGTGCCCTGCTGTGCTCCTGGAGGCTGCCCACGTGCAAAGGGGAACTGCAGCTGTAGGAATCATTCCCTCTGGGGTGTGAACAGTGCTGTGCTGGTGCTTGGCAAGCTCCATCCTTGGGAGCATCCTGGGTCACTGCACTCCTTGGAAGTGCTCCTTGGGACTCTGCTCACCTGGATTAACAGCTCTCACCGCATGCGAGTAGCAGTAGGTGCCACCTCTCTCTTATCTCTGCTGTGTCCCTCTTCTCCTCTGCTCTCCAGCACTGGTTCTAACTGGTGGTCAGGACTTTCACCCCTCGTGTGGTTGAGTTCTGCTTTCTAGGCCAACGCTACCCCTGACGTCGTGTGCTCCGCGCTACTCTCCGTCTGTGTGTCCTGACAATGTGTCCAGTGTTTCCATCTGTGTTCTGTATTGCAGGTTTGGGACCAGCCCTTTGACTTGGGGCTTTTTTGGGTCAGGATCATCACAAGTAGCAAAGTTTAGGGACTGTTTATTCATATTTATTGGCAGAGCCCAGTTGGGTGTTGCAGATGGTGGAGCAGCCTGTGATAAAGCCAGACTGGTGCCTGTGGGGGTGGTTTGAGTACAAACTCAGGAGGTTGATGTCTGTGCAGACACATTGGTTGTGTCTTGTGATGGTCACATGAAGGCGAGTCCAGCAGCCACCGTGTGCGGGCTGGGTCCCGTGCCAGTGAATATCTCCTTCATACAGCTCCTGCCTCCAGCTACAACCTTCCAGAACAGCCTCTTCCCAGCAGCCCAGGCTGCTGGATGGATGGATGGATGAGAGATCACATGCGGCCCCGTGGAGCCGAGCGTGTGATGGGTCACCAGCTGCACCGCCTGTTTTGCCCATTTTTTTTCTTGGCCATCAAGTCACTGATTGTGTTCCCCAGCTGGTGAATAGAGGCCCACTGGAATCCAGTGCTCTCAACCCACATCTAGGGTATCCCAGAGCATCAAACACCCAGAGCATCTGCAGCCCATGGGGCACCAGTACCTGAGGTGGCTGCTGCAGGTACAGTTGACTCCAAAGTTCTTTCAGGGTTAAGGGCTTCCTGACAAGACCAAGATTCAAGTTTTTTGGCTGGTGAATAGCCAAGAATTAACCTACCTTGCAGTGAGACACAAGTGGGAGGAGCAGCTCCTGGCTGTGGTCAGCACGTTAACACCACTTTTGTTTGGCACCTAAGCCTGGAGAGCTTTCCTGCAGCAGCTGCATAAATGGAAAACCTTGGCTGGAGGAACCACACCAGAAATACCCACTGCAAACATCCTTAGAGAGTGGGACCTGCATAATGAACCAGTTGTTCTGCTCCACCCTCCACGCTAAAGCCATGAATTGACAAACATGAATCCAGGTGCTTGCCACCAGCTGATCCCAAGCACAGCTGAAGAGCCAGCAATGAAAGAAGATCTCTTGTCCTAAGCCATTCAGAGGGAGCTTCAGGAAGTTCTTCCATGCGGCATTCACTGAGCTTCAGGAAGTTTTTCCATGCAGCACACAGCACTGCTGCCTGCTGGGACAAGCCCCTTGGCCATAGTTACCTTATGGGTGGGTGAAACACAGGTTGCTCTGTCAGAGGAAAAATAATTGATCCTTTCCTCATCCAGGAGACAACTTCAGACCACCAGTTATTGCCATTTGCCCTCATGGTGCTTTGCTGTGTTCCCTAGGAGGGGATTTTCCGGTGCAGATGCTCATCTTGCCATGTGAGAAGGTTTCCCATCCTTTCCCTTCAGAGTTTCCTGGCAGAGAGCCTCAGACAGAAGGATCTCGTGCAAAAAATGCCTTTTAGTCTTTATTTATTAAAGCTGGAAACTCAAAAAGTTGAAATTACTCAAGAACAAAACCATATTGTGGGGGCAAATATTTAACACATCATTTTTAGAACAAGTGGTAGGTTTGGGCTGGATGGAGTCACTTTTATAGGCTTTGAATTGCTTTTTTCCCGGTGTCCACCCACAATTTCTGTGTGATCATCACCTAAACGTCAGAATGACAGGAACAAAATCTCTTTCATGGTTTAGGCAGTTCCTGACTTCCCCAGTGGTAATTTTGCCTTACATGCTGCCATCTCCTGGCTGGAAGAGAGGTTAGTCCAGGGGGGGAAATGAAACATGGAAAAAGAGTAAATATGGCAAATGTGACCCCCCCGCAGTCTATTTTTTATAGAGTTTTATTTAAAATATTTTTAATAGAAGTAGAATAAATGTTTTAAAATGTGGAGCATTCAGTTGAGTCATTGAGGTGATAGGAAAGCTGCAGGAGATATTTGACCGTCATCTCCCAAATCCTTTAATACAACCTGATTCTCCACTTTCCTCATGCTGAAAGTCTCTCCTCCAGGAGTCCAGTTCCCAAATCACAGCTGAAATTGGAAAACAGAACAAAAATTTTATATTTTTTAAATACAGCAAGTCTATTTCTGGGCTACTTCATGGGATCCTGTTAGGTTGAATTATTGCAAATTCATTCCACCCTTAAAAATGATCCAAGGACATTTTAAATGATGGCAAAGGTGGAGATATTTTCTATTAAAACTGCAAAATTTCTTCATTAAAGGGTTCATTTTAGTGTGTCCTTGGCACAAAGACTTTGGTCTTTTTTTCTGTAAAGTGCTCAACAAGAATTGGAGGAGGAACATCTGCTGGGACAGATCCAGGTGGTTGAAGGTTCCCTTGGGGAATCACTTCTTGTGGCTAACAGGACACTCTGGGTGGAGAGCTGGAGTGTCTGGATGAAGATGGTGGAAGAGCTGTGCAGGCTGAGCAATAAGGACCTGTGGCTTGGTGCAAACTGATTTTCATCACCGACTGCTCAAGGAAAAAGAAGGTTGTACCTGGTTGGAGAGTTGGAGCAAAGGAAATGCCTCTCTTTATTAGGAGTCATTAAAATATTTCTCTAGGGCTCACCAGGACTGTAGGTTTTCACCTGTAGGCAAATAGAAATAAAGATGTAGGAGATGAAATAGCTGATTTTTGATAGGTAAAAAAACCCCATCTGATATCCCAAGAGCTGTCTTGTTTTTAAATGCTTCGTGCTTGGAATCGTTACAGACCGTGCAGCGATTCACCTCCGGGGAAGGCCAGGCCAAACTGCACAAAACCATGTCCCAGGGGGAGATTGGGAAGCTGGCAGCCACACAGAAGAGTCTGACCCCAGATGGGAGGTAGGAATCATGGCTGGAGAGGGCAGACAAGTCCCTCCCATGTCCCTCTTGCTCGCCATCACCTTGTTGAGCCACCCAGGCTCCTTTGGAGCTGCCAAGGCCAGCACAAGTTACCCTTCCCACCTTTCCTACGTGACTATGGACAGGCTCAATTAAAAGAGGTGTCTGGCTCACAGCACAATTAAGTTTTGGTGACATGGACCACACGTCCTGTCCCAAACCACCCAATCCCATCCATGAAACTGAAGTTTCTCACCTTTGCTGAGGACAAGTAGCCATGTTTCCCTGGTAGAAATTGCATGGATTTATCTCCTCAAGCACCAGGAAGGTCCTGGAGATTGGGGTAGTTTTGGGTAGAAAGACATTTCCCTAGTGAAGGCAGTTCCTCTTTCCATGATTTATTTCCAGGCCTCAACGAGCCAAGATGAGGTTCTGGGTGAAGGGAAAGCAGGGGGAGAAGAAGACCCCCCGGGAGAAGCTGGCTACCCAGTCTGAGCTGCTGGAGCTGTACGCGGAGCAGGAAGCCCCTGGCAGGGAGGCCATTCCTGGCTTGCAGCTTGGCGAAGGTACGTGGTGGGGGGACACGGGACTGGTTGTAGGGAGAGAGAAACTGGGTTGGGAAATCAGGATATGTCCACGGTGGTTCATGTCTCTTAATTCATGGATGGTGTCAACCCAGAGCGATGGCAAACAGGTTAGAGGGTGGGATCCATAATGGATCTCAAGGAATTCCATGTCTCTAATCCTTCCAGCCACCATCTGGACATGGACAGATGTTTCCTCTCTTGAGAGAGGAAATAACCAAAGCAGAAATGACATTTAATCTTCCTGTCAGTTCTACACTGTGTTCTTCTCCTCCACAGCTTTATTCCGATGCCCATCTCCCTGTTTTAGTGTCACAATTATTTTTCATCTGCTCTTCAATCTCTTTCCCTCTTTCCATTTATCACCAGCAGAGTTGGGTCCTCACCACCTGACGCCCCCGCGGAGTCCTGAGCTGTCGGGCATCTACCGGCGGGAGTTCAAGGAGAACAAGGAGCCCTCTCCCAAAGTGAAGCGCAAGCGCAGCGTCAAGATCAGCAACGTGGCTCTGGAGCCCGTGCAGTGGCAGAACGACTCCCTGCAGATCATAACCAGTGCCAGTGACCTGAAGAGCATGGATGAGTTTCTCCTGAAAAAGGTAACTCCTGCCCTCACTGCTCCATAAATCAGCACAGAGATCCAGGAGCAGATGGAGGCAATAAAGTAAAAATGGTCCTGTGGGCAACTGTAGTAATGCTAATAATTCATCTAAGGGTGCCAGGGCAGGTTTGGGAGAAGTTTCTGGTTTTCATGCAGGAGAAGCCACCTGGTGATCATGGTGGAGCAGCTGCTTCTTAGTGCTGCTTCATCTCACGCCAGCTCTGCTGCAGCAAAAGGGACATGGGTGCCAAAACTCCCTTGTTTTCCCAGATGAATGAACTGGACAACGAGGATAGCAAGAAGGACACGCTGGTGGATGTCGTGTTCAAGAAAGCACTGAAGGAATTCCGACAAAACATCTTCAGTTTTTACTCCTCGGCATTGGCGGTAAGCGATCAGATGATGGGTGGGACTTCCATCTCCAGGAGAAATGGGATATTCCAGGTCGTCCTGGTGGTACAGGTGTTGCCAAGCCCTCTATTGCTGGTCTGCTCATCTCAAAGGATGGATATGCTTCCTTTGGATTCAGTCCCATGATCTAAATTTGGACTAACTCTTCCTCGTGAGCCAGCTCTCAGGATACATTGGGTGTAGATTCCTGATCCTCTTTACAGCTTTGCTCCCAGCCAAAGTGGAGATGACAGAAAGTCAATAAACTCCAATTTGTCACCCAAAGTGCCTGGAAACCTTTGTGTTACCTTTGCAAGTGGTGAAGATGTCTGATCCTTTTTTCCTTCTCTTTATCATACTTGGACTTTCCCCAAGCAGCTGGAAGCTGGTGAGGCTGAAATAATTGTCTGGAGAAGAAAAAGTCTCCAGAAAAAGCTGGGCTGTATAAAAATCACTTTTCTTTTTGCTTCTGTTTCCTTAAAAGATGGACGATGGGAAAAGCATCCGCTACAAGGACCTCTACGCCTTATTCGAGCAGATTCTGGAGAAGACCATGAGGCTTGAGCAGAGGGACTGGAGTGAGTCTCCAGTTAAAGTCTGGGTCAATACCTTCAAAGTCTTCCTGGATGAATATATGATAGAGTACAAACCCCTGGACTACACTGCGGGGAAGGTACTTGGCACTTTCCTTAAACCCCCTTGAAGGCTTAGGAACTGTCTTTCCATGGGATTGTGCCTCTGCAGACCCTCTGTTGTCTTCTCTGCTTTAAGCTGAGCTGGACAAGGCAAGGTGTGACTCACTGGTTGTGTGTCACTGGGCTCAGCCAACCCCAGATCACATCTGGGCTGAGCAGGGCTTGGCCAACGCTGAGGATTAAATGTTATCTCCAGGGCAAAGCTGCAACCAGCTGTGGATGGTTGGAAAGGCAGCTCCTGGTGCTTCTTCTTTAGTTCTGGGGGGGTTTGTTCAAACTTTGAGGGACAGTGAAAGAGATACACCCTCTCACGTCTCCTGGCCGCTTCCCAAGTGACCACACACATCACCATGGGGTGGGTTGCAGGAGAAGGGGACACAGGCAGGGAAAGGTCACACTCAGGTCTAGGGAAAATTCTGAGAGCAGTAAGGGCCTGCACTGTGTCACAGACCTGATCTCACCTCCTGCTCCATATTGTCTGCAAGGCTAACCACGGGATCTGAGGCCGGGCTTGGGAGATGGCATCTATTGTGCAAATATCCCATCTCCTGGCTCTTCTGCTCCGAGTCCTGTCCAGCCTCCTCTCCAGGAGCAGGCTGAGCATCATGTTCCCCGTGGGTCGCTGCTGGTGAGGTCAGAGCTGGAGCAGCAGCTACTCCCAGCTCCAAGATGAAAATGGGAAGAGCTGTCCAGGGAAATTCCAAAAACGGAGTGATCCACAGGAGAGTTTTCTAGAGTTACTCCTGGGGCTGCAGGTGCACTGGAGAATGGTGCTGGAAGGCACTGGACAGTGTTAGATATGAGCCCTCTGTACTCTTTACCTGGCAAAATTGCCCGAAAATTGACTTAAATCTCTTTCCTTACCAGGTGCCAAAAACAGAACGAAAAAAGAGAAGGAAAAAGGAAGCAGATGTGGTGAGTTAAGCCTGCACATTAAAAAATCAATGTCCTTGGGGCCAGAATGACAAGAGACCAGCTTGTGACACGTCCTGGGCTGAGATCTGAATGCCAGCCCTGAAAGGACATGTTAGAAAGACGTTCGAGATGGATTTGCTTTGCTTGATCAAGGATCACTTGGGTTGGTTCTGAAAACACATCCCTCATCAGCCAAGACATAAGTGTAATGTCAGGGGTTGTTAGAGAAGGGCTGAGAGCAAAACAAAGTCTTGCTCCGGGTTTCTGCATAAATTTATAGTGTGTGTTTTACATCTCCGGGATCAGACGTGCAGGACATTACATCTCCTGTTTTCCTAAGGGATAGGATGGTACTAGGGAGGGTGCAGGTGCAGGGCCAAAAAAAGGGGCCACAGATGCATAGGAAACCTTCTTAACATGAAGAAGTCAACCTGCCAAGCTCAGTCAAAGCGTTTCCAACCTGCTTCCATGATGGTTCGGTTCCCCTATAAGATGGATGTTGGTTTGGGTTGTCTATGGGGTTGTTGGGCTGAAAAGGAAACAAAAATACCAAATAAAAGCAAGTAAGTGCTAAAGCTGGACAGCTGACTGTGTTCATCTTCCCATTTTGCAGCAGACTGAGCACCAGCTCCCTTTTCTCACCACCCAACCTTTATCCTCCAGGTGGAAGAGCACAATGGTCACATTTTCAAGGCGACCCAATACAGCATCCCCACGTACTGTGAATATTGTTCCTCCTTGATCTGGATCATGGACAGGGCTTCTGTTTGTAAATGTAAGCACCCTTTCTGTCCCTTTCTTGTGCTTCTACCACAGTGATGAGTTTGGGGATTTTGAAAAGCGTTCACTGCTGTTTCCTCCAACCCCACACTCAAGTAATTTTGATTTTTGTAACACCTGAAGGGCTTTAGGGACTTAGTTCTTAAGGTTTCTGAAGTCAACGAGTAAGTGCATCCCAGCAGTCCTTCCTGGCACAGGTAGTGAGCTTTGTGTCACACATCCCATCCCATCAGGGTATGTGGCCATCCCATGAGGTCAGACACATTGAAGTGTCACAGTAGGAAGGACGGTAAAGTCGGGTATGGAAATGTGTCCTTAGGGTGCCTGTGGGGATCCTGACCTTGACAAACTCATTTGGCTTTGCCTTTTTGACCTCCAGGCATGTGAATTTTTGGGGAGATCAGGAAAATGGAGGAGGGATGATGGAAAAGGTTGATCCGTCTCTTTTTGGAAAAGCCCAAGAGATGGATCAACCTTTTCCATCATCCCTCCTCCATTTTTGTGATCAGGTTGGCAGCATCAGCCCTGGAGCATTTCAGGCCTGGTGCAGGAAGAATACAAATGAGGTGCCATTTCCAGTCTCTGAGGGTATCTGTGTCTGACAGCTCAGAGTGACTCATGGATTACAGTCCGAGTTGATCTGTCGGAGAGGAAGGGTTTAATGTTTTGTGGACTTTAACATGGCACCTTTAATTTTGAAGGCTTCATTATTTTTGTTTGAGCGGATCTAATACAGACTTGGCCCCTGGAAACTGCAAATCCAACATGCTTTTGACCTGGTAGTTCTGAGAAGAGCTACTCAATTCATATGAATTCCTATTTCTCTAGCAATGTGACTTTTGGGATAATTAAACACTCCTTTTCTCCATTGCAGTATGTAAATATGCTTGTCACAAGAAGTGCTGTCTTAAAACCACGACCAAGTGCTCCAAAAAGGTAAATGTATCTCATTGCTTTGTTTTCATTAAATACCTTGAGACAGTGATCCCAAGTTTGTATAAAAATTATTGGAGGTGCAAAACTTGATAGAATGCTGGCAGTAACCCTCCTTTGAGCAGGAGCTTGGACCAGAGATCCCCAGAGGTCTCTCCAACCAGAGTTTTGTAGGTATTTTGGGAACTACGCAGCGATGAGTCACTGTAGATCTGCCCAGTCATGCAGCAGATGTTGCAGTGTCATTCCCTGACTTGTAACCACGCGGAATAATAGGAATTTCCCTCACTTTGTAGCTTTTAAGGATTTGGAAATGTGGGGTTATTCTTGGAAATACAGGTTATTTCTCATGCCAACGGTCCCTGCTTGCCATGGCTGTGCAAGGAAGGGCAGGTGCAGGATGTTCATTGCCCTCTTTATCGGGGAATTAAATATTGTTTACTAGATTTAAGGGTATGGGGAAGAGGGAATGAGTGCAGCAGGTCATCCTGGCTAACAATGACTCATCAAGATTTGGTGGGGTTTTTTAAATAGCTTATTTTGTGGCCAAGAGAAGGAAATAGAGTCAGGATAATAATGAGTGGAAAGTTTTATCAGCTCCCTGGGAGGCTGTTCAGAGGAGAACAACCTCCACAACACACAGCCCCCAGAAAGCTGCATGAGTCCATTTTTCCCAAGGAATAATCTGAATATACACATTGAAGATGTGTGTGGATGAATATATTTGTATTTTGAATATATATAGAATTTTTGCTGCACTCTTCCCCTTTCTGGCACTGTTTCTGCAAGAGCTGGAAAGACCTCATGAGAGTTTGTGCTCTAAAATCTGGGAGGTTCGTTGAGATCTCAGATTAATTTTTTCAGACATTCTTGGAACTGCCTTCTTTGTTGTGATTTCTCTGCACAAGGAAGTTTTTGTGCTGCACCCGAGGAAGCGAGTTCACTGTGTCTTCATGGGTAGCTTTGCATTGGGCAGTTAGAAGTTCTCTAGGAAGGCTCCAGTTTCTCTATGCTTGGTGAATTTGTGGTTTTAGGGTTGTTCTAAGTGACAGGGAGCTACAAACCATGAGTCATGAGAAAGAAACAACATGGGGACCTTCCACACATCTGCTCCCAAGGTTTGCAGGATCAATGAAAGGATGACATTGAGTGGGAAAAAGAAGAATGCAGGCGTAATTGTAAGGGGAGCCACTGCGTTGCTGAAGGTGGAGCTGCATCTCAGTTTCCTTTGGCTAAGGCTGAGAATTGGTGTCAATATTTTATTGGATTTTTTTACTTTTCCCATCCAGAATCTCCTGTGCAGGAGGACTTTCTCCACATTTCAATTTGCCAGATATCAGCTCTCCAGTGAGCGTTTGCAGCTGGCAAAAGGTTCCTTCCTGACAGGTGTAGATGGGTCTTCTCATGTTCTTTTTTTGGCATCTTGTTTGGTTTTTTGTAACTGTCAATGCGTCGAGTTGATCTAAACACCCAAGATTCAGATTTGCCTGTTCTGCTTTGTGCATCTTCGGGGGGTGAAATCATCCCTGGAGATGGTGCCAGAGAGGCAGGATGTAGAGGAGGACCATGCCCAGCAGCGTTGGCTCTGCCAGGCTGGGAATATAACCACAGTGGGGTGGTTAAAGAAAGAAAATCCAAACTTTTTTGTCTTCAGGTGCACGTTCAGAGACCGGCTTAGCATTGCAAAACCTGTGTCCTGTCCTGTCCTCCTTCATTAGACTCACACATCTCCTGGATCAGCTGAAGGACTCTGAATAATCGGATCCAAAGCTGCACCAGCATTGCTTCCCAGAGGGATTTTAATCCCTTTTTCCCTTTTCCCGTGCAGCACGACCCCGAGCTCTCACCGCGGCAGTTCGGCGTGGAGCTGTCCCGGCTGACCAGCGAGGAGCGGGCGGTGCCGCTGCTGGTGGAGAAGCTCATCAACTACATCGAAATGCACGGGCTGTACACGGAGGGCATCTACAGGAAATCGGGATCCACCAACAAGATCAAGGAGCTGCGGCAAGGCCTCGATACAGGTAAGAGGAGGCGGGATAAAATCCTGCATGGGGAGGAAAATCTCCGCAGCAGCAAAGTTGGATGGGAGGAGGGTGGGATGTGCTTCAGTGTTCCTGACTCCAGGCTGTGCAGGGGATGATTTCACATCAGCAGCCATAACTCAGGTCACCAATAAATAACTCAGCCATAACTCAGGTCACCACTCATGGTTTTTTTTGGGAGCAATCCATGAAAAAAAGTCATTCTAATTGAGGGAAAATGCTGCCTTACTTACACCCTAGCAATCAGTGAGAAGAGAAATCCTGGTCCCACCTGAAGTTATTTACCCCGGAAAATGTATTTCTCTCTAATTTTACCATGTGGAGCTGAAATCAAGTGCTGGATTTGTTGCCATTAAAGGCACATAAACATTTTTTATTTTAGAATACTTTATCATAGAACAGTTCGGGTTGGAAGGGACCTTTAAAGGTCACCTTGTCCAGCCTTGGGCTTCATATTGATCATTGTCTCTTGTTCTTTTCCTTCTTGCTTCATCTGGTGCCAAACCCAGACATCGATAGCGTGAATTTAGACGACTACAACATCCACGTCATTGCCAGCGTGTTCAAGCAGTGGCTCCGAGATCTGCCCAACCCCCTCATGACCTTTGAGCTCTACGAGGAGTTCCTGCGGGTGATGGGTGAGGAGCCTCCCTCATTATCCCATTCCCTTGGTGGAGGGAAATGGTCACCACTTTTAGTGCCAAACTTTGGATTCACTCTTGGGGCCCAAACCAGCTGGCTTTGCCAGATTGTGTTTACCTCATTTCAAAGTCTGATTTTTTGGCTGTAAAGGGTTTTTAATGCAAAACCTCAGGCAATCTGGTCTCAATTTGGTGGCTTTTGCATCACGGTTCGGCTAATTTCAGCCCTAAAGTTGTATCTTTTAAGTAGGAAAATTAAGTGTTAGGAAGTACCATTTTAAATAGGACGAAGAAGGGGAAGCTGCCCCTAAAGGCTAAAGGCTGGTGGTTTCTCCACAGGCCTCCAGGAGAGGAAGGAGACAGTGCGTGGGGTTTACTCCGTCATCGACCAGCTCTCCCGCACCCACCTCAGCACCCTGGAGCGCCTCATCTTCCACCTGGTCAGGTATGCTGGGCCTGGGCAGCTTTAGGCAAGGGCAGGATGGTCAGGCATCCTTCCCACCGGAACAGCCGAGGCCAGAGGCAGGTGGGCAGGGGACAGGGAAGAGCTTTTGAATCCACTGTGTCTTCCAGGAGGTGGCTGCAGAGCTGTTTCTCCAAGAGATGTTGTGTTGATGAGTGACCTCTGCTGTGTTCTGGTCACTTGTGGTTCCTACAGCTCTGTGGTGCCTCTCACCACTGCAACGTGTTTTTGGGTGGAAGGGGCTGGTTGTTGCCTTGGGAATGTCTGAGATGTCTTGAGGTTTGGCTTTCTCCCTCAAAGCAAGATTGCACCATAGAAATATCATCTCCTCTCTTCATCCATGACCATGTGCAAGAGGTGCAGTGGAGGTGCCTCCACCTCTGACTTCTCTCTTAATCCCTATTTTTTCAGGATTGCCCTCCAAGAAGAGACCAACCGCATGTCAGCCAACGCCTTGGCCATCGTGTTTGCTCCCTGCATCCTCCGCTGCCCCGACACGACGGACCCACTGCAGAGCGTTCAGGACATCAGCAAAACCACCACGTAAGAGCCTGGGGCCAGGTCAGCCAGCTCCAGCACCGCACCACCACTCACATCTTGGTAACCCCTAGGATGGTCAGATGGCTCAAAAATTGAGGGCTTTGGCATGAAGTGATAAACATATAGCATCTAAATGCAAATAAATGCATCTGCATGAAGATATTTCCAATTCTCTCAATCCCCAAGAAGTTGTTTAACAAGGATTTTTAAGTGATGGAGGATCCCCAAGAGTGGACAAGCTTCTGCTCCTGCCTGGCACATCTCAGCAGGAAAAGGTGGAGCTTGTGCTGACATGGTGTTATTGTTCACATAGTTAATTCTTGGCAAGCAGATCTTGATTCTTACCTAATTTTGGCTTTTTTATTGAAGGAGGTGAGTTGCTTGGTCTGCAGCAATATTAATATTAATGTATTTAGATTTATTTATGGTGTTTGCCATAATTGCAGAGGTTTTACAGTGAAAAAGTAAAGCACTTGCCCAGATTCAGTTTGGCTCATACTAAATAGATTTAAAAACATATACTGGAGACAATTACAGTAATGAAAACCCTCCAGTGAAGAGCTGGGCTTCTGAAAGAGGTGGTTTTACCTCCAGTAAGTATTAAAATTGTTGAAGACCAGAACACATTTGGAGACCCAGCTGGCAGGAACAGCTGTCCTTTAACAGGATTTCATTGTAGCTTCTCCCTTACACTTCAGCTCCAGCACATCCTCTCGTTTCATTTCAAGGAAAGGACTATTTTTTTCCCCAAATACCCTCCTGACAACATTAAACAGTCGGCTCAGTTACACAAGCTGCTGCAGAGTTACTGCGTGCAAGTGAGCTGGACTCAGCCTGCCTTCTCCAGGTTTGTACTCCACTACTTCCTTTTCCAGGGGGGGTAAATTTCTCTGGTGGGATCCTTGGTGATCTTTAATATCTCTAGGCTCTTCCTCAATCCATCCATAGCCCATGATCACTCTTTTTAAGAGAATTCTCACCACCCTCTGGCTTCCAGCTGGAACTTTCTCCTCCGTGCTCTTCCGTCAGGGCAGATCTTCAAAATAATCCTTTCCTTGTAATAAAATGAGAGGATGTGCTGGAACTAAGAGAGAAGCTACCAGGAAATCCTGTTGAAGGACAAGCAAAGACAAGAGAGAGCAGCTCAGATCAAATGGCTTCCTCCTCTCATTTTGCCTTCTTTTGGGTTTTTTCTCCCTTAGCTGTGTGGAATTAATTGTCATCGAGCAGATGAACAAGTACAAGGCTCGTCTCAAGGACATCAACAGCCTGGAGTTTGCAGAGAACAAAGCCAAGAGCCGCCTCTCCTTGATCCGCAGATCTATGGTGAGATGCCAAAGCCCTCTCTGTCCCCTCCTGTCCTCTCCTTGCCCCTGAAGCCACCCTACCTTATCTTCTCCTGCTTATCCCAGCCTCCCAAACCCCTCGCAAACTCCCACACCATCTCCACCAGGACAGGACCCTCAGCCCCATGGTGGCTCCTCACCTTCACAGGGAGTCATACCAAAGCACGAGGAGGTGGGAATGGTCCACAGAAACGTTGTTGCTCCTGCTCAGATGTTCCTGATCAGCATTTCCGCTTTCATTTGAGCTTGTTTGGTCCTGAGTTGAGTCAAGCCTTTCATTGACCAGCTCAACATCACCCCATGGGTGACCTGGACCATCGTTTTTTGTGCTCAGTCACATTATCTAAACCCAAAATGAGTTCCCCAAAGGCTCTCCCTGCTCCCGCACTGCCTTTTTGGGAGCCTCAAACCCATCTCATTGAGCTTCCATGCTTGCGGGGGGCCGGCGGGCTGCGGATGCACCTGTGCTTGGCTTGTTGGGCTGCGGGAGAGGGACGGACTCAGCACAGCACCCTCGGCACAGGCTTGGGCTGAGGAGCCGAGCGGGCCCTCTGCTTGGACCTGCCCCTAGTGATCCCCAGGGACACATTGCTTCTGCTTTTTGGGGATGAAATCCAAGCAGGGGCTGCCCAAGATTGTGGAGCTGGTGCTGCAGAGCTGCCCCACTCATCTCAGTTAACTGAAAAAACCTCAAACTGAGCAAAACGGGTTTTTGGAGGGGCGGCGGCATGTGCACTCTAACCTTCTGCTTTCCTTTTCATCTCCTCTCTAATCCAGAAGCCCGTACTAATTGCAGTTAGATTTATGAGCATAACCCGCAGTTCAATCCCGGTATGTATCAGCGGCAGCTGCCGCGACCCTCGTTGTGTGTCACCGTCGCTCATTCCAGCTCTGTCCCACCGGCCATTGTCCGTGACCCGTCCGGTCCCGCCGCTCCTCGGAGCCACCGTTCCTCCCGCAGGTCCCCGGGCACAGGAGTTTGGGGCTGGCACTCGGCCATCCCTGCACGCAGCTCCTCAGAAATACGCTTCCCACTCCTTTTCCCTTCCTACTTACTTTAATTTTCTATTTTATTTTCTTTTTCCATCCTGTGCTTCCCTCTTTCTTACTTTGCTTGATTCATCCCTTCCCTTCCCACCTCAATTTCTCGTCACTCAGGATGCGTTTCAGCATCAAGTTGCTTTCACAGCACTGCTGTTTCTGAAGATAAAAACCTCAGCTTGGATGCCTTGGAGACCATGAGGCATCCAAAGGTCTCCTCCACCTTCTTGGAGGAGGAGCACTACCACCCTGAGCACAAGGTCAGGACACTCAGGTTTGAATGAGGAGGAGTCCAGCAAGCCCTGTATTCCCCAACTCCATCCCAGCTTGAGTCTGAGTTCTATGAGATTGTGACAGGCAAGAAAAGCACCTGCAGAATTTTGGGAATGCTCATAGGGCTGTTTCCTTTCCTAATAGGCTCAGCCCATGATGAAATTTCCCTCAGGTTCCCCCTGTTCTTCCACATCCATGAGTGTCAGGAGGTGGAGAAGAGCAAAATTTGAGCTCTGCTCCCCTGATGCTGAGCACGGCATTTCTCTGGGGCTTAAGTCCACAAGCCAGTGGGATCTTTGGGATCTTGGGGCTTTTGGCTAATAGGATTCAGGGAGCTGTGCTTCAGCTCAGGAGCCCACGTGAAAGGTGTCGTCAGAAGAACACCGGGGCGCAGGAACGGCTTTGCTGACACAGACAGATCTCTGAGATGTGGTGTTAAAAGATGAAAGGGCTAAAATGGAGGAAATCTGACTTATAAAGGGAAAAGGGGAGGATCCTTTACCCTGAAAACCTGCTCTGGGCACATGGGTTGTCAGGAAGACCTGGGGATGCAGGGGTTAAATACGGGGAGCAAAGTTGAGCTGCAACAAGCTCTTCAATCCCAAGGAGACGCAGGTTCTACCTGGGTGATGGTTCTCAGGGGAGGGCAGCAAGTGATGGGCATCTCCTAGTCCTGGTCACATCAGGATCTGGAATGTAGATGAGATGTCTGGTCATGATAATGTTGAGATAAAAGCTGTTTAGTCTCTGCCATGTCCCTCATCTCCAAGAATCCTTCTCTTTCTTCTGCTCTGTGGAGGAGATCTGTAGAGCTGGTCCTCAGAAGATCAAAACAGCTGCATGTACATCTCTCCATCTGTACCACTCTTGTTTGAGTCCTTTTTTCATTGTCACTTTCAGTACTAAAAAAATGAGATGGTTCTTCAGAGCTGCATTAAATCAGAGCGAGTTCAACTGTGGACACAAAGATCCACATTGGTTGTCTTACAACAGACCACTGGAGGTGGTCCTGGTTTCTGGATCTCCTGTACATGAGATCAGGGCATGGACAACATGATTAGGTGGGAGTTCCTTCAGCAAGAAGGGGCCAGTGAGACCCTTGTGATGCTCAGGTAATACCAAAGGTGGATGAGGGAAGGATGTGAGACTTGATCCAAGGATAAAGCGGGAGCCAGGTGCCCCAAAATCAAAGCCTCTGTGATGCTCCCACCCAAAGCCACCATCAAGCTTCCCATCACACAGGCTGTGGGCTTTGTGGGAACCCATCCTGCTGCTAGCTGGGCTTGCTTGGAGTCCAAGTTGCACTTGGTCCATCAGTATCATCCTCCCCGCTGCCTTCCTCACCACCTCCATCCCCAGCCCCTCCAATGTGTTGAGTCCCTCTGGTACTTCTCCCAGCCTGAAGAGAGGTTTTGGAGGGTCCGGGGTGCATCTGGCAGCGGCACACTGAGGACTGATGTCTGGGCCCTTCTTCTTCACTCCTTGGGAGAGCAGTGTGGTTGGCACCTGAGTGTTTGCCACATCACCTCAGCTGGTGGTGGTGACGCCATTGTCTCTCTTCAGGGCAAAGGACGCGTGCGGCGCAGTGCCTACCCCAGCACCGCGTCCCCTGTCACCGGGCGCTTGCCCTCAGTGTCGGACGTCCCCGAGGAGACCATGAGCAGCGAGGAGGCCATGGAGATGGAGGTGACAGAGCAGCAGCAGGTGGCCATGCAGCAGGAGGAGAAGGTGCTGACCGAGCAGATCGAGAGCCTGCAGAAGGAAAAGTGAGTCTGGCCGAGGGTTCGAGCCACATCCCCAACCTGTGGATGTTGTTTGACATCACGTGGTTGATAACTGGAGGGCTCTACCCCTCCATGATGTCTTGGCGCGTGTGCATCCCTTTCTCCTCTCCACCTTTTTGGTCCCGTTGGGTCAATGGGGCTGGGTTGGCTTTGCAGGGAGGAGCTGACATTCGAGATGCTGACACTGGAGCCCCGCGCCTCCGACGACGAAACCCTTGAGTCCGAAGCCTCCATCGGCACCGCCGACAGCTCAGAAAATTTGAACTTCGACTCCGAAGGAGCCATCTCCGATCGCTCGGGTAAATCCAGGTGTTCTTGGGTTTATGATGCAGTGATTTGGGTTGAAAGGGACTGTCAAAGGTCATGAAGTCCATCTCCCTGCCATGGGCGGTGCCCCCCAAACTTGGGGGCACCATGTTTTTCTGTCGCTTTGGGAAGGATTATTTGAGATTTTCAAGTTTATTTAAAGTCAACGGTTTGAATGGGTGCAGAGAGGGAGGTTAAGGGTTCAAGCATGTGGCCATGGGGGCATGGATGGGAGCAGCCAGGGTTGGTGGGGAGGTGAACATTCTTCCAGTGCTGCCGCATCATCTGAGTTGACACTGCCCCCACCAAGATGCTGGGAATGTTGTCCTGGCTTCAATGGCACGTGTCCCCAGGGAGGGGGTGGTTGGGTGCTGGGTGGTGTCCGGGTGTTGACTGTCCGTGGTCCTTCTGGCCCTGCAGAGAGAAGTGTAGCACTTACTTCCCTGCGCCCTGCCAAGGCCGAGGGGCCGAGCCGGCTGCGACGGCACCCCAGGATGCGGCTGGACCCGGCGGAGCCGACCGACACCCCCATCTCCTCCTCCTCCTCCTCCCAGTCATCCACCTCCTGCTTGCCCCACCTGCCCCGGAAGCGCTTCCAGATGTACTCCAAATCTCCTTTCTACCGAGCAGGGGGACACGGCGAGGCCCCCGAAACCCGGGCGAGCCCTGAGGGCCTGGCAGGGCCTCTCCGCTATCCCGAGGACCGGCCGCAGTTCACCACACGCGGGACCTTCAACCCCGAGAAAGGCAAACAGAAACTGAAGAGTGTGAAAACTTCTCCCCCAAAAACCAAAGAGCCCCCGGATGGGGGGCCTGGAGGGGGACGCAAGAGGAACCCTGAGGCCGATTGCGCTGCCGCCCAACCCCTTGTCCTCCTGGGGAGCAACGAGTTCATGGTCTGAGATGCTCCACCCTGGGGCCGCATTCGTGCCGGGGCATCCTCCCCATCAGCAGTGCTCTGATGGCTTCCTCGTTAACGCCGGGGCATGAATTCTTCATTAAAAAGGCCGGGAGGGGACGGTTTTAATGGTGGCCTTAATGGTTTGGGGAGGTTGAGACCTTTGGGTGGCTGGGGGATGGACCGGGATGGGAGGCACTGGCCGGCTCCGGGCCCTTCCCCTCGGAGCATCCCACGTCTCGGAGCATCCGCCGCCAAATCCTTGTGCCGAATCGCCAACAGCTGTCGGCAGGAGCAAACCAAGCCTGAAACTCCCACGGGAGCACTCCGAGCCGGCTCCACTGCAGCCAAGCCCTTCGCGCTTTAACCACCTCATCCACGCCAACGCTGAGCGCATGGAAAAGTGTTAAAACCTGCCAAAAATAACCTTTTCTTTTTGTTTTTTTATTTTTTAATGAGACCTAACCGCCTATCCTCTTTTTTTTTTTTTTTTGAGATCATCAGTATTAAAAAATAATAATAATTAATAATAATTGAGGACTACTTGAAGCGATATTTGTTTATATTCCGGTTCCTGGAGTTTCGTGTAAATATATCTATTTTTCTTATTTTTTTTTTAATATTTTTCCCCAGACAGAATTTTTTTTTTTTTTATTATTATTATTATTATTATTATTATTTTTGGGCCAGAGAGGAGGGGAGCGATAGGCTGAGCCATCCTTGGTGTCACCACTGGTGTCACCGGCCATCGCTCAATAAAACATGGAGTTTTATTTTCAGCAAGAAATCCGTGGAGGTGTAATTAGCCCATCATAGCCCATCACAGGACTAATTAATGATGCTAGTAAATGACTCAGCTCATAATCCCTCCCCAGTTGTCTCATCATCATCCTCAGTGGCACCTGGAGAAGCTCTGGGTGCCGGAAAACCTCTGGAAAGGCAAAATTAGGAGCCCTGGCACACTAATTAGATTTATAAAGGCTGGATCTGTCCCTCCAGGTGGGGTGGGCTGGGGCTCATCCTTTCCTGAAATGCCATCAAAAATGGGCAAAAGAGAAAAAATTGAGTTTTCCTGAGTATTTTGTCTTTTCCCAGCATGCCTGGGTTTGGCCGAGCTGCCCCTCGGTCCCCTCTCCCCCTGCCCATTCCAGGGATGGTTTATTTATTGGGGTTCTTTTTTTTTTTTTTTTGATATTTGAAATTTGACACTTTTTTCATGTTATCTTTAATTTTTTTCCTATGGGGGAAGCAACAGATGCCACAGGGAGAGTGGGAACAGCATCAGCCTCGGCGCTGCATCCCAGGAGTGGAGCAAGACCAAGTCAGTCACCCCCATCCATGGGGGAAAATGGGATTTTCCCAGCCCCAGAGGGAAAAACAGGACTTGGGGACCGACCTGGATGCACTGGGAAAGCAGATTGTGAGCACAGCAGTGGAAACTCCTGGGGAGACGCCCCAAATTCTCTGGGAACTGGGATTGCCGGGAGCATCCGAGTGCTTGGTGCCAAACCAGCATTTTGAGCTGCTTGAACTAAAAACCCCAGAATTGCCCTTAAAATGGCTCCAGGGGAGGAGATCCTGGGGACGAGTGAAGGGTCCAGCCTCATCCTCAGGTTTCTTATCCCAGCGGGATGAGAGCAGGGATGCCAGATCTGGCTTGGGCAAACATTTATATATATATATAT